>CM060251.1:42221829-42821829 GCA_030684275.1 Acipenser oxyrinchus oxyrinchus
GTACTATAGCACTTCTCTGATCTTTATACAGTGATCATTGAATAAACTCTACCTAAACCTACTTAGGGATTTGAAAACATATTGAATAAATAAATGAATTACTTTGCATCGGTTATACAGAGCTATAGAAAAACAACGTTGAAAAGGTAAATAAGAACAAGAAGAAAAAAAACAGTTACCATGCCTTCAGTAAACCTACAAAAATACCGCCAATGTTTGTTTTTAAACATTTAATAAACATACACTCACAGGCAGCTAGCTCATCTGAGCAAAAATAAAAACAAAATTAGGCCAGAAAAAAAGACATACAATGCCACATATTTTCTAGATGCTAGCATCACAGTGTCTTGCTTTTCCACTGATTTTGGTAATATAAAAATAGGTGAAATTGCTAGACTGTAAGACATGTATGTGCAATGAGTAAACAGATTGTCAGGGAACAAATACAGTCCAAGGCCACACTTTGAACGAATAAATGGATTTCATCTGTCACGAAAGAGCAAAATAAGACACTGCCTATCCCGTATCAAATTTTATGAAGCTTCAAAAGAACAATGTCGTGTTGAACAAAAACAGGCAGCATTCAGTAAACATTAATTTAATGGAATCAATTGTCTATATGAGCAGAAGCCCTCCTATTTGGTAAACTGGCTCGAGTGCCACTTTGTCTAACATATTTCAGGTTTTCTCAGTCAGTTAGACAGTTGCAAAACAGGGGTGACGTGTCGCAACCAAGGTTTACAAACTATGCATCCTTGAAACACCCACCAGGTTGCTGGTAGAAAGCTGGATAAACAAACTTAATATGCGATAAGAATTGGCCTTGTATTGACTTTTGCTTTTAATTCAAGAAAACTGTGTACAAGTACCATATGTTAGATTCTAAAGTGGGGAAAAAAAGCTGCCAAGGACTTTGGAAGACCAAGATTAAAGAATATTCTTTCATATTTGTGTCCCACGGTTTACTCTTCCATGCATAAATTACAGGCAATAAAGCTTTCCTACTCAAAAAAGAGGAAATGCATGCAAACATGGATTATCCTTATTAGCAAATTCACAACCAGTTCTTCCTGGTTCCTTTCTCTCCTTCCTATTGTCTGGGATACTAAAGCTATTGACTTTAATGTCTTTGGGATATGGAAACAGCAGTCTTTAAGATGCAAACAAGATTAGAGCCTGTCTCAAAAAATAAACATAATAATTTTAGCTAATTATTAACATTGAAACCATTTAAATCTACAGTTGATTAAGCAACATCTGACAGCCCTACATTGTAATTTTTCATCTGAATCAAGGACTTAGGTCCCTTATTTTTAATAATTCTGTGGTATGAAAAAATACTTGAAACAATAATTAAAATATTGCTCGTTTTATACTGTTTCAACACCGGCATAGGTCCTTCTCCATTTTTAAAGCTGTTTCACAATACAAAACAACACACTTTATTCTAAAACAAACAACCACTGTATGCTAATTAAAACTTACAAATGATTAAGATTTATTCTCAACAGAATCAACCACCATATATATTTGCTAGCTACATTGCATGAACAGTGAAATATTTATTTAAAACAATGTAAAACTATGATTTGTTCAATAAATGACCTACATTTATTAGAGCTCTGTGGCTCTGTGGCCCCAAGTAGCCCCCGATTCCTAACTCTTGCTACCTGAAAATGTAATGAAGTGAAAACTACAGCAGTATATATATATATATATATATATATATATATATATATATATATATATATATATATATATATTCCATAGTTTTAAATCAAGGACAGACAATACTAATCATTTTTAAAATGCAGTTTAAAGGCCAGAGTAGATCACAAAGTCAGACTAGTACTGTACTTTTACATGTAAGAATTACAATAATCTCTACTCAGAACACTGCTTTGCTTGCACCGATTGAGCTATTTAAATCCTTTGGTAACAAAAGCTGCTTTCCAATTTAGAGTCGTTTCACAGATTTGATTCAAAGAATACAAGGTCGGAAAAGGTGAAAGTGGGCTGGAAAGGGTTATAAAGTCACCTTGTCTCTTATTACATAGCAACTGGAAAATCTGGGTAGAAATCAGGAGGACATCTGGAGTGAAAAGGGGAAAAGGGGGGGGGGGGGAGGGGGGGAAAGAGGGATCGACCAAGAAACAAAGTCAGCATAAAGAACTGAGCAAGTGGCAGCTTGGAATTGGGCGTTCTTGTCTGGCAAAAGAAGGGGCAGGCAGCAAGACTAATGAAACGTTGGGGATACAGGACGTATGCCAGCACAAGAAAGAAGAAGTGCATCAGCTCTGCAGATGTGTCAAGCCCCCCCTCTAACAAAATAATGACGTAATCACCATTGAAGTCGCAGACCAGACTGAACACAAGGAGAGAAGAAATGAAAGCAAGCCTTCAGAGGCTTTAGGTGCACACAGTTCAACTGAAAGACAACAATTTAACTGAAAGACTTTTGTAGGGTTCGTACAGTAGTTTAAAGAGCTGTGGGAATGTATAGGAGTGGGTGGTTATATTTTTTAGTTTTGTACCGTGCAGAGTTCAAAGGCAATACATGGATAATAAAAAACAAACAAACAAAAAAAAACACACACTACAATTATTCTTGTGTATTAGCACTAGACATTTAAAAATAAAGTTGCAGTAGAATTTCCCCTTTGGTTATCACCATAGAAACAGAAAACAAAACAAGCCAAAGACAGTCAGCATAATGTCACTTTTGTAGCTTTTTTAACCAATGCTTTCAATAATTTTTTTTTTTTTTAATGAATTACATACAAGGTGCGGGGATCTGAAAGATATTGCGCTACATGTCCACACATGTTACTACAGCTTTTTAAATAACGTACATGTAATTTTTCTTTCATTGTTAACATCCTGACAACTTTTTACATATCACTTTAAAGTCTGTATCAAAGCTCTTTTCAAAATGTCCGCTCAAGTGCACTGGGGTTTGAGATCTGTCCTCTAAATCACTGCAGGAAGAGCGATTAAAAAAAAAAAAACACATAACAAGTACTCTGGCTTTTCTGTTCTGTACCATGGACCGTTATAGCTGTTGTTACCTGTTTGACAATGTGGGCAATAATCCTAACACTATCAGTGTACTAGAGAGGATATTTTGAAAAGAACTTTAAAAAAGACTTTAAAGTTATAAGTGTAAAAAGTTGTCAGGATGTTAACAATGAAAAGAAAAATCACAGGTACTTTATTCTAACAGTTGTAGCAACACGTGGGGACGTGTAATGCTATGTTTTTTGGAACCCTGCTACTTACTCTGAGTCATTCAATAATAAAGAGCACTAGAAAATTGAGAAAATTCTTATTAAAAACAGCTATTTTCATTTGTTAAGTATTATGTTAACACCTTTTCACCAAATATTGCTCCTCCTTCTGATACCAGGTACAATCCCCTGATGAAGACTTGACAAGCTAACAATAAAAATGTTAGATGGCAAACCAAGGTGGCTTGTGTGTAGCTATATTTATAATGCTTCCATGCTAACAGGTAATGCTGAGAGGGACGTCTCAGTTTGCTTCAGTAATATTCAGGGAGAAATGGGTTAGAGCAGATTGCATGGTTGAGAAGTCACCACTCTCACTACACCCCGTCAAATGACATCAGGTTTGAAGTGTCACAAGTACAAATTCTGATGTCATGTGAGTAGTTAGACTGTGCAGATTACATTTTCCATATACATCCAGTGTAGAAAATATGTGCTGTTACTTTGTTGCATTATACAATTATGCATTTAAGATGTATCTACTGGGTATAAATATAGTCATTTAAAACCGCCAGTTACTTACAAGCTAGATTATATAGTTGTCACCTATTAACCCCTTAGCCTCCCCCACATTTCACCTAGTTGCATAAAAACATTTTCTAAAAGGCCAACCCATTCTTCCTCTTAGTATCTCTTTAAAGTTTTTTCAACAAGCAGGGAAACGAAAGGCAGACAAAAGTTTTTGTAAAAAGAGGACCCAATCACTTCACAGCAAAAGGAAGGTGTGTGTTATTAGAGCTGTCTCGGGTTTAAGTGACTTTTGTCAGCTTTAAGTGAATATCTGCTTAAGAAGGCAAGGGAACAATGGTAAGCAAAGTAATAAGAAGAGACCAAACACAAAAGCACTTGGTGGCCCCTTTCATTGCTTCTAATTAAAGATTCATGAGGAAAGCTTGCATTTTTTATGAGACTTTAAAAATAAAGATTATCATAACCATCTACAGAATCTACAAAACTTCCCCTATCTACTTATAACTTCCATTGACTGTCTCTGTACATAATGCATACACCGCCAACAAACACAAGGACAGTAATGCACACTCAGCATTCCAACAAGCCTGTGTCCAATACCTGGAGGATACATATTGGTGTGTATGAATATGCTGTACACAAATATGAATGCTGTATAATACATGTCTTTCTCCGTTCAAAGATTTTACACAGGGATGGACCCAAAAACAATATCCTCAAATTACCCCATCCCGCAAAAAAGCTGATAAAGTATTTAATTGTACATGCAAACTATAAAGGAAACGAAGAAATTATTTAGTTGCTTAACTACTTACAAACACGTATCTTGGCCTATAAAAGCACTTAATCTGACTATCTCCAGGAGATATGTTTGTTCAGTTTTAAGCTAGGACCCCCTACTGCCTCTGCAGAAATACAACTCTCTGTGTTCTTATTGATAACCCTTTTCCAGAATGAAGGAAGAAAAAATGTTAAGAGCTAAGGGTAAGGAGAGCTGAATGTCAGACAATAGGCAGCAGTATCCACAAAGACGCTGAACTTTTCCACAGCTCAGAAGGACAATTAATTATGAAGGCCTTTAGGGTAGGTCAAAGCAAGAGTGGGCAAAAAAAACAAAACAAAAAAACACTGCTGGCCTAGCTCGCCTGACAGTGAGTTAGTTAAATGGTTATGCCTTTTTTTTATAGCCATTAGAATAACCAACAGATGATTTAAAAGATTTTTTATTTTGATATGTGACTCCCCTCGTATAGATTCTATTCTCTCTGTTAAATCATATGAAACTAGGATTTTTCCAAAAAGAGTCATGGGGTAAGTCAGATTTAAAATAAAAAAGCCTTTTGGTTGTGCTTCACAAGAGGGAAAAAGGGACACTTTTTCATCAAATGAATTCAGGGAGGGGGAAAAAAAACAGACAAACACAAAGAACTGGGACTTTTTTCTCTCTAATATTAAATAGGGTAACTGATAAGGTCAGACACATGATACCTAAAGACATGAATCCATGAACTCTTGAAGTCAAAGGACTTCTCTGTACTTTAACTGCAAAGCAACAGTCTTTCAAAGGAAAGGGGATCATAGAACTCCACTGAATCTCCTTTAAACGTTTTATTAGCAGAAGAGGGAGGGGGGTGAGGCTCTAAGTGGGGAAGCTTGACAGAAAAACCTTGAACTATTTTCTGAAGGAAAGATGAGACCCTCACTAGGCTGCCATAAAATGTCCCACCCACCACCCCCCACCTAAAGGCTCTTCTGAACTTTGATAGGTGCCAAGACATTGTCACTGAAAGCTGGGTATAATTGTGTGCTAAATGCTTTATTCACCTCAACAAAGAACAATACGCACAAAAATACTGAATACATTTGTAGGGTTGTTTGGAAACTACTGCACTGATCTATCACTTTAGCACATACAGTAGAGGTTTCTATGTTTCCTTTAATGACTACATGCCATGTGCTTCAGTGTAAAAATTATTTTGAAAAATAAACAGAACCCAGTCACATGACACAAGAAGAACAAAAAATATATATTTTACTTGTATATTCTTTCTGGCATAACCTTACATATGCAACAGAAGGGTCATTTTCCCAACAGAATACTGCACATCAAATATATTTTAATTTTTTAATTTAGCAGCTAACACCATCTTTTGCGTTATGACCCAAGCAACTCGATATTCATTTCATAATGTCAAATGAATCTAAATTGAACTGAAAAAGATGTATACCACTTGTATATGAATGTTTATAAAGAAGTTATTCTAAAGACCATTCTGAAAGTTACATCTACATTATCAACATTTGCTAATGTTTGTTCTCAAAGTTTTTTTGGTTTGTTGCCTGGAGGGGCAGCAGAGCTGTGGTAATTACACAGCAAACTGTCTTATGAGGGGAAACTAAGAAAGCTTCACAGAGGAAACACAAACATGAACGCAACAAAGGTAATTAATGAACTTGCTTTAATTACAGCTCTGACTCGTTCTGCAATAAGGAATGCGGCAATTACTTCACTTCACATAAAAGTCAGTGAAGGGAAAAAAGACATTTATAAAAGGATAAAAGAAAGCAGCAGAAGAAAAAGAAGAACACAACAACAAAGAAATCTCAAAAGGAAAAGAAAGCGTATTACTGAAGCACAATGACAGACTAGATTAACATCAAAAGATCAGCAACACAAAGGACATATTCATTCATGAGACACAACCAAGGTGGATGGAACTTTGATGATGCTATATTTGGCAAAAGTACAATTTGCTGAATCGGCTTGGGTTCCAGTTTCATGTTCTGTGTAAGCAGAACTTAACAGGTAAAGGAGGGTAAATTCAGTTAAAGGTATCCAACCTCAGCTATACTTTGAATTATAATAAGTCTTAGTTGTTTTTCCACCAATTTTGTGTTCAAAATTACAAGTCACAGATGCACAATAATGCAACGTTCTTTAACCTAGTCAGTTGGTTTGTCTGGAAAATTTGCATTGCTTAGCAAAACATCTTTGAGCCAAGCTTCTAATCGGTACTTAGATCTACTTGCACAGAAACCTGTAGGTGACATCAGAGCCTAATATGCAAAATATCCCTCCTAACTTACTTCTCAGACAATAAAAGTCTTATTCGTGGTTTTTAAAAAAAAAAAAGTCAGGTTAAAAATTCTAACTGCTCATATGTAAATAAGGTAACTAGCTAGATATACCTGCAACCTGTAAAGATCTATAGTCTAATGTTGTATCTTGGCAACTAAAGATCTTTCCGAAGACCACAACCAGCTGTGGACCAATAATATATAAAAACAGTATTCATACTGTACCATGAGATAATGAGAATGGCACATAAGGTAAATCTGAATTATTGCTTATTTGAAATAGTTGAAAGTGTTCTGTTGTGCAAAATGTCACTGTAATTGCAAATGTCAGCACATTGTTGCATATCAGCAATTAAAAATATTGAGATCCTCAGATAGATAAATAGCAACTAGGATGATGTTAGGAGTCACAGATTGTGTTTGTTGATATGCTGTGTTGTGTTTACTAGCAAATTAAAGGACCAGAGTGTGGCAGATGCAGTTGCATGATTTTGGGGGTGTTTCAGGGGTCACCTGGGATTTTTCCAAACTGGACATCAATCTTGTCACCAATGCTACGGCAAATAATTACATACTTAATGTTAAATATCTGGTACTAATCTGCTAGCAAACTGACAGTTGATCTAACCAGTACAATATTTGAATGATTTCTAAATATTACAACAGAAAGTGCACTTAAAAAAGGCAACTGCTTGCTTTGCAATACAGTGCTTTGCCTTTCAACGGTTTTTGCATAATTTGTATATCTTGCATACACAAGCATGCCTGCTAAAAGTAAGCTTAAAAAAGGTAAGAATATGTTGATCTATTTTAAAAATAATGAAATACAACATGAACTGTAAAGGCAAGAACAAACACATATTTAATTGTTCAGGCAGAGGTTTTACTAAATACGTCACTTGCAAGTATTTGAAATTAACAGTAGAAATACAATATTTAAGGTTAATATTTGTACCATTGTATAACAATATTTCTTTATTTTCTGCCACCAGGCAAATTCCTTCTGCATGACAAACCAGACAAAGTCCTACCTCAAAGTCATTTGCCTTGTTGTAGTGCATGTTGAGGGCTCTGTACAGCTCACAGTCCCGAGTGACATTCAGTTCCTCTGTGCCTGTGACACCATCATTGATCGCTTGCCGTGCAAACTTCTCCATCTGAATGTAGTAGAACTCTCGAAAGTTGCTGAACCACTTGATGAGCTGAGAGGTGATACATCTGTTGAACTGTTTTAAAAGAATCACTATATTAGCACAGTTTTATAAAAGACAATATAAAAAGTAGCATTCAGACATGCATAAAAACAAGCATGCAAGCCTAAAACTTGATGAGTGAAACTTGTTTTTTGGCCTCTTCCATAATTGCACCCATATAGATTTCTCTACATCAATTATGTCGTCTGTAAAAAAAATAAAATCTATTTCTGTATAGCAAGAGTCCTTTTTGTATAAGCGTTTCTCTTGTAGAAGTGTTAAAGTTGTTCCATAATGTGCTGTGGGACCATTATGTAAAATTTGCTTACCCTGGGAAATGTGAGTGTGACAACAAAGGTGTACATAATATGAGTATACTGTATGCTGCTGAACTCAGGGTTACAAAGCTGTGCCATGACCCCTTTAGACTCTCTTCTCTTAACTCTTACCCCTGGTTAAACATCTATTTCAAGTATAGATAAACAATGGTTTATGCTCCCGTTCTAGTAAAACAAAGATTCACTTTATTTTCTCTTTATGAAAACACTTTAAATTATTTAGGAAAAAAGTCAATAATTATCAGTAGTTGGCTTCTAAATAAAATGGTAAGCAAGATTCACAAAGGTTAAAACATGATAGTAAGCTTGTGTCCCTGTAGCAAACTGGATAATGCAAAGAAACTAGAATGCAAACAAAGAAAAAATAATTAAAAAGATCACAAAATGTAATCATTTTTTTTTCTGTAAAAAATAAAAATGTTTTAAGGACATTGCGGCTTGAAGAGCAAAACTTTCCAAATGAATCATTCTGGTTTTCTTTGTCATAGCTCTGGCCTGGACTGTTTGGGCACTGCATTCATTGTGGAGTTATATCTCAGGTTTGCATGTGCAGGCTCGGCAGCTTCATGGTCTTTGACCCTGTTGGATGACCTCTACGACAACAGCATGTGCTGCAGCCTTCTGCAAAAGGGTATTGTGTGCTTTCACCAGACAACTGAGTTGCATTTAGCCAACTTAAAACCAATAAATACAAGAGTCTTTATATTAGCTGGTCCCCCTGCCGTTTGTCATCGTGGCATTGCTCACCCCCTTCTCAGAAAAAAAAGAGCGGCGTGCATTAATCAAAAATCAACAGCAAGCACTTATCAAGCACTGGCCATGAGAACATGCAGGCCTCTGTCAAGATGACAGCTAAAGTGTATGTAGAGAGAGGGGGGGAGGGGTGGCTTGGTGATAATTACCGTGTAGAAAGTTGTTTCTATGCTAGCAAATCTAAGATAATGAAGTGAATGAAAATTCATGGCAGGGAATCTAAGTAACAAGGAAACAGAAGCAGGGAGGGCTGGTGCTTCTCCCAAAAGGCCAGCCTGCATCATATTTGCTGTGCAGTTGCAAGAGTTCTTACAGATAATTGACCAGAAAATGATTAAGTCATCATCAAACCGCTTCTGCCAGCAAGAGTTCAAACATATACTTAACCTATCCAAGAATTATATATTCACTATGTGTGTCTGCTCTGTCTGTATTCAGCCTTGTGGGGAACCTGATTAAAAAAGACAACTGAAGGACCCCCGTTATCTGATCTTCTGGTTGCCGATTTCAATAGACCCATTACGATCTGCTGAACTTGGAGTTCTTTCCGTTTTATCTCAGCAGCAAAATACACTGTCCAAATTTCCAGACACTGAGATAAGGACCACAGGCCCCCATGACGGCTTACTGTTCCTTTTTAATTCTTTTAGAATAAGAAACAAAACATTACAAAATGATAGGAGGCTGTGCACTGGGGAATGAAAATTGCTTTGACATGGAGATTAGGCTCTTGCATTGTTACAAGACATTGTCTCATATGAACAAGGGTAGGAGAAAAAAAGGGAGGGTATTTTCTCTAGAATGGCCCATGGATGACATAATAGAGACTACAAAAAAAGTAAGTCTGCATGACATTGTTTGGCAGGAGGGCATAAAGGGAGATTTAAAGCGTATTGTTGCAGATTCGAAATACCAGAGATGCAGTGGACAAAACAACAGAGTCACTGGAACGTGACAACTCAGCAATTAAGGATCATGTCATCTGCTTGTCAAACAAACACCCCCCCCACCCTCCCCAAGTCATGTTGAAAAATATACTTATTTTGAGTATGCAGTAGCAAGATGCATTTTTCTTGATGGAGCATACACAACCATGTAATACATATTAATGAATGATATTAAAGAAAAAAAAAAGGTATTAATAATTCATAACAAAGTCCTTCAAAACAAGTCTGTCAATACAAGCATGATATTGCTGTCTAACATGATGTTTTGAATTACAAACACAGCAGTTTTGCCAATTTTTTTGGTTTAGGATGTGTACATGCAATTCTATTACAAATGTATGTACAATCATAAAAGATTAAAAAACAGATCAGTTTATTGTACAAACCCAGAGTAAGACATCTGTGGTGTGCTAATGTGTTTTACAAAAACTAATTGCTACAATAAAAGGTCTGTGTTTCCAAAACAGAAGAGTCTCTGACTTTGATTAATGCTTCCCACGGGATACCCCCGTCCTGATATTTGCTAAGGAAACTTCCTAAATATTCAATGAGCACAGTCAAAAGATGCATAAAACAAATCCATTTGACAATTTAATCTAGCCAGGCAGCAGTTGACTCAAAGGGGTGGAGGGGCTGAGAAACATCATTTACGTAACACAGACATGCTCAAAGGCCTGTGAACGACTTTTCTTCAGGCAGACTACAATATAGCAGGCTACTCCAATCAGCAGTTACATCTCCATTTTCCTTTGGCCAATAATCAGGTAACATGATACTACTGTACTTTACCAACTGCCAGAATGAGAAGCAAACTCACCAGTATCTAGTTTACTGTCATAGTTTAAATATGAACTGCAGCAACATTAGGCGTCATGCCATTAAGCATTACACACAAGGCTTTGGGAGAAATTTAAAATTTTAGGAATGAAAGCTATTTGCCAAAGTCTCATAAAAAGGTGTTAAAGAATATCAGATTAAGCAAACAGTTTTAAGTTTTAAATAAGCTTGAAGGATGAGACAGAGACATGTTTTACTTTATGTATGCTTTTATGAACCTTCTACTGTGAATTAAGTAGCACAGCAAGTTACTCACATAAAACTTCTCTATGTCCTGGAAAGAATTTTCTATTACACATTACAGTTTATTCCTACTAAGTGTTTAAAAGATTATACAACAGAGAGTGTTTAATGGTGCAGGCAACAAGTTCTTGACATTACTATACATGTTGCTACATTTGTACTTTTGAAGTTATTACTCTGAAGTGTTTACTTTCCACCACTACTGAAGATTTTAACATTTATATTTTATAGTCACGACAACTGGTCTTTTGAGAAACATCCCATAAAAACTAAATATTTAAGGAAATACAAAAATGTATCGTTAAAGGTAAAAAAAGTAAGACACTTTCAATTTTTGGACTTAAAAAAATTACCATATATATTCTAAATATATCTATTAAATTGTGGAATGAAAAAAAACATGCTGATTGGTAAATGCCTGATGTAGTTACCACTAGTTTTTTATTAATGTGGCCTAAGGTGTATAATTATTTATACACCTTAGGCCTCACACCAATATTCCTTGGCTACCAGCAAAAATATACAACCCTATGTTTTATTAATTCAATATAAATGACCTTTAATATAAATTGTTAATGGAAACACTATGGAGCTAACAAAACAGTTACCATAAATCTTTCGTAATCTTTCATATATCTCCCATAATCGTATATTACCGTATGCACGATTCATGGTAAATTACATTTTTTCATGGTATTTTTTGTAGCTATTAGTGATGAAAAAATGTGTGCTCTCCGTACTTATTTCAGCTTCCCTTCTTCACAAGGCCACATGAGGGAAGCAGAAACATTGGAAACTTTAGTTAAACCCTTGAAACAACCTAAGCATAGTTATAACTACCACAATGCAAGTTAAAAGTGAATGCGAACTTCCATTGAGTGTGTCAGCCTGAATTTCTCCACCACACGAGCAATGGCAGGTCAGTAGTGCAGCTTGCACAATTATACCATTTATGATATTCCAAAGAACTACTTTTAAATAACATGGAAGCATATTTGTACATTCACATAAAAAGCTACATGATGCCTAGTGGGTGTGATTATCTCATCTTAACCACACGTCATGCCATTAAAACGTAATACAGCTGTGTCAATTTTTTTCATTTAAATATACAGATGATTATATTAACATCCTCCTAAAAATACCAGCAGTAGTTGCAATTGTAATATTGACAAGTAAGATATAATAGATTACAATAAAACGCTGTGTACTGTGACAATTTAAACACAAATTGATTAATTTAATTCTGTATTCATTTTTTTATAATTTAGTGCCATTCCTTAGTAACTAACCAATTGTGAAGGTATGGTTTTCTTGTGAAGTAGTCTACACAGGTACAGTTAGCCACATGGTGTGCAATTACTGACAGTTCAGTAGCCCCCAATGACAAAAGTCAGGAGGTTGTGAAATTCAGTAGAGGGAGAGTGCAGCTGTGAGTGGACAGCCTTCATATCCTCATTTGAATAATGTGGCCTGAAACTGTCACTTTATTTATCCTCCTTATGCTCAGTGTACGCTGCATCAACAACAAATTAAATTGTAAATAAGACACAATCACGATTGTGGTTGTTTTGTTTTTAATTCTGACACAGCAGCTAAATGAAGAAAAAAAAAAGTACTAAGCTTTTTGACAAGACTTTATACAAAAAGATCTTGAAGCACGCATATGTTGTCAAAAGCATTCGAGCGAAAGCTCTAAACCATGAAGCTAGAAGCATTTTTCTCATCATATGTGCTTTCAAGTCTATTCCGACACTGTAAATGTTTGAACCAAAGTTTGAAAAGATCATTTCAAAGTTGATTATTTGTTTACATATATTGTCTCTCCACAACTATCCCAAGAAAGAAGACAGAACAACTATTTCACATTAAACAGCACCTTAAAACAAAATGAAGTAAAAAAAAAAAAAATAATAATAATATTATCTTACCTTCACATCAGAGAAGAACATCTTGAGCATGTTGGAGCTGGGGTATCTGGTGTAAAAGAACATCAGCTTTGCCTTTTTTAGGTGATTAGGTGAAAGTCCTTCCTGAATTTGCTACAGGTTAATTAAGGAAAATTTGTCCGACCATATTAAAAATGCACAATTCAATACACATTTCACCCCTTCAAACTCAAACCCAAACCCAAATCTAAACCCAATTACTCACAAACTCTCCGAACAAATGAGCAACAATATGAACAAAGCTAACATGAATATACATTTGAAGTAGGTAAATCTAATACCTGGAACAAAACTAGGTAATATTAAAAACAACTAGGAGGAATACGATAGCAAGTAGTGTACATGGCTTATATAGATAATCATTTAACATACTCATATACATACAAGCAGTAGCTGCAATTGTAATGTTGAAGTATAACACAGTAACTCTGTCACTCTTCAGTACAGAAATGTGCTGGAGCAAAACTCTAGCTTCCAAAACAATGGAGCACCTTATTGTATTTAACAGTCAAAACTGAAGTGGTGTCTCAAAGAGGTTTGCATATTAGTAACTAAGAAAACCGGTAACACCCTGCATTTAGAAGCTTGTGATCTTTACAAGACATATCAAGTCAAGATATATCAAAGGTTATTTTACTGACAGTAAAAAGGTCTTTTGGGGCGAGTAGTAATTGTGGGTTAGCTGATCAATAAATGTCTACTTACCCAAATAAAGGGGCCTATTTATCTGGAAACTTCATTACCCTCTAGATTTGTAAACAGAAGCTACTGAAGCAAGTCCCAGGAGAAAGTGAAGCAAATCCAAAGCAATCTAGACATCCCAATTATCCTACAGTTTCTTGGCACTCTTTTGCGCACTGTGAGTTAGGACGGAATTGGACACATCTGTGCCACAGACTGGTCCTGCCATTTCCTCTGCAAAATAACGGCTTTATAATTTATAAAAAATTGAAGATTCATGGGGAGAAAAATCAATGTGGCCCCACAAGGTCAATTTAGGAGGGTTCTTTGCAGAAGCTTCTCCCCGGGTTATAATTTCTTCAAAAGTTGTACGAAACAAAAAGTTTATAAATGCTCCTCATCTCCTAGCTCTGTGTGTGTGCTGTTTACTCCTTTTTTTATACAATTGGTTCATTTTCACATGCATTTTATTATAGCCCTGTACAGTGAACTGTAAAAGTTGATGATTAGATTATTGTTATTATTATTTCCCAAATGTTTAGATCCAATTTAGGTCGAAAAAAATAAAGGTTTAACCAATTTCTCTAGGTCAACATCCTTGCCTGAAGAAAAGAAACCTTATCTAGGTTAGCAAACTCTGAAGCAACTTGATTGAACTGGCTCTTTGTATTTCAGAAGCTTAATGATTGCATAGATTATAACTCATGATTGACATGCTTCTTGTGCCAAGAGAGGAGAGTTGAAAGAACCCTCAGTGACCTCCATTAGACTGATAGGGAAGACTAAAAGAGCATTACACTCTCCAGTGCCATCTGTCATAACACATAAGTGAAATAACAGCACCAAATGAAAGAAAGTAAGGCAAGCTGTCCACTTCCACTGAGATAGAACATCCAAAGGAGCCAAAACTTTCATTCACAAATGAGAAAATGTTTATAAAAAAAATAACAAAAAAAACATTTACACAAGGGCTTTTTTTTCGAATTGTTATGTAAATCACAGTACAGAGCTGCCACTGCTTAAAACATAATATATAACCACATAAGCGTTTTCATTAATTATACTGTAAAGCGCTTTCAAATTACATTATGTTGTAGATGTTGTGTATATATATATATATATATATATATATATATATATATATATATATATATATATATATATATATATATATTGCATTATTTAATCTCAATTAAGTCATAAATCTGATCTGTTTAAAAGATTAACACTGACCGCTGATCGAATTTATCAGAATTTATCAGAATTCAGTGGACTCTATTTATATGACCTCCATTTTTTTGGAATAGAGGGAATTAAGAATCTTGTCCAGAACCCAACATGCACATTAAATCACTCTCATCAAATCAGATAACAATTTCGAATGGCAGGAAATCAATACATCTTCTGTTTTCTTTTTCTCAGACAAGAAAAATGTGAGTGCATTAAATTGAACAGTACTCCTGTTGGTAGAGCTTGTGATCATGTGGCCTGGAACAATCTGCATTCTAGGTATCCTAAAATGTTCAGTAAAAAAACTGATATAAGGAGTTTTGTGAAAGTGATGTATTTAGTGGTAACATGTAATTGATCATATTTAATCTTTTATGGATTAAATACCCCCAATTAATTATAGTGTCATTAATCCCTATATCATTTTTTTATATATTATTATTATTATTATTATTATTATTATTATTATTATTATTATTATTATTATTATTATAATTCTCAGTAACTGAAGTTCTTTTTGGCTTTGATAAAGATCAGAATATACATTAATCCATAGCCTCACAATTTAAATGATGCCCAAGGAGGAGACAACAGTTCTTATTTAACAGGGTGGCAAACTATTAATATCCAGAGTCACTTTAACTCAATACTCATTCAGTATGTCAATGTGCAGAATTTTTTCTTTTACCTGACCTTTGATGGGTATTTCTTTTCTGTTTTTTTTTTTTTAAATTATGCAAATAAACCAATTTGGATATATCTCTTTGGACAAATACATCATAGAATATACTTTACCCTTCAACCATTAACAGCTCAATATTGCTTTTCAATGTCACTGGAAGACCATGATTACAGTTGGGGGGAAAAAAACACCTTTAGGTTTTTGTGCCGCAAATACTACAATCTCCAGGTGAACACATTGGTGTGATAATAATAAAATACTAATAATTAGTCTTTAACAACAAAAAGGTGTAACAGACCAACTGGCTAATTTCCCTTATTAAGTGCTTGTGCTGAAAGGCGACCGTTCTTCCAAGAAAGCACTAGCTGTTTCCAGGATACTTACACGCGCACAATGACTCATGATGGAATAGACTTGGTAAACATACAGCTGCACTGAACACAAGCTAAGCCCCATTCAAGGCCAGGAAAGAAAATTAGCACAAATAAATATTAAGGAGTTAAAAGGGAGGGGGTGGGAGTAGGGAGCAAACAAGCTATGGCCCAGTAGCTCATGTGTCTCAATATTTTCAGCTACAGCTTTGTAAAGACAGATGACATTCAATTCTATGGTGTCATGCAAAATAGAAAATAAGTGCTGAAACTTGAACCAGCTGCCAGGTGTAAAAAAAAAAAAAAAAAAAAAAAGAAAAAGAAAAAAAAAAGAAAAGATGATAAATCCATAAATTAATGAAAGACATCTGCTCAGGTACATAAAAGATTAGAGGAATATTGCACTGCAGCTGAACCTAAAGCAGTGTTCAAACAACCTGCAAATCTGGGTGTTGTAGGTTTACAAGGAACATCATAGATCGCTGTTGTCACCTGAGACATGGCCGGAAGTTTGCCTCTGCTTTAAATGCAATGATATTAGGATCATGTCTTAGAAAGACATGCACTGCAATTAATAATGAAGCTAGCCAGCCAAGTGGTGGAATTAATCAGAGAGCTGGGAACAAAAATACTCACTTGAATGGATCTCTTGGTTACAAATACCTGTAACTACTGCAGTCCAGTTCAGTTCAGTTCAATTCAGTTATCAGCCAATGTACTGTGTGCTACTGGACTGCTTAAATGCTATTTCCAACTACTATTGTTCCATTTAGGATTACAGTTATACAAACCAGACTTCTTTAATTTTTACAAAACTGGGACGATGGACTGTTATATGGTTTACCAGTTTTATTGAACATATTATATATATATATATATATATATATATATATATATATATATATATATATATATATATATATATATATATATACACATTATATTTTACTACTTCATTTCCTATGTCTCTTAATGAGGGGCTTTACATTCTTTTGTGTGTCTCAAAACTTAAGTTCAGACCCTAATCTATGGTAAATGCAAAGTGCATTCACCTGCACAAAGGTCTTAGAACTGCACAAACCCATGGCTTGTGCTTCGATATGCTGAATGCAAATGTTTTGGGAACAGAACAAAGCTATTTTTCTTGAGATGCAAAGAGGCTGCGTGACAAGGAAGATCATGACTCTCATGGACAAAAACAATTGGCTGTCTGTTTCTTCTTGGATTTGAATAAAACTTAATATTTGATTAAATAGATTCATTTGCAAATATCTAGCATACAATCAGGCTAAAACATGAACTCATGGTGCACATGCATCTTCTTGGCATCTTTAAAAAAAACAGTTAAATTAACCCTTTGATTCCTGCAAAAAGAAAATCACTGCATTGACCTGCTTTTAAAATACTGATTCAGTTATTTTACTTTAGCATTACTCAGCCTTATTTAGTTATATATATATATATATATATATATATATATATATATATATATATATATATATATATATATATACACATACATACAGTACCAGTCAAAAGTTTCAGTTCACCTGCTTGAAACCAGGTTTTTCATGATTATCTATGCTTTTAGCTGTATAAACTTGTCTATAAACACTTAATATTTCATTATATGATACGTGTACTTCTATAAGCTGATAATCATAAGTGAATTGCATTCAAAAATGTTATTTTTAAATGAAAATGTAAATCTTGTCAATTTCAATGAAATGGTCACCCAAAGCAAGGGGATTTCAGTCTGAAGCCCAAGTCAGTTAAAAGTCTGAAATGTGTATAACACGGTGTTAGAACACTGGCCTAAGTATAAAAGTGTCTTTGTTAGATGTTCTCCGAGTTAACTAGCATGTTACCTAATTAACCTTTTGTCACCAATTATTGTTAACAGGTGAGGGTCCATGATTACTATAAATATAGGTAGCATAAGCACAACTCTGTCATTCCTGAATGTAAGGGAGCAGAAAATGGCAAAATACGCTCAGTTAAGCAAAAAAAAAAAAAAGATTGTAAAAAAGTCTGTAATTACTTTAAGAAATGAAGGTCAATCTTTAAGACAAATCGCAAGAACTTTGCAAGTGTCTGTAACTGCTGTGGCCAAGACCATCAAACGATTTGAAGAAACCGGCACTCATGACGACCGAACAAGGTCAGGCAGGCCAAGGGTGACCTCAGAATCAGAGAACAAGTTCATTCGAGTCACAAGTCTGCGAAACCGGCGATTAATTGCCCCTGAAATACAAGCTCAGCTAAATGCTACTAGAAGTACAGATGTTTCAACATCAACTGTTCAGAGGAGATTGCGTGAAGCTGGCCTAACTGGAAGAATTGCTGCAAAGAAACCATTGTTAAGAGTGCAGAATAAGAGGAAGAGACTTGCCTGGGCCAAAAAACACAGAAACTGGACGTTTGAGGAGTGGAAGTCGGTCTTATGGACCGATGAGTCAAAATTTGAAATATTTGGGTCCAACCGCCGAGTATTTATAAGACGCAGAGAGGGTGAGCGCATGAAGTTCTGCATGTGTGGTTCCCACTGTCAAGCATGGAGGAGGCAGTGTCGTGGTCTGGGGTTGCTTTGCTGGTGACAGGGTTGGTGATCTTTACCAAGTCCATGGCAAGCTCAACTAGCATGGCTATCATAGCATACTTCTGAGGCATGTCATTCCATCAGGATTACGGCTAGTTGGGCAGTCCTTCATTCTTCAGCAAGATAATGACCCGAAACACACCTCAAAGTTGTGCAAGAACTATCTGGCGAAGAAGGAAAGTGAAGGACAACTCAGTCTCCAGACCTCAATCCCATAGAACTTGTATGGGACGAACTGGACAGAAGAGTCAAAGCAAAGCTACCCACAAGTGCCCGACATCTCTGGGAATTGCTGCAGAACAGCTGGGAAGACATGTCGGGTGATTTCCTGCTGAAACTTGTTAACCAAATGCCTCGTGTTTGTGAGGCTGTTATTAAGGCAAAGGGTGGCTATTTTGAGGAAGATTTAGAGACAATTTTCAATTTCCTTGAACATTGCTTTGATACTCCTAATGTTTTGTTTTGTATATTGTAACATGTGTTTTCATTTTCAAATATTTACAGAAACGTATATGACGTAAAACATTGTCAATTATGAAAAAAACCTAGTTTCCAGCAAGTGTACTCAAACATTTGCCTGGTACTATATATATATATATATATATATATATATATATATATATATATATATATATATATATATATATATATATATATATGTTTTTTTTAAATGACATTATTACATATTCTTCTTTGTTTTATCACAAGCACTGAAAAAAGGTTCAAACACAGTTTACTCTAAAGGTTAAGAAACCATATGAAAGATAAACAGCTACCTGCAAACACCTGTTAACATCAGCTTCAAAGAAAGGAAAGGAAAAAAAAAACTATGCTGCCAGGCAACAGCAAATGGTGCAGCAAGTAACTGACTGCTGTCAACAAATCTTTGTAAAAAATATAAATAGAAACTGTAATTATTACTTTTACAATGTGATATGATAAGAAAAGGGAAGCACAGTTGGGAGAAAGTGGGGCTTTATCACACAGACATACATATCTTAATAGGGAATAGACCTAAAACTAACCTAAAAAAATATGGATCACTTCAATTATAATAAATGTAGGATTAATAATAGTTATACTGCCACTGCTGCTGCCAGGGCCGGATTAACACATAGGCAAACTAGGCGTGTGCCTAGCGCCCAAACTCAAGGGGGGGGCCCAAAACGGTTATTTTTTTTTATTTTTATTTTTTTAAACATATACAGATTTGACTGGAAAATCTTCACTCACTTGACATTCAGGGCAGCAGTGTGGAGTAGTGGTTAGGGCTCTGGACTCCTGACCGGAGGGTTGTGGGTTCAATAGTACACGAAACCCTTGATTAAAGTAACCTTATACAACTTATTAGTACACGAAACCCTTGATTAAAGTAACCTTATACAACTTTTTTTTTTCTTTTAAAACACATTTTCATTGTATTACATGTAAATACTGTTCAGAAACATCAAGCGTTCACGGCCACGGTCTTTGAAAAAATGCAGCTGTGAGGGCGTGGAATCATCAAGGGTACAGAATTCTATAGGGTACAGACATCTACCATATGTAAAACCTAAACTTACTTGTATGCAAAAACATTGCCAATTTCTCTCCTCTTGAGAAAAGGGCATTTTCTTTAATGAAGCAAGTCAAAACCCACCCGATCAACAAAAAATCAGGAATTTCAGTAAATCAGGAAAAGTCGTTGTTGAGCTGTGCTACAGGATTTAAAGCAGGCTTCAGTTTTTTCCGTTTTTATTCTGAAATGTATTTAGCACACTCCCTACAGTTTGATTCATTCAGTTGTTCATAATAACTTCAAACTGAGAATTATACCTGTTGTAAAAGGGTGGAGGGCTAGTTATAAAGGCTATAATGTATATAGAGGTGTGTGTATGTATATGTGTGTGTGGCTGTTTGTTCAGGGGTAGGGGGCCTGCAAGTGTATGCTTTCCTAGGGCCCAGTGATGGGTTAATCCGGCCCTGGCTGCTGCTACTAATAATAAACAACATATATTAATAATTCAAACTACATTTTAACCTTTTTAATTTCTTGAACAACAGGGACAATAGTGCATACATTTGCAAAAGGATCTCTACAAAATATCTGGTTTGTAAAACCTGCATACAATGGGGGAAATATGACCAAAACCATCCTTTTACAAACACATTATTAGGCTTCTAGGTCTATAGGGCTGGGAAGCCTATTGTTATTGCTGGGATTATTCTTATTCTTATTATTCTTTCTGCCAAAAGTTGCTCGAAAACTGACGAAATTCGGTAGGATGATAGATGATTATGGGAAGCTGGTAAATGTTAATTGAACATATGTCGTAGGTCACATGGCATGGCCACCATATTGAATGGAAAAAAAACAACTGGTGTTCATAAGAAGCCGATAGGTTCTGTGGTATGGTGTCCATGCTGCATGACGTCAAAATCGCAAGGTACAGACGTCATAATCACAAACTACAAAGATCTTCTCCCAAACCGCTAGTCTGATTGAACCAAAAATTGGCACACATGATCCTAGTGTGGTTGTCTTTAAAGGTTGTTTAAGGGAAGTTGCTACAATAAAAAAAAAACATGGCGGCCCTGTTGGATGACATCATCAACATACAAAACTGGCTAATAACTCCTTTTAGAGTGCAGATTGGGCCATGGTTACTATGGAACACATATAGTAACCCATGTATGCTCTATAAAAAAATGTTATTGCCCGTAACCTTTGACCTCTCCTAAAGGTCAAATGTAAAACTGGCTTATAACTCCCTATAGAGTGCACATAGCGTCATGGTTACAATGTAATAATGGCATTCTGCACTATTTGCTAAAGTATGCGGTACTGGTACTGGTACTGGAAACTGTAAAGTTGCAGGCAGGTTTTTTGTTTTTGTTTTACTTGGCAGACAGAAGAAAACAGCACAGACTTTGCCCTTTAAGTAGTCACTTGGTTGATTTTTTTTTGCAGTTGTGCTCCCTGGCTTTCAAAAAAACATTTGCTTTGTGTATTTAAGTACAAAATGTTTGTGTGTCTGGATCAACCAAGGTTATTCACGCACAGCGGAAAACTGAAGTAGAAGCTGCAATAGCAGGTGGGGAGTAACTTATTGTGTTTACAAAAGTAATGGCAGCAGAAGCAAGTTCTTATAGCACAATCACACCTAATAACATACATTTAAAAAGGTTTAAATGATGCACTGAGATTCATCATAAGACTATCGGGAGAACCCAGGGGTTAATGGACAAGTCAATTACTTGGTTTTAATTGAAATCTAAGTATCTCTATTCTGCAAGAAGTCTACCAGTTCCAACTAATCTTGTAGTGTTGTAACACGTTGCATCAGGTAATTGAGTTCCATGTTATAATGCCCTGCAGTGATCTCTGAAGTATTGAGACATCCTAACCCCCGAAATCCTCTTGTAATCAATGGATATCTTACTAAACAAACCACACACACACACACACACACACATATATATATATATATATATATATATATATATATATATATATATATATATATATATATATATATAAACACACAAAACATTGTTTTTTTTAAAAAGGATATTGTACTTCCTGAATAAGGTGAAATCTCTGCCATGTCCTGAAGGTCTCCACACTCAGACTTTATGAGGGACAAAGATAGGCCTTCAGTTGTGCTGCCTGGGTATGAAGGTGAGCATGATCGATGGTTCATGTGATGACTGGATGACATCTTGGTCCGTAGGCTAGTGGTCTCCCTGGACAAGTCCAATGATTCTGGAGACGCCCTGTCTTTGCCCGAATAGGAACCCGAAGGGGTGCCTAAAGGGTTCTGAAATGGGTAGCCCATGAGGGGAAGGGGGAAGGGGTGACGGAAAGAAGGAGAGCCAAAGCCCACAGTGGCTGACAGTGGAGACGGATGCAGGGAAGGGTGGTGATGGTGATGGTGATGGCCAACAGGGGTGGGAGCGGAGGATGATTGGTCGGATGAGTTCTTTCGAACCACCAGGGGCAGTGCTTCTATCTGGTCACTGGAGCTAGGCACCTGTATGTTGGCAAAAGTGTCTTGTGGGTTGGGAATGATGACATCGCCAAAGCACTGCAACCGCTGGTTAGTGGTGTGGAAGTCTGGGTTCTCCCCATTGACAGCAAACCGGGCTTGAGGCATCTGGAGGGGTGGGAAGACCTGAGGAACAGGTTTTGAGAAGACCTTAACCACTGTGTCCACTACCTGGGACATGGCGGTGTTCAGTTCCTGTTTCAATGTCTCAGCCAGCTGCTTGCCTTCAGTGTGCATGGAGGCTGGCCCTTGGTCTTTCCCTCTCTGGCTGTCTCTTTTAGGATTTCCTGTCACCATTGCCTGTTGCCTAATGAGGGCACGTGCACGGTCGAGGAAATGCCCTGGGTCCAAGTCGGACATTTCGTTGTCTGATCGGTCAGGTACCGAGTCTTGGGCGTGGTGGTCCATGCCATCCGAGTGCATGCTGTCTTCAGACAAGTTACCATCTTCTTCATTTTCTGAATCTGTGCTGTCATAGATTTGGTAGAACTTCTCTTGAAGCTGTCGCAGCTGCTTCTGCATGTCCTCCAGCTGCAGTTTCAGCTGCCTGCGCTCCTCGTGCTTCTGCTCCTTTCTGGCTGAAACCAGCTGCTGGAAGCTCTGTTGCTGCTGCTGGGGCAGCTTCTGCTTACGCTTGTTTTCCCGGTAACTCTCCCGGGGGCTGGGGGGCTGTGGCGCCCCCTCTCTGTCATTCTCATTTCCACGTAGAGCAACGCTGGGAGAGTGGCTCATACCGCGGATTATGTTCTCCACTCTGGCCCGCTTGGCTCTCAGGTGCTCATCGCTAAGACGCTCGATATCAAACTGGCTCATGGTTGGTCTGCTGAATGGGGAAAGACACTCTTGGGGGCTTTCTCGCGAAGAGTTACTGCAGACATCCTCCTGGTGAATCTCTGAGCCCGTGCTTGAGAGCCCACTGCCTAGAAAGCTGGGCTCTGTGCCACCATTTTTGGTCATGTTATTTTTCAGCAGCTGGGAAATGATAGTTGCTCCAGGAAAAGGGATCATGGCATCTTCGTATGAGTTTGCCCTCTTCAGCAGCTTGCGGAGCACGTTTGACTTCTCCCCATCTGCATGCTGCACCACTGAACACTCGACGTCCTGCTCTGAACCGTGGGGATTCATGGCACTGAATAAGGTTGTTCTTCCTTTAGCGAAAACCACAGATGCTGTCCCTACAGTCCTTTTCACTCCAATGTCAACTCTTCTTCTCTTGGTTTGTCTGCTTAAGAGGGCTGCGCTGTCATGGTCAGGCATCACTCGACTGTTATTGTGCCATCTTCAAAAGCTTGTCAGCTGGGCACAGCTCGAGAATCCTGGGACCCTGGCCAACAGAACAAAAGGACTGATGAATCATTTTCTTTAAATTTCCAAGTTTCCTGAACTCAATTCTGAATAAAACAGAAAATGCACAGGGCATTACTGAGATTTGTGGCACATTAAAATTATTGCAATTTTAAATATTACTGCTAAGGTGGTTTAAGATGGATTAACTGAGTAATATAATGCTCATGTAGAAATGCCTAAACGATATCAATTTATCGTGAACAAAACAATAGATTATCGAGAATAATTACATTTAGAATATTGGTAAAATGAGACCCTCAGTAGACTGGAGCCCCAATACACGTTATGTGGGGTGGACTTGTTTTTACAAGATACTATAGCACCCCCCCCCCAACAATTTCAAAAGGCAGGACACACTACAACAGGACAAAGCACTGCATACAATCAGGATCCTTATTTGATCCTGTCCTCATTTCCATCAGCATGCGCAAAAAAAAAAACTACAGAAGACGGTTGACTTTAGCATCATATCCACAGTTACAGAAAGGGAGTTCTGGTTAACGTTTATAATTAACGGTTATAACAGTTCAAAGTATGCATAGAAATAATGAGTGTACAAGAAATAACATTCAGCAATAGTCAGCAAATTTTTCATTTTTATATTTTAGTGGATTCCACTGAAATTTTGAAAAAAGTGTCTCAAAAGTATACCTGAAATATCTAAAATAAGTGTCCTTATAATTAGTAGGTTTTTGGCTTATAGGGATGCATATTCAAATTATTCAATCAATTATACCACTGAAAAACACAGAATAGCAATGGAAAAAACACATTTCCTAAGGGTTAAAGGATATGTTACTTCATTGCATTATTAACATAAGGAAAGGTGCTTAGAAATATACCATTTGGCTGAGAAATTGAACATTATTTTTGAACACGTGCAAGGAAAATCTGCCTTATTTAACAGAATATGAATTTCCCTGGAAATACAAACAAAAACAAATACCTATTTTTGATTCAACATGACATTAGTAAAAATTACTGTATTACAGCAGAATACAAAATTGTGTATGACTGGGAGCCATCTGCATTTGGCTCATAATACACATTATTTTATAGAACAGTATTTAATGAATACATTTATCTGATGCTAAAATTTACATCCGCCTAACAGAACCAGTCTTCACAATAATAGGCTATCTTGCCAAAGGCAGTATGTAGACTCTTTAGAACGGCTCCCATCTCTTTCAGTTCACCTGTAAAAACATCTATGTGCTCCCCAAGATAGCATCTGTGGTTGGCTGTACAGAATAACCATCTACCCATGCAAAAAGACACAATTTCAGTATGAAATAATTCTAATGGATTTCCAGAACCAAAACATGCAGCTACGGTTGATATTTTACTAGTACAGTATGTCCACTTGTAATTTAGTTTTTATTATGTTATCATGTGCATTCTTTTTAATAGAAACTTATTGAGTAAAGCTTGAGCCTTGAATTCAAGTTTATATATATATATATTTATTGTTTATATGTGATATTAAACTCAATGCAAATACAATGTAAAGATGCTGTACAATGCTACAGTACAGACTTGTCGTAAACTTTTCAATAAAAAGCTAAGTTCAAGATTTGCCAGATTGGTGTACCTTATATGTCAATATTAAAACAACCCCCAAAATATATATATATTTATTTCACAAGTTTTTTTTTTTTTTTTTTTTAAAGAACTAGCAACTTAAATTACAGAGAGCAAACAGGAAAAAATGAATTCAAAATGTATCTCATGTGTTAGTGTATTGTGTGGATTTTGCCCACAGTATGTGCACTTCTTTATTAATAAATGTTATCTTGTTTCCTCTAAATGTAATTGATAATTTGGTAACGAAGTTGGTTACATGCTAAGGTGGTTATAAGAATATCATTTTATACATATTTGAACTGTTATCTTGAAAATAAAACATAAGATTTAGTTTAGGACAAAATCCCTTAACATCTACACCGGTACTAGATCTATAAAACCGTTTCCACTAAAGCATGTTCCAGAGGAAAATTATCGTCTGGCTTTTCTATAAGCTCGTAATTAATTAAATGCCAAGGTTGCCTTACACTTCTATCATCTCTCACACGTATTTATAGTTGGAAAGTTTGCAGACATTTTAGTGACTGAATTCTGGTGCACTCAGCTACATGGCAAAACAGTTTTCCAACAAGTAAAATTAGGTTTTGCAAATACAGTTCAACAGTTCTAACCGTTTAAAGGGAACTACAAATACATGTTTAAATACATTTTATAATTTAAGCGTTTATTAGTAATATCATTAATTAATTCAAGCCTTTGTTTAATGTATAAGACGTGAATGTCCAATACCATAAAAACATAATCTACTAACAATATATATTTAATTTAACGTAGTAACAGTAATATTTAAAGTTACAAACGCACACTAACTTCCCCAATGGATTTCAAATCTCGATATGTTCTAAATGTTTTACAACACACTTCCTCGGCTGTAAAACAAAACCAACTTCAGTACAATACTGCACAAAAACCACACCATGTACAATTTTCATGTAAGCCTATGTATACCAAAGACATAATAATAGAGTTTCGGATGCCTAAGAACACTTAAGGCCCTCGTCCCTGTCAGTAAGCTAAGCGCATAATAGCTACAACAATAGCCAAAGTCGTTAGGGTTCTAGACAGTACTCGCACCTGTCTTTTTACACACACACACACACACACACACACACACACACACACACACACCGCACCTGTCTCCAATTGCCCATGCGCAGTATGCTTAAGTATCCAACCTTTCAATTTGTTTTACAAAGGAAACATCTGATCTTTTTTTGTAGTTCAAACCGCTAATATGTACACCCTTAAGAAACAAGACGCAACTGCGATTAAAAACTGAAAGTCGGGTAAACCAAAATATACGGTTTTATGTAGCCTACTGATTTTGAAGTATAACCAATCACATTTAACAATATACATACATACACACACACACACACATATATATTATATATATATATATATGCACACACACACACACTAATTAGAAAGAAAACGCTTTAATAAAACAGCTATATAATGTATAGAAGCCTATAAATAAAATTATACTTAGCATTATTTTGAGTCCAATTTAAATTCTGTCGCCGTGAATTTATAGTGGTCTCTATATTACGATTTAGGCTAATATAGACTGTTTATTTCTTTTTAATTATGTCTACACAATTTGCAGGCTACTTACTGAAGTATTTTACACTAGCATTTCACTGTAGGCTACATCAATAGTTTTTCAATGAAGTGCAACTATTTAAATAAAAAAATAGTCACTTGAAAACGACCATTTGATACAATAAATCAGAAATTCACACTGTCAAATCTACCGACGGTTGTTTAATTTAGATCATTTGCGGGTTTGTTTTACACACATAACCACTAAAAGAGCACTGGGAAAATCTAAAGGTGAAAATCTGTTCGCCTAGCTTCAGCACTACTCACTAGAAAACTTTCAAGCAAACCCAATCAGAACACCAGCGCGTCCGATTCATAAAAGACGATCGCGTTTCATTTTCAAAACAGCGCAAATGTGATGTAACTAACAATATCACTACCTGCCGAGAAAAAAAGGAAAGTAGGCATGCAAATGACAAACAAATGGGTACCTGGTGAGATGAACAAAAAAGCAGACAGCAAAAGACAAAGAACATATGCCAATACAAAAGACATAAAGGACCATACAGTTTGTAAAACAAGAACAAAGGTTCGCTTTTTTTCTTCAACAACATAAAATTAAGCACAATTTCATCATAAAGTAAACTGTCTTTCTACTTACTTTGTTGTAGGAATGATAATGTGTCTGAGAAACAGAAGACCTTGCAAACGTCTTCAGTTATTTTTTTTTTAATAAATAAAATAAAAAAAACAATAAACTACATTAAATACATCTAGCAATTCATTTCTGGATATTACCTATTTATTGCAAGAACTGTTGCTTACAACAAACGGGAGCTATCTAAGGACAAGGTTACTTACTCAGCAGATGAGAGGAAACTGAGCGTCTTTGCTAGTGAAAGAGAGAATACAGAGGGCTGTTCGCCTGGTGATGAATATTGTAATTTCTCAGGGCAGGCAAGAGTGATGTGCGTGAGAGCGGAAAAGAGCTCATTTGCGCCGCTCTTCTTCTGGGACTGTAATTGTATTTCTCTGCGAGGCGAGCTAGGCAGAGCTGTTCTCTCTCTGCCACCAACAAGATTCACTTTAAGACGCAGCTGAAGGAAACAGGAAGACGGCGCGTCATAATCATTGTGATGTAACACTTCCACCTACCAATAAGAACTGGCCGCTGGATTTAGAGGAATACAAAACACTGAACTTCACCGAAAAAACCCCGGCAATGGCTGGATATTGACAGTCAAAGACGGCTTGTTATAACACCTTCCCAGCAATCTGCAAGTGAAGGTTGATGGGCGCTTTCGTTATTAGGTGCACTACACTATTCAAATAAGGACAGTAAGTAACTGATGACCTTTAAGTTAAGGTCACTCTTTGGCTTTCAACCACTTTCGCAAACCATTGTCCAAGGAAAATGTGCTGTCTAGTCTAGACAAAAGACACAGAGATATGTTGAAGAAGCAAGTTTGTAAAAGCATTTATTTTCACCTTTTGCTCATAATTGTTAAGATTATTTTTAAGAAGTGCATATTGGTTTTGTGTTGCTAACAGAAACCAGGCTGAAGAAGATTATGCACTTACCTGTGGCCCTACGAATACCATACATGTTATTATTTTTTTTATTTTTTTTTACCAATACATTTCTCTGAAGGTGAAACTCATAATGTTAAGATATTTTTTCTCCATATTAATTTAGATATTTTGTGTGTTCCATTAATTTAGTTTTTTTTTTTTAAAATGTACTTTATGTTTTAAATATGTACTTTGAAATGTATATCCTTAATACATACTGGTGTACAAAAATCCATTGATGTTGAAGCTGCCTGTATTACAAAGCCATACGTTTAAAAGCAGGACATTGAGTAGAGGTAGCTAAACACAGCTTGATAGTCACAAACGTATATGGCACGTTCTTCGTCCACAAAATATAAATTACTTAACCTGTTGCCTATTTAAAACTAGACAAAAATGACTGGTAGCTGTACTTAATAAAATTGACTAAACGTATTTTACCAAGATATATTGCTTAAAATGCAAGATAGATTAACAACTGATCACAAAAGATATTTCATGGATGAAACATGGACGTGGAAGCAGGCCTAAACACGTAAGTTATGTCTGAAAGAAATGTGCAACCTTCAGTTAGTGACTGCGAAAGGGTTGTAAACTCCTATAGTCTGCCTATGTAGTGTATGTACACAGCATTTACAGTAAAGAGTACTGTACTGTAGTTACCACTCACTCGGAAACATAACATTGTAATGCTCCAAACAGTAATGCAACGAAGTTTCACAACAGTCCGTGCATATTTGCTTGGTTTTGCATGCCGCGTTAGGATATTGCGGGGAATTCGGTCTGAGTATTTCTATAAACTTTTAGAAGCGGGTGAACAAAAGCTTAGATAAATTGGCTTTAACAAAATGTATTTTGATAATTTAGTGAAGCCACAGTTTATCGGTCTCAATATTGTTGGCATTTAACCTAAAACTGCAGCAAGGATCTTGTTGTCACGTGCCAAAGCACCTTCACCAGAGTTTAAAGAAGTCTGCTAAATAACTGAAGGTACTAGAGAAATCACATTAGAACAGGACCCTATTAATCACTGAATGATCGCATCTCATTAATTAAACCTGTTGCCAATCACATTTAAACAATAGAAGAAAAAAAGACTTGTAAAGGGCAGCACAAGTGTACTACTGAGGAGTGAGTATTTTATTTTAGATATTTTTTTTCAAACTAAAACAGAATTTTCTTAATCTACTTTACACAGTAAAAGCCGGATTATGTATAACACATGTGTTTCTTTTAAATGTTAACGCTCACTGATAAATCGAGTTTACTGGAGAACATGTTCTTGCTGTTAATTTTTTTTAATACATAAAGGTTACTTTTTTAAGGTTTAGCCTACCTGCAAAATAAATATTATGCAGAATGTAATACAGCATTTTAAACCAAGGAGTCCTGCGCTTCTTAATTTTCTAGCCCTATAACCCTTCTGCAATTAAGAGCTATGGGTCAAATTTAATTCAACAGCAGCTATACCAATAATAATGTTTTTCTTTGTACTGGTATTTAATAAGCTAACTGGGTGGTGTTCATTCATTCAAATAAACAGACCGTGTTTATAGTGCTGTAAGACAGGTATTATACACTTCAGTTTGGAACGGTCGCTATTAATGGCGTTTGTTCATCAATATCTAAGTCACATATACCGGTACATAGTTTCTTGAAGTCTGCAAAGATGTTAATACAAGACAAGTTACAATGTACCGCTATGGCCTAAAGTTTTGCATTACCTAGAATTTTAGGATTGAGACATAATTTAAAAAAAAAAAAAAGTCACATTTTTCAGTTTGACAATGTTTCGTTTAGTATATAATGTAGGCCTACTAAAAAATGGTCATATAGGATTTCTTTTTTTATAGCATTTTTGTTTTATTGTAATCCACAATTTCCATAATACCAGGCAGTTGTAAAAAGTGTGGTAAAATGTTTATGCTCGCAAAATGCCTTTGCTTTTACTATTTCATAATCTTCTCGCTGCCAAAATGGTTTATTTTGTATCACAAGTAGCGACCACTCCCTTACATTAGCGTTAATAAAGCCGCTATAAAGCAGCAATTGAATTTTAGGAAACATGTAATTTATTCGCATCCATTTGATTTAATTACGGGGAAACAGTTTTGGAATGTTAGTTGACACGGATAACTATTTCATATTCAATTAGTTACTTATCTGAGCGAACATGCTACAACTATGGAGATGCCATCTAACATTTTGGTTACAGAGCTGAATGTATTTATTATGGTAAATATATTATCATTTATATCGAAAAACGCCATTACTGTTATCCCAAATGTTGTTTAAAATGTTGGTGATTATTGGTTACATCAGATTAAAAAAACACAGCTGCTCACATTTAACGTCTCAACAAATGGGTAGTATTATGGACAAAACCATGATCATTTGAAGTTATTTGAACTTCAATTGATAAGATAGATACATATACGTAACCCTTTTTCTTGCATTTTGCGTCTGTAGGCAGTCGCTTTTATATTAAGTTGTGAATGCACACAAAGGCGTTCGAAATTAAAGCAGTTTGTTAATATGCTCGTTTCTTATTTATTATACCGAAATGTATTCAAATGATTACACATGTCACATTTCTAAGTTATGTACTTCTTTTAGGTGTAAGCTTTATGAAGTAACTTTTGTATGCATCTGTTTTGCTTATTGAGGTGGATTTTGGATATTATTTTTGACAGCCAAAATAAAGATGTCATTTGAAAAAGTGTATGAGCGAACCCCTTATCCGTGGTTCGCGGAGGATTTATCTCAGGAAAGAGGGATAACTGCAGCTTCAGTTTCACTAAACTAACGTGACAAGTTGTTATAGGAAATCATTACAGCTTGTTAGCAGCTGATTGAGTTGGGGTTCTCGTCCTTTTCTTTTGTCTCGTAATCTGCCCTTTGATTTCAAAGTTCCTCTTTATTTCTGGTTTCCTATATTGAGTTTTGTCCTTTATTTAAACGAGTTGCGGTTAATTGTAGAATCCGTTTTTTGTGTTTTCTTTTTGTTTCTTTTTAAAGAGAAGGGCACTGTGTATAGCATGTTCCTTATATACTCCAGTGTACATCGCTTTGGCAGTGGAATACACTGAACATTCTTAATAGCAGTCTTATTTTTTGCTCCTTTTCTTTCAGTAAAGTGTACACATTGCCAAAAAGGAAAGGAGAGTCATTCAGGCAGTTTCCAATGCCGCAAGTAAGTGTTTTTGAGGAAGAATAAATTAGTAGGAAGTCAGGACTTTGGTGTCAGGAATTTATTTTCCAAAACAGGTGTCCAACTCATTTTAAAACGTGAGCAGTACTTCTACATCACCCCCAAAGGCGTGATTGTTGAGTAAATGGAAAAACACATTACAACATTAAAGGACGGTTGTTTAGAAAAGGAAGACGCTGCTGAGGTGTAGAGGAAGTCTGCTTATTAACACTGGACACCTTTTATCGCAAAGTATTCCAGATGGATCACCCCTCAATAATTCATACTTTTTTTTTGTCAATAGGGTTGTGCAGTGTCACCACCTTGATGTTAATTTCTGATTAGAAAAGACAATGTTCCTAAACTGCCTATTACGTAGGTGCTTCCAACCCCCTAAATGTAGACAATAGAAAAAAAGCTTAACATTATTTGAAAACGTATTTCTGGTAAGACATATAGGCTACTCCTTACAGTTGTACTTTGGGCGCAGTGACTTTCTAGCTTCACATTATAATTGTGTATTAGGCTACTGTAGAGAACTGCTGTATTACAATTAATTTTAGTAAAGTTTTAATGGACTGGATCAGAATTTAATTAAATATATGACAAAGATGTATACCACGATAGCCTAGATATCTGTTTTTTTTTTCCTTTCTCGGTTGCCTCGTGTACTGAAATATACATATATTCGCTTTAATTTCTTACATTTTGAATTAGTCTGAAACCCATCCATGATGTGCTTCTCAAATTAAAAGCTGACTGCCTTTTTGCATTGTTGCAGCGGTGCTGTCAAGTTGGGTACTACAGAAGCTCAACAAAATTGGCTGCTAGATCAGTTAATGTTTTCAGGGTAAATTAGTGACAGTGATTTTAGTTGCCTGCATGGTAGAAGGTCGTCGCTGGTTTAACCATTACAAAAAGTATAGCCTACCATTTATTCAGTATTGCTCAAAAGTTACACTCATTTGATTGATATATATTTTTAAATGCAAATTGCTTTAACAAGCATTTATTCTGTTTATCGATATGTATTTGAAAGGCGACGTGGTCTTCTGACGAGTGTTTCACAGTGGATTATATCTTGTATACAGATTCCAATAGTTAATTAAATAAAGTAACGAGTCATTTCTTAAATAATTAAAGTAAGTCATTTCTTTTTTTCCCCCTCAAATATATTAATTGTTTTTGTTATTTTAAATACCGGCTCATGCATTTTTTATTAAATAAAAAAGGGAAAAATAGGAAATATACATTGCAGAATCTTTTAAGTTAAATGTAAAGTGTTCTGTACATATCGTATTATGCATATTTGATAAGTATACGTTGAGTTAAGCAAATCGGCTCTTGCTGAATGCCAAAGAGTGGATTCCTGCAGGCTGATATTTTTAACCCTAAGAATCTCTCCAGCACAAACAGAGTTCATGTTTAACTGAACAGTTCTGTTTTGACCGGGTAATTCAGCAGGAACAGTTACTTAGTTTGGTTCTTTATATGTTTAACCATTGTTTATTTGTTAAATTGTGTGATGCCCGCAAACAGCCAGTTCCCCTGGGACGCAAATGCAAGTCAGATGTCTTTAGGGATAATTAAAAACATTAATTGCAGAACTGTTTGGCGATTGCTGATCATTGGTAGCTGCTTACATTTTGATATACAGGTACTGTATTAACTGACACTACTGTGTAGAATTTGGATAGCTGACTAGACTCGGACTTTTTTTTTTTTTTTTTTTACTTAATCCTTAGAATTACATTTTTTAATCGTTTTGCATTTATTCATATCTGTTTCTTTGTTAAATCACGTTAAACAGTTTTTAATGTTAATATTTGTAATATACTATTGACTGATTATGGTCAATACCATATTCTACCAACCCTATATAAATGGAGTTGGGTGTAAGAACTCAACCTGTTTTAATCTATAACTTAGTTATCTTTATCTGCACTTCCTACATTTCCATCTGTAGCCCAGACTTTTGTTTTGTTTTGTTTAAGGTAAACAGAACTGTCTAGACAGCTTGGACTTCTCATTATCCAATCAGTTCATTTTGTACACATGTGTAATTTATTCTGCATAAAGGACAGAAGTGTTTTTTAAAATTCTACATTCCCTCCCAAATCAGAGAAAGTGCTTAAAGCAGTAAATACACTTTTCATAATTTATTTATTTATTTATTTATTTTGATTTTTGCATTTATATATTGCTTTGTATACACAAGTATTGCAAAGAACTGTACAGTACATAGCTGAAAAAAAGAATAAAACACAATACATTTGTATATCATGTCACATATATAACTGCCACAATCAGACCATTTAAATAACAGTATACACATAATAATAATACAAAAGCAGCAGTTTTAAAGTTGCATTAAACCCCTCTAAAGCCATTTTATAAAAGTGTGTTTTAGTCTTGACTTAAACTGTAACGGTCCCAACTTCCCTGACAAACGAAGGCAGAGCATTCCATAATTTAGGAGCTCTACAAGATAAAGCCCTCCCTCCCATGTTGCTTTTGTTGACACTAGGAATAACCAGCAGCCCTGCATCCTGTGATCTCAAAGTGTGGTTTGGAAGATACGGAGTCAGTAACTCTTGCAAATAACTAGGTGCTAATCCATTCATATACGGAAATAATTGGTCTAAGTTTGGCTATGTTTCTCAAATGGTAAAAAGATACTTTAGTAACTTCCCTGAGTCTCAAATGATAGGTCAGGATCAAAGATGACCCCCAAACTCTTCATTTCTAGTTTAAGGTTTGATGAGAGATTGCAAGGGTCGGGCTCATGTAATGCCACATTTAGTTGGTTCTGTGAGCCCACTAGCATAACCTGTGTTCTATCGGCATTCAATATTAAAACATTCTGTGACATCCAGTGCTTGATGTTTGTAAGGCAGATAGCTGATAACACCCATACAGAAGAAATTCGTGGTTTTAGGGACAAATATAGGTGGGTATCATCAGCATAGCAATGGAAGTGCACTCTATGTCTGCGGCTAATGTCATCTAACAGTAGCATATATAATGAAAACAACAAGGGACCTAGAATGGAGCCCTGTGGAACACCACAGACAACTTCCGATAATGCAGATTTTACCTCCCCAATAGAAATGAACTGAAACCTATCAGAAAGATAAGATTTGAACCAGGATAGGACAAGGCCAGACAAGATACACTTCTGATGTATTTAGTAGGGGTGGGGGAGTACTTATTTTTTCGTGATTTTAAGCAGCACTTGTTTTGTGCTAATGAATACAAATATTTTCCTCAATATTCTATGAATAATGCGATTTGCTCAGAATTCCCTCTGTGGTCTGATAGACTACTTGCATGGAGATGCTCTCTAATTCAGATACCTCATACACAAAAGCAAACATGGTTTATGAACTGTTTATAAAACATGTAAAAGAATAAAAGTACACTCAGCGTTGCCTAATCGGGATACTGATCATCAGGATTCCTGCTTAAATGGGATACAACTATGGGAGACGGTTCATCCCAATGCTATTTATGTCCTTTAATTGGGACGTGACTTCATTTAATTGGGAAACAGTGAATGGAGATTGCTTTTCAGAGCAAGACGGGTTCGCCATCACAGTGCAGTGAGTACGTGATTACGCTGTAACTTGCGTAAACCACATTGAACACGGAGCTGGAGTCTCCTTTGGTTTCTCAGGCAGCTGTTGCAAAGAAAGTTGGCGTGTCAACATCGCAGGTGCCTCGCCTTGTAATAAGATGTGATTTCATTCTTTTTCATTTATGTAGAAATAAAAAAAAGATTAATTTTGTTTAGGAATGCAAAAAACAATTGACTCATATTTTAAATTATGTATTTAACATTTAATCATAATGTCATCTGATTTCATTCTTTTTCTGTTCACTAAGGTTGTCTCAAATGCCTCTCCTTTAAGTGAGACAGTCGCTAATTCCGGATATTTTTTTCCTTCTCCTGAGGTGTCCCGATAAAGCGGCGCTGACTGTAATGGTAAGTTTTTATTTTTTAATTAGGATTTGAGTGCAGGTTTGTGTATTTTTGTCAGTTTCAGTATGTAAGTTACTGTTGGGTCCTGAAGTTTTTAGTAACTAAAGATATATCGAGTAGTCTACATGTGTTAATGCTGATCCTGCTGTTTGTTCAGTAACTTGTTTACAGTGTGTTTATAAAGTTTATTCAAAGCCTCCTTCCTGGCTTTAGAGTCTAAGAGAGCACTGTCCTGTGTTATGTATCAGACTGCATCCAGTTGTTTGATTTTTTCAACTCGTCATTCGAACCGAAGACTAGTTGCTATTGTGGTTAAGGCCGCTACACACCAGACGCAATGTGACAAAATTATTAGAATCCGTACTTTGTTTTTTTTTTTAAATTTAGTCGTTGCCAATTATTTTTTTATTATTTTCTCCCAATTTAGAATGGCCAATTATTTTTTAAGCTCAGCTCACCGCTACCACCCCTACGCTGACTCGGGAGGGCGAAGACGAACACACACTGTCCTCCGAAGCGTGTGCCGTCAGCCGACCATTATTATTATTATTTGTTTATTTAGCAGACCAAGGGTGTGTGAACTATGCATCAGCTGCAGAGTCACTTACAATTACGTCTCACCCCAAAGACGGAGCACAAGGAGGTTAAGTGACTTGCTCAGGGTCACACAATGAGTCAGTGGCTTAGGTGGGATTTGAACCGGGGACCTCCTGGTTACAAGACCTTTTTTTTAACCACTGGACCACACAGCCTCATGTGTGGTCCAGTGGGAGGCTGTGTGGTCCAGTGGTTAAAGAAAAGGGCTTGTAACCAGGCTTGTAACCATGCAGCCACCCAAGAGCTACAGCGTCGGAGGACAATGCAGCTCTCAGGGAGCTTACAGGCAAGCCCGCAGGCGCCCGGCCAGGCTACAGGGGTCTCTGGTGCGCTGTGAGCCGAGGACACCCTGGCTGACCTAACCCTCCCTCCCCTGGGCAATTGTGCGCTGCCCCCTGGGAACTCCCGTCCACGGTCGGCTGTGGAATAGCCTGTACTTAACTCGCAACGTCCAGACTATAGAGCGCATCCTGCACTCCACGTGGAGCGCCTTTAATGGATGCGCCACTCGGGAGCCTAGAATCCATACTTTTAAGAAATATCTTTCACACTACAGGTGGCACGACAGGTGAAAGATACTTATCAAAAGTACGACTGAATCCTATGTTTTGCGATTTCTTCGCACGACAACTAGGGAATTGAACAATCATAGAACAGCTTCAATACACAGTGAAACAGTATCCAAAATGAAGGAGGAAAAAAAATACTTGCTTTGACAAAGATCATCACAATTATAAAGATACACAGATGAAAGATAATATATGGGAGTCCATTTCGAAGGAACTGGATAAGCCTGGTAAGTATAATTTATTGCTGTATATATTGAAATACCATTGCAGAAGACACTATCTTTTGTGGTTTTGTCCATAGCAATCTAATAGTTTTATCGATATGGTAGTTTTCAAACCTGTCGTATTGCATCTGTATCGCTTCATGTGTGAATAGTTGTTGTTGCAAAATGATCTTCTCGCCTGATGAATCGTATTGTGTCTGGTGTGTAGCGGCCTTTACTGTATTACCGCTAACGGCAAATACTTTTTTTCTTTACATTTTGAAATGTGTTTTTTTTAATACTTTTATTTGCTATACTAAATTTAAATAGATAGATTGAACATATAGGACAGTGAGGAAGCAGACAGCCTACATTGACAGACAACATTCAGAGGGAGTGTACTAGAATGGAGATTTTCTTTCATCAATCAGAAAAAGGTAAAATACATGAATACTGTATTTACTTATTTCTGGCGGATTGATTTGGAACAGTGATTAATCATAGTTTGAAAGATAACATTCGATGTCCTTTACCAGAGATTAAGGACCTCGTATTGACCAATTAGGTTAAAGGAAATTTCTGATCGATTTTCTAATAAACATTAAAGCACTGTCTGGTCACTTTATGAATCTCCATAAATGCATTTTATTGCACTTGCTGTTTTAGTCATGCCCCTTCTGGCAGCATCATCCATGTATAAGTTCCTGTACGAGTGTGATGTCTCCAAGAACAAATACAAGTAAAGGGTAATGGGTCCTCTGCATTGTCAGTTTGTGAAATAAAAAGGAATGGATGGTAAAAGAATATCTGGAATGAAGATGGATGTCCATCTAATCATAGCTGAATGCATGGGGGGTAAAAAAATGCCATCGTCATTGAACCAACGTCTCCAGGGGAGAGACTAGTGAGATTATATAGTGAGATTGATAAATATTTTTCCAGAGAAAATAACATCTTGTTTTTCTTATTCTCTATGTATAAAATGTGCCTTTTATAGATTATGAAAGAATGTTTACATATTGACACACTTTGAAATGGGCAATTTACTTGTCTATAAGACTACATGATACACTATGACTGCGTATTTTAAACAGTACAGTGTACATACATATGGGTAATGCAACAAACAATACTGTAGAGTTACCTAAATACTGGTGACTGGTGTCACTAACCTGGCCCTGGTCACCAAAGGTCCCCTAATGGCCACTGGTGTAATAAAAAGCCATCAACTTGCCCTGCACCCAGTTTTGTTTTCTAGCAGAGATGGGTAACTACAATGATCAGATGCCACAAATCTGAACCAAGACTCCTGCTCCATCAGAAGTTGTAGGATATGTTGCTAGTATTTAGTTAACAAAGTGCATCTCCTTAATCCAAAATGTGTAATGTAATGTAATAGAAAGCATGGATATAAACTTCATATGAAATTAATTAGAAATTATTTAAATTCAGATGCAATAACATTAAGGCAGGCAAATTAGATTTTTCTAAGTTCCTGTCTACTCTCAAAAAAAGTGGAATATATATTATGTATTTGAGTGAGAAAAGTTTTAATAAAAACAAACAAAATTAAACTTGCTTTTATGGTTTGAGATGTATGAGACATGCTGGATAATCAAATTCAGAGAAAAGGTCTCAAAATTAAAACGCAATTAGGCACAATTGGCAGTCTTCCTCAGGATAAGCTTCTGAATGAATAACCACGGAGACTACATTACTCTGAAACTCCAGTTAAGACTGCCCCAGAGGTCAAGGTTGAGGCCTACTGGCAGAGCAAAGCAGCCTTGTCTGGCTCGGTGCCTGACTTCCTGCCTGGTCTGTTCTTGCCTCATGAATGTATAGTCTTCAGACTCCAGTGCACTGAACCGAAGCTGTTTAAAGCTAACAATCCTATCAGCAGCTTCTTCTTTCTAAACTTTTCCACAGAGCTTGTGCAATCCACAGTCTTTAACCACTGATTAAGGTTTATCTCCATAACTCAGTGGTGTTTTATATATAAAGCGATTCAAAAGAGTGCAGTATCAGTGATAAAGTCCCTCTGTTTCATTAAATATCAGCAAGAAATGTCTGTCCGTTGCCAAGACAGCTTGTAACACATTGCCTGTTTTTTTTTTTTTTAAACTGGACATTTTACCAACATTCAAATTAATGTTTGCAAATTAACATTCCCTGTTGATTTTTTAAAATTGTTTATGAAAATGTGGAGCATAATGAATGGATATGAACTGGCTATCGTTCATGTATTGCCCCTAGTTGTTCTACATCCCTAGAAAATAGAATAAATGGGCAACCAATGCCCTATACTGCTGTTGGATTTTTTCCAGTATGGTCTGTTCAGCATAACCTGCTATGGTACTAGAACAAACAACTTAATGACATATGTGTTTAAACAAATTCAAGTTTTACTTGAATTCAGTCAGAATCTCATTCAAATGCTTTAAAATCAGTTATCTCCTGTTAAGTAAACACATCGTTATTCAGCCAACCACTCAGTTTCCACAAGACTAAGCTAATAATCTGTTTTTATCGATCACTATATTGATCAGCACACTTTAACAAAGCTGTTGTATATTCAGAGTCATAGGGTCATGCTATAGAAATTGAGCCCTATAATAAAACAGAGTTTGGTCTAGCATGGAAACCTACCTCTGGATATCTGATCTGGTCAGATATGAGTAGATTGGGTCTGGTCAGTACGATATGATATCTTTAGGCATTGTAGAAATTAGTATTGGTGGCTTACACAAGTGCACCAGCATGTGCTTGTATAAACATCATTAAATCAAACTAAACTTTTTTTTTTTTTTTTTACCAAACAGTATGATTTTCGGTAGTTAAAACGAATTGATGTCACCCCCCTATGACCAGGGCCACGGGTAGTTACCTTGTAATGTCTTTGCCATTGAGTCACCTGAAAAGAAAAAGTCTGGAAAACAAAAAGTTCAACAGCACAACAATGTGTGACTTGCTCTTGTTGTTCTAATTCGTGAAGCCTAATGATTTCATATTGTGTGGCTTTTTCAAAAGAAGGATATGGTTCACTTGGTTTATGTTGGACACAAGTCTAATATAATCAGTAATATACCTGTGTGCTCCTTATCAGGAACCCTCACCCACCCCTTCTTTCCCCACATAGGACTGAACAGTGGCATAACCAGTAGGTCAGGTTGTACATGTTGGTAAAAGTCATATTGTGTACCTGACTTGGGTTTTGCCAGCGAAATTCTGTGTTTGTTTGAAGCAAGACACCTTGGTGTCGGTCATGATGAAATTCCTGTTATCCACTGTGCCCCTTGAAACATTTCTGTTTGCCCATATTCTTTCAAACAATAACCTTACATAAAGACTCATAGTTTAATGGAATGTAGTGTAGGCTGGCTGGCACTTCTCCTTTGCATCAATCATGTATGACTTGCCATTACTCAGTTTGTATATGCTTTAAGAAGTGGCCTGATACAGCAGAAGTGGGCAGTGCACATTATGCTATAATTGCGGGTGATCTAATGACGTACCAACAGCAGCAGGAGCTCGGCTCCTGACTCCTTTGTTTTCCATTCACACCCACATTCATCTACAAGCTATATTTAGTTGTTTTTCACAGTACTCTAGTAATACTTCTTGCCATGCCATGGACTAAGGGTATATTTGTGTTAGAATAAAAAAATGCAACAATAAAGATAAGCTAATTTGTTTCCATTAATGTTTGAAGACATAAATGTAGACTTTTTTGATTCATGTTGGATATTTAAAAACATAAATGTGAAAAGTGGCTGTTTTTTCTGTTGTGACTATTACTCAAAGCAACTAGTCAATGTTTTGATTAGTACCTTGAATCAAAAGTATTAGTTAGGTAAAATAGATACGTAAAATATATTTTTTGAAACTAAACAAGTTTAATAAATAATTTGTAAAATACCACCTACATTTTTTATTCAATTTATCTGTTTAATATCCTGTTGTGTGTTTCCTTTTAAATCAGTAGCTTTTTATGCTTTGATCATTAATTACTAGACTTATTAACTAATTACTTTTCTCAATGAAGTGTCTGCTTATGAAACTCCTAAAAACCAAATATCGAAAGTGGTTTGGTATTGGGGATCTACCTTGCAATTTCTGACCCTGTACAACTGTAAGTTAGATGCATCTCGTCTTGCACAGGGGTTAAACAGCTGCACACCCCAATTCACTTCAGAAATTCAGCATTTTGGAGTATTTCCAGAAGCTGACCTGGTTGTTGAGTTTGTTGGAATACTAAATAAGCCTTGTAAATAGTGATCTAAACAGAAACAACAAAATGGAATGCTGGAGAACACACATAATAGGATATTAAACAGTAGACTGCAGAGGATGTAAAGTAGGTGCTTAGGTAAACAGTTGGGTAAGTAAGGCATTAGAAACCAGCCATGACAGTAAGTTTTAGACGGTTTAGACTTCAAACAGGAAAACTTACTTTGGGGTTACAGTGGGTTCATTCTACCTCTGGGTAACGCTTTATTTTAAGTTCCATTAATAGCAATATAAAACAACTTGGTAATAAGAATTGGATTTGTATGAAGTAACATGAATTAATGATGCTCCCACACGCCTCTGAGCGTGTGGAAGCGACATTGTGGGAGAAGTACAGTTGTGGACAAGTACAGCTCAGTTAGAAGCAGTTTGAAGCAGGTTGACCGCTGCAGAAGCTAAACTAAACTTCCAAAAAAAAAAAAACAACAACATGGTCTTCAAGCCAGTAATCTGTGACAACTGCATGATGTGGGAAATCCGAGAAAACCCAACAGAGCTCAACCAAGTTTGTGAAAAGTGCCGCACGATCCAGGACTTGCTTCAACAATTAAGCCTGCTAGAAAAGGAGCTGGAGGAAATGAGACAGCAACAGGAGCTTGAGGAGCTGACACACCCACAATTCATTGAAGTCTGGACCCCTGGCAGACTGAAAGCCACCAGGGAGATGGAAGAGAGTCGAAACAGCTGGGTTCAGATAGGCAGAAGCAGGGAAAAAAGAAACTTTGTCAAACACAACCACCAGAAATCCAGACATCCAACAAATTTGAGCCACTTCAACATTTAGATGACCAAAACCAACATCAAGAGAATGAAAGAAACAACATCCAGGACCCTATAAACAGTGCTGACCAGGCAGCAAAAAGAAGGGAGGTCATGATTGTTGGGGACTCCATATTGAGAAACACAGCAAGTTCAGTTCGCAGTTTGGACCCTCTTACTACAACAGTGTGCTGCCTTCCAGGAGCTTCTGTCAAGCACATCACTGAGAACGGGGACAGGCTCCTAGAACGAACAGGAGACGACCCGGTAGTAGTCGTCCACATCGGTACAAACAACATTGGAAGAGACAGACCATGATCCCTGCAAAACAAATTCAGAGAGCTAGGAAGGAAATTAAAAGACAAGACCAAAATTGTGGTATTTTCTGGGATACTGCCAGCACCTTGCAAAGGACCATATGTACAGCTGGAAATACAAAATCAAAATGTATGGCTAAAATCGTGGTGCACACAGGAAGGCTTCACCTTTCTTGGAGCACATTCTTCAACAAGGACTATCAATATAGGTGGGACGCACTGCACTTAAACAGAAAGGGAACCAATCTACTTGGAGAAAGGATCCTTGAGGAGGTCCAGAAGCATTTAAACTAGAAAGGAAGGGGGGAGAAAACAAAAAAAACAGCAGGAAGACCACATCAAAACAAGGGCAACAACTCAGGTAAGACAACTATTAAATGTATTTATCTTAATGCTACAAGTCTCAGAAACAAAATGTTAGAACATGAAGCTACTGCACTAACAAGTAACTACGATGTGATAGGTGATACAAAAACTTGGTTGTCTGAAAGTGATGGAGATGAATATAATATTAGTGGGTACACACTGTAAAGACAGGCAGGACAGAAGAGGCGGAGGGGTAGCGCTATACATAAGAAATAATCTTGAAGCCCAGGTGTTAAATCAGGACAAAGAAAACAATGCAGAATCAATATGGGTCAGAATAATGGACAAAAATTCAAAGGGCATAATAATAGGAGCATGCTATAGACCGCCAAATTCAGATGCTGAGCAAAATAATCTGTTATACAATGACATTTGAAATGCGTGTAGAAAAGGAGAAGCCATACTAATGGGGGATTTCAACTTCCCCGTATAAAATGGGGAGAACCCAGTGGGGAGCACGACGGATGAAATTGAAATGGTGGAAATGACAAATGACTGCTTCCTAACGCAATTTGTCAAGGCACCGACTAGAGGGGAGGCATGCCTTGATTTAGTCTTTTCAAATAATGAAGACAGAATAACTAAAACAGAGGTCAGAGAGCCATTGGCAAACTCAGGACTAACACTAAGGTTTACAATTTTAGAAAAGCAAACTATGAAGGTATGAAACGGAGACTAACAGAAGTAGATTGGAGTAAAATAGAGAAAACATCCACAGAAAAAGGATGACTTTTTTAAAAATGTAGTACTAGAGGCGCAAAACAATTACATCCCAAAAGTAGACAAATCTAAATCTACTGAATTGTATTTTGTCACACTTGTACTTGCTTGAACTAGTCATTGTATTTATCTTGCTCTTATTGTATTATTACCTGTACTGTAACACTTGAAATGTATTTGCTTACGATTGTAAGTCGCCCTGGATAAGGGCGTCTGCTAAGAAATAAATAATAATAATAATAATAATAAAACAAAATGGCCAAAATGGTTTAATAGATCAATTAAAAAAATATATTCAGCGAAAAAAGGCACTTTACAGAGCGTTTTAAAAGGGACCAAAAACAAAGTACACAGAAAGAGTACTTGGAACTGCAAACACGTCAAAAAGGAAGTTAGAAAGGCCAAGAGAGAGATTGAAATCAATATTGCTAAGGGGGCTAAAACCAATTCCAAAATGTTTTTCCAGTATTATAACCGCAAGAGAACATTCAAAGAGGAGGTTAAATGTCTTAGAGACACAAATGGCAAAATCATAGATGAAGAAAAAAAAATAGCAAATATATTAAGTGATTACTTTTCACAGGTTTTTACAAAGGAGGACATGGACAACATGCCCCACATGTCGACCTGTTCCTATCCAATTTTAAATAACTTTAGTATAACAGAGGCAGAAGTCTTAAAGGGATTAGGAGCTCTTAAAATAAACCAATCTCCTGGGCCGTATGAGATCCTCCCAATAGTACTCAAAGAAATGAAAGAAGTTATTTACAAACCGCTAACCAAGATCATGCAACAGTCTCTTGACACAGGGGTTGTACCGACAGACTGGAAAATAGCAAACATAATACCGATCCACAAAAAGGGAGACAAAACTGAACCAGGTAACTACAGACCAATAAGCCTGACTTCTATTATATGGAAAAGTACCTATATAAATCTCCATTTACACAGAGAATTGTGAGGGTCTGGAACCAACTCCCCAGTAATGTTGGTGAAGCTGACACCTGGGATCCTTCAAGAAGCTGCTTGATGAGATTCTGGGATCAATAAGCTACTAACAACCAAAAAAGCAAGATGGGCTGTATGGCCTCCTCTCTTTTATAAACTTTCTTATGTTCTTATGATGCATTCCACACTTGTTCAAACCTAACAATAATTCAGAGCAGTGAAATGAACAGATACAAAATCTAGTAGGATGACAGGAATTAGTTACTGGCACATGAGGGTATGTAACAGGGGTGTTCTGTTACTGTGTGGGTATCCGCTGATAGATGGGAGATACACAAGTTGGTGTTGAAAACAGCGCTCAGGTGCCCATGTTTTAGTGACAGAATTTACAGTGAGGTGCAGTAGGCGGGTGGCTGCCACTGGGGTTCTAGTAATGGCAGCCCTAGTGTGGGAGGACATACACACGTGTACATAAATGCAAAAGTGCAAAACAAAATACTGTTCAAAACAACTACAGAATAAAAGTTAACCAAACGGTGTTCAAAGGCTTCTCCCCTGTAAAGGAGGTCCCGCTCCATGAATAGTTTCCCTGGCCCTTTCTCTCTAGACTGGTGTGGGACTAAAATCCCCTAAACTAATCTGTAAACTATACACTGACTATGATCCTGGTTAATGCACATGGTGATCCTAGTTCTGATGATCTCGGTGTACACACAGTGACCATGCATTGGTTGCCTGGTTTTGGTTCACTCAGTCGTGAGGGTTCATCGCCTATCCACCTCCAGGCTTGTAAAGAACAAAGAAGAACCTAAGACTGGCTTTTTAGTCCCTTTTTAATCAATTAATCAATCAACACCTGTCAGGGAGGGAATTCTAACCTCCCAGCCCCGCCATATTGAACACAAACTTTATTTTCCAAAACCTTCAAATTAAACACATTTTCTTTACAAACCCACCAAAAACACAGTATTTACATGTGCAAGGCCTCAGCCCTGCCACAGGGTAATTGTAAAGGCAAACTTAATGTTAGTCTACATAGCCTTAAGAATGGAATATCAGTAAAGGGGAAGATATGCTAAGATTATATAATGTTCAGCTTTGACATCACTTAAAATACAGGGACCTATTCTGGTCACTTTGTTGCAAAAAAGACATTATTGCACAGGGCAGCTAGGCTAATTCCAGGACTAAAGGACATGTTAAGAAAATCTTTGTAGTCAAGAAAAAGACGTGAAAGAGGGGATTTAATGGACGTTTATAAAATAAATGGTATAGGTAGGGCTTCTGTTTAGGGCTTCTGTTTTTTGGTTTTTATTAATTTCATTTTTCGGTGCTTATTTTTAGCTAGTTTCGAGTTTTATATAGTTTTTTTTCTGGGCTTTTGCTTTTTTCTTCTGTCAGAATATTAACTTTACTGTATTTGCACACTTCAGTAGTACCTCCTTTCCTTTGCTGTCTTCCACAACGAAATCCTTATGATCACAGGCACATTCTTCTGGGTTTTCTGTGTGTTTAGGCATTTTTTTTTTAACATTTTGCCACAATTTGCAATTCTGTTTTAAATTCCACAAGCGTGTAAATATCAAACAGTAATATAGCTTTAAATCTCGTGAGCAAGAACAACTCTCCGCTTCAAGTAATTGCAATCCCATTTTAAATCTTGCAAACATGTTACAATCCTCAAATAGAAATGTAGGAATGTGCTGCCACTCAGTAGTTGGGGTGAGTTTAAAGTATTCAGAACGAATCAATGTGAGATACAAGTCAGGAAGGAGGGACATTGGCCAACTGCACTGGGGATTTTTTTTTTTTGTAGGTTACTGTATTTTATTATTTATTTTACGGGGAAAGCGGTGTTTTATCAGTTAAAACCGAAAATCCTGAACTGGAGCAATTTTCCCATGAAGAATGGGCAAAAATTTCACCATCCTACTGTGCAAAGCTAGTAGAGACCTATCCAAAAGACTAAGACCAAGTACTGACTTAAGGGGCTGAATACTTATGCAACCATTTCATTATGTACATTTTCTTCGCAAGTTTTGCTGACATTTAACCTCCATACGTGCTTTAAGATGAGGCTTTTTGAGTAATGGCTTCTTTCTTGCCTCCCGTCCATAAAGGCCAGCTTTGTGTAGGGACGAGCTTATTGTTGATGTGTGAACACTGACTCCCATCTCAGACACAGAACTTTGCAGATCTCTCAAGGTCATTGTTGGCTTCAGAGTGACATCCCGAACCAGTTTCCTGCTTGCCCGGCTGCTCAGTTTGGGAGGGCGAACTGATCTGGGTGGTATGATGCATCTTCCACTTCTTAATGATGGACTTCATTGTGCTGAGAGGGATAATCCGCGCCTTTGAAATGTTCTTGTACCCTTCTCCTGCTCTGTGCCTCTCTACCACTTTATCCCTGACTTGTTTTGAAAGCTCCTTGGTCTTCATGGTTGCTTTGTTGGCTCATTATGTGAGTTGCAGCTTGAAAGTCTTTATATACCTGAGGGAAATTATCTACAAGTTAAACCACTTTGAGTACACACAGGCTGAAACCATTTCACTAATTTGGTGACCTTTCAAACAAATCATTTGCACCTGAGCTGATTTAGGGCTGCAGTAGCAAAGGGGTTGAATACTTATGCAACTGAGTAAATCTGGTTTTAATGCTAAACTTAAGTAAATCTTACTTCATTATATTCTATATGCATTTTTTAACTTTATCAATATGGAGTAGTTTGTGCAGATTCTAAATGTAAAGTCTAATTTGAAAGCGTTGTGGAGTACGCTCAGGTGCCAACAAAATGTGAAAACTTGGGGTGGTGAATACTTCTGCAAACCACTGTACATGGAGTAGTTTGCCGGGTGAAGTTGTAAGCTAGACCACTAGGAACACTACATTCTGACTGTGGCAAGTGATGCAATATAAGAGCTGATAGTTCTTAAAGGTGCAGTATGGTGACTTAAGTAAAAACTGCACTCAACATAACTTACTGGTCTCTTATGACTGGTTGTGTAGGTAAGTAGTTCATTGATAGTGTTTGACTGTTTAAGGCTTTACACAGCTCAGCCTCATTAATTAGTCATGCAATTATTTTTCTCATAGGAATTAGGCACTACTGTTTCTCATGTAGAAAGTAAACACCAGGTGCTGCATTTTTTTCTCCCTTGAAATCCAGAATCTTTAAAAAGGCCCATTAAATGCTGAGTAGTCTCTAGAGATGATGATTAAGGTGAAATCTTACTTTCCTGTAAAATGGCACATATTGAAATGCATAATAATAATGATAGCCTCCAAAGGGTGGTCTGGTCACCAATAAAATATATTAATAGAATTTCTGATGCACATTCTCAAAATAAATTAGTCATACATAATACATATTACACCTGCAAAAAGCTTTCAGGGACTTCTCAAGCAAAGGCTTACATGCTCATACTGATTCAGCAAAATACATTTTGATTCAAAGTAGATTCTTTTGCATAATTTTATTATTTTTTTTTTTTTTAGTATCGATTAAGCTTCACTTTTTCAGGCAAGTAACTTTCTAGAAATACCACCCTAGAATTACTATTTTAAATAGTTTCAGCCTCTTATACAAAAAAAAAAATCAAAAAAAAAATAATGGTCATAGATATACTGTACATACTAGTATATTAGATTAGTTAGACAGTCCTGTACTAGTAATTGCAGTTTCTATTGGTGTTCTCCTTCCCATACCTGTAAGTAGGTTTGCACTGCTGAAAGAGCTAAATGGATTCAACCGTTTGTAGTCATTACATTTAATTGGCAATTTGTACATATAGTTGGATTTTGTGAGTGCTAAAATAATACCTTTGGAATCCATTCCTGTATACAAGTTTGCTATGGTAATTTTGCACAGTAAACTTTGCAGTTTTCCCATGCTCTTTCCTATGGTTATACTGCATTCAGTCCAATCGTCTCTGACCCGAGACCTTCCTCCGAAACAAAGTTACAGTAAAAGCTTATATATACTGTATATATATATATATAATTTTAGCTCAAAGAGCCAGCTGCCCAACGTTTCGATATGTTGCACATATCTTTCTCAAGGGAGCCTGTGTTTGAATCAAAACATTGGAGGTATTTATAGGTTTTTGACGGCATGACAACTACTTGTTGTTGTTTACATTCAAATCTATGATTTATTCTTACATGATGTAATGCTGTTCTATATATTGTGACATCATTTTTACTTCTATCTTTGAATCTGTATTAATTCTAATTAACATTACTTTATATAAATTTATATTTTTATTATATCATGCAATGCTGGCTCTGAGGATCAGTCTAGATTTGGCCTCCCCAGCGCATCAGCATTCACAACTTTTGAACAAACTTTGTATATCTATTTAAATGTTATATATCTATTGAAGTTAATTAGTTCATTCTTTTCTGTTGAGTCCCGCTGGCATAATCGTATTCAGTCTATTTATCCATTTACTTTCTTTTATTCTTCTATATGTCGCATTGTCTAATTTTAGCTGTTCTAATACTACAAACTTTACATCATTTATGTCATGTCCTTGACTGGTGAAGTGCTGTACTATTGGTTCATTCATTTTTTATTTCTAATTAATGAAAGGTGGTTCTGAATTCGTTTATATAAAGTAGTTCCAGTCTCTCCAACATATTTGATTTCATCACATTTTCACAGGCTATTCCATAAACAACATTGCTATTTTTACAGTAGGTATTAGTTTTTAGTGGATATGTGGTGTTCTTATGTTTAATTATATTTTTACTTTTATCTATGTATTTACACACTTTACATCTACTGGTGCACATGTTCGTAGAACTTATTTTGTCAATTATTCTTTTATGTTTACTGTGAACTAAAATATCACCTAAATTAGCTTCCCTTTTGAATGCTACAACTGGGGCCTTAAGAAATACTTTTTTTAATTTTTCTGAATTATGTAGAATCCGCAAGTGTTTCCAAACTATCTTAGAAATATTGGGCAAAAGTTTAGAGTAAGTCATTATTAATGGGACTCTTTTGACCTTTTTATCTCTAGTTTTATAATCTAGTAGATCATCTCTTTTTAGTTTATCCACTTTTCTTAACTCCGTCTCTATAATTCTTTCTTTGTATCCTCTTTTTTTAAGATTTGTTTTAATACATTTCTTTGTTTTACATAGTCACTTTCTTTTGAGCATATTCTTCATATTCTTATTCCTAGACCCTTTGGGATTGCCCTTTTAGTGTGTATCGGATGTGCAGAGGACATGTGTAAATACTGGTGCATGTCAGTAGGTTTACAGAAGAGGTCAGTCTCAATTGAACCTTCTTCAAGTTTTACTATGGTATCTAAAAATTCTATTTCTTTCCTTGTCCATCGAAGGTCCACCTTAATATTACTGTGTATTTCATTTGCTATTTTATGAAACTGGATGAGAGACTCTTCTCCATGTGTCCAAACCCCAAAAATATCATCTACAAACCGAATGTATTCTAAAGGTTCTCTTTCCGATTTTCTAAGTAATTGTTCTTCCCATTTTCCCATGTATGTACTGGCAAAATGCATTCCTAATTTAGATCCTATTGCTGTGCCATCGTTTTGTTTGTAATTCTTATCAACAAATGTAAAATAACTGTTTTCTAAAACTACGTTGATCATGTTCAGTACTTCTGCTGTTGGTATTGATATATATATATATATATATATATATATATATATATATATATATATATATATATATAGTGCCTCGTGGGGATTTGTTGTTGGTTTTAATGCTAAACCTAAATGATAGATGTAGACAGCCGCTTCAGTATTCAAATGATTTCATTTTCTGTTTTTCAAGTGCTAGCTAAACATGCAACATTTTGACTTTCCAGCTTCTGGGTCTTGAAACAAACAAGAAAACTATAACAATAAACCATAATGTGAACTGTAAAATGGGAACTTAAAAAAAGTCTAATCTGTCTGTATTGTATTGTGTATCTGTGTGTAATTTGAAGGCAAGTGTGCACAATGTTTAAAATAAGTGATACAGTAGTCTCCGGCTAAGAGAACACCCCTTTGGAAGCAAGCAAAGTGTTCTTATAGTCAAAGTGTTCTTATAGTCAAAGTGTTCTCTGAGACAGAGTTAGCCGCCAGAGACCATATGAATCAATAAATAAATATGTATTACTTGTCATGACACTTTACAAAATGCAGCAGCAATATACAAGACATGCACATTATTTAACAGAATGGTGAAGCAACTCACCAGAATGGCCTAATTGCGACTTGTGTCTGATTCAGGTTTTTTGCAAGGGCTCAAACTTTTTCCAACTTTTTGTAGGAAGAGGAACAGTGGCACGTTTCGCCATTTGTTTACATGCCATTTTGTAGCGATGAGGTGCACACATGGAAATCAGAATACAAAACGAGGCAGTGATATGATGGCGGTTCTGGAAAGATTTAATAAACCAATCTGTGCGCCTCAAGATTGAATACACCATATTAATTTAAGTATGAGCGGGTTACAAAACAGTACTGTATCTGTTGTGAACGCATCGCTATCGGTGCCAAGACGGTGTTCTTGTAAGTGAAGTTTCTGTTCCTTTAGCCGGAGCATTTACAATGGGGAAAAGTCAGTTTCACTGCAAGGGTGTTTCCTTAGATGAAGTGTTCTCTTAGGAGGTGTTTCTATATGCAGAGAATACTATACTTAGGTTCTCATGAGGACCAGTATAGAAGAATTTGAATCTCTTTTTTTAAATGTATTTTTTATCCAATTATGTTCCTTCACCTCACACAACAGCTCAGGAGAACTGCAGGTCAGTGGGCGACTTCCAATGCCACTGTCAAGCCAATCATATCTTTACACCCAAGGTGTCTGCTTGAGCTCACTGGTTGCCTGGCCAGTAGGGGCTAATGCAATGTGATGAGGTGACCTGACCCCTGATGACTTTGCCTTACAAACCCATGGAAGTGCCAGAGCCTGTGTGACGCTCCCTCTGGAATCTGCAGTGAAGAACAACAACTTTGCACAGCCAGGACAAAAACCTGTGCTCCCCAGACTGCATGACTCGCCTTGCACACAAAACAGTCTTGTCTTTACCAGGGACCCCCGGAACCTTATTTTTTTAAAGAAAACGTTTAATTATTTAGATAACTCAAGCAAGCAGATCAGCTAACAAGTTAGGGTATGTGTACCTTTTAAGCCCACCAAAATCTAAGTTGAGACATTTTAAAGATATAATTCACTGGTTTCTGGAAGAGAAGTGATGAGAAAATGAAAGATTAATTTCTCATGTGAAGTTATATTACTCCATTTTTATATTTTCAAAATAAAAAATAAAGATATATTAGTGAAAATATGAAATGTCCTAACTGGGCTTAATGGGTACCTGATGTACCATTTAAGCCCGTGTATGTTCCAACTAAGCCCACTACATGATTTTTGTCAATAAATCTATTTTAATTAATTAATTAATAGGTCTAAAACATTAAAAAGTCTATTGAATACATTTCCTTCACAGGAAAACAGTGTTAATTGTTAAAATCAATTCATAAAAGTAATTTCAATTCATCATGCAAGCGGCCCACACCGTTTCAAATGGTCATCATACAAAATACATGTATGCAACATCTTATAACATGTTAGTGTAGTCCAAACCAGTGAAAAAGAACAAGGTTAATCTAAAAAGTTTGATAGCCTACATTTTAAAACATAGACCCAAAAATAACAGGTTCAGTAGAGTAACATTAAGTTTTAATTATTCTTGGTCTACCAAGTATTCTGTTCCATTTTGCCCACTTTTGTTTTGTCTGTCTTCTCTCAGTTCAATCAATCCCTTACTTCTGTTTCAGAATCATTTTGTGTTTTTCTACATCCTTCTGTGAAGGACTATACTGTTTTAAACAAAATTTAAAACTACAGTATATCACAATATGTTTAACAGTAGGCAGGCTTTGAAGTCACCTATCATTTATAATACAGTCATTCTTTATCATTTGCACTACAGCATCTCTGCTTTTGTGGCAGCTTTTATTAGCATTGACTTGCCTTTCTAGGCAACATCTTGACTTGCTCTATTTAATTGCTTTAAGCATATTTATGTAGTGACTTTCAATCTCATGATGGTTCTTCAAGTGGAATGGTCCAGCACCTTCCAGTTCTGCCTTGCAGAGTATGAATCTTCTCTCCACATCTTCAATTTTGTCCCTTGGAGGCATAAAATATGTGTTGTCTGGCCCTCTGTTAAGAAACTTCATCACATATCTTTCTCCCTCAGGGGGTGTGGACTCATTAATGGATCTTCCAATGTAGTAAGCTGCAGGTGATGTGAACATTACAGCATAGTATACATCTTTTTTGATGGTGAAGGGGGGATCGCCATGTGATTTTGCATCTTCATTGCTGCCATCCTCAGTTGGTTCAACTGGTTTTGGCGCATCTCCTTTTTTCTGTGTTGTCGTCTTTCCTTTCTTGACCTCTTTTTTTCTTATTTTTTGCCATTCTCTTCTTTTTATTCTCAGCGATTCCCCATATTTAAGCGTTGTGATTCTCTGCTTCTTGATGTTTTCTTTGTTGCATGGTGTGATTTGTTTTAGAAAGAAATCCTTGATGGTGTCTTTGTCAATGGCAGACGAGCTTGAGTGTGCTGAAGTTGATGGCTGGGGTGCTGACATTTGCTCATGTGGATGACTTGCCATTTCAATGTTAGTAATGTTTAGGAAGTTGGAACCAGGGATGGTTTCTACACTCAGGATGATCTGGGACATGGATTCCTCATTGGCAGATGTCTGCAAGGGTAATGAACATGATTGTGCTGGGGGAGACCCAACTGAGGTGTCAAGTGTGCTCCTCCCTGGCATGGCTTTGAGAAGGGGCAGTTGTATGGTAAGATCCTCCAGTGAATCAGCGTTGCCCGAAGCCACTTCAGTGTATGGTGTGTAACTCTCCGTCACCTCGCTGCTCACTCGATCAGTAGTCCTCAAATAGTGCTCTCTCCATCCACCCATTATCAGACACAGCATACCTGGCCGATTTGAGGACCACCCTTACACCAGGTGCTGTAAAGGTTTTTTCCTTTGTACACTACATAGGGGGGTAGGCTCTGGCCTGCAGCATTCCCAGTAATGCACACTGTGATTTGCTCTCTACCACTCCCTCCTGTGTTTTGGTAGACATTTTTCAAGCCCTTAGGGGCTAGGACCTTCTCAGAGCTGGGGTCAGTCATAAAACCTGTTTCATCCACATTATATATGTTTTGTGGTTTGTCATGCAGCTTTGTGTCATCCATTGCCTTTCCAAGCACTTGGTTGAACCAGTGGGCATGTACTGATGAGTCAGCAGATGCCTTGGCTCTTGCTTCTGGAAACTGCTCAGACTTTCGCACTGTAAGCTCTGGGTGGTCTCTCATAAACCTCTCAAACCACTTCCGTCCAGGTCTCCCATTTGTGAATGGGGTCTCCATATCCTTAGTCTTCACATACTCTTCAACTAGATCTAAAAGATCTGATTTTGTGAAGCCCCAACCCCTCTGGCAAAGGACCTACAAATGATAAAGAGGGAAAACTGGTAAATTTAAAACAAGGGCTTTAATCAATTCATATTTCTAATTGGTATTTAGTGCATGATTTGACCTACAAACAGCCTAATTTCCTTACACACTGCCTAACAACGGCCTTACTCCTATTCTTGTTTACCTAGGCTATATGGTTTAACTTAGCTTACTATAGGCTATCCTACCTGAAGACAGCCTGAAATCTCCCTCTCTGTCTCTGTACTAAGGTAGGTCTCATGTCCGTGATGTGCCTCAATCCTTGTGTCATTCTTCATTCTCTGCGTCAAGGATTTTCTGTCTACTCCAAACTTCTTGGACAGTGTAGACAGGTTGCTAACTGTACCCTCTCGGTAAAGGCGACATGCCTCTAACATGCATGGGCACGAACTGTAGTTTCTTCGTACCTTCGCCATCTTAAAGCTGTAAAAATAACATTTTAGCTATTTTTTTAGATTAACTCTACATGTTTCCAATCAAAATATGATTATATTCTGTTAACATACATTTTATATACACAGTCTATGTAAGTGGGTTTAAAAGGAGCGCACTGGGCTTAATTGGAACAGCAGCAGTTTTTGGTAAAAAAAGACATCTAAAACTCTACCTATTATGTATTTAGAAACCAATTGTCTGGGCTATAAATAAATACTGTAGACTACAACATTATGCAAATTAATATTGATCATAATTTAATAAGTTAATCTTATTTTCATTTACATTCTACTCAGAGGCACTGTTTATTGTGGTACTGTACCCTTTAAGCCCACCTTAGAAAATTGTGAATTTTACAAAAACTACAGACATGTACAACTATTCAAGGTTAATTTAAGATTAATATAGGACAAAATGCTTTGGAAAATGCAAGCCAATAATACTTCTGATGTATTATATTGGTGTCGCACACTACCTTATGTCCCTAGCATGTTGACTGTGACATGTGGTACTATCGCTACCTCTCTAAAGCAATCTTTTGATTTAGCTGGAAACTATTATTATCATTGTTCTCAGTTTTACTATGCATATTTAAGAACATTAATTTCTTAAATTTACATTAAGTATTGGTACTTACCCCAAAAGAAACTCAAAAGATGTAAAAAAAAGTGTTTTTCTGGGGGTCGCCTCCACAGCAAAGTTTTTTCTTCACTTTCAAAATGGCTACTAGGAAGTGACGGCACATGGTACACCATATCATAATAATCACACATCTCACTGGCTTAAAATAAAAACTGATATGGAAATAACAAATGCATGCATTGGTGGAGAAATCAAGCAGCAGAACATATCATTTTTTTCTTTTTTATTTGAAGTCAAACATGGTTGTGGGCTTAATGGGTACATGGGCTTAATAGGTACACTTACCCTATCTGAATCCTGACAGTTTTGGTATTAATGCTACTGTAGATCTTAATTTTGGAGGGTCTGTGGTCCAATGGTTAAAGAAAAGGGCTTGTAACCAGGAGGTCCCCGGTTCAAATCCTGGCTCACTCACTGTGTGACCCTGAGCAAGTCACTTAGCCTCCTTGTCATTTGAGTGAGACATTGTAAGTGACTCTGCGGCTGATACATAGTTCACACCTTAGTCTCTAAGTCGCCTTGGATAAAGGCGTCTGCTAAATAAACAAATGAATGAATAATTTAATGTAGATCAAAGTTTAATTTGAACCCTGTACTAACATAAAAACAATTATGATTGTTGGAAAATGTCCAGAACCTACATTCATTTAGAGGGGTTATAGCTATTGAAATATTTCCACAAATTATACCTTATGTACGCTTCCATTCGCTCTGTTGGCTTCAGCTGTGTTCTCAAAGAATTACATGTTATAGCAGTATTTTGAAATGCACATTTTCTAAATGGAAGTTCTCAGTTTACATGTCTTGCTTTCAGGTTGTCGGCTTACACTTCACCTCAGCGATGTCTTTTGGTGTAAAAGCACAACACTGGCTGCAAGGCATGTCAATAATTAGGTGTTGGCAGTGTTGGGCACGTTACTGAAAATAAAGTTATTACTCGTTTCTTCAGAATGAACTAATATAATGTCCTTACTTATTAGTCAATAAAAATGTAGCCCATTATATTACTTGTTATATTTTTCTTGTCTTGACCCGCAAAACAGTTGTTGTGACTATTTTTTACTGTTTAACTATATGTCTGGTAATTAATTTATTAAATGTGTCAAACAGTTTTTTATAGTGGTATAATAGTATAATGAACAAATAATAATGTACTGGATAGTATAATGAACTTAATAATGTACTGGATATAGCAAATAGTAAATTGTAATCATTACAATACGTGCGACTTTGTATATAAATGACAATTTGTACTTGACGTAATGTAACAGATACACACATGTATTTTATAGATGCATATTATATATCTATGCATCAGTTATATTGTAGTATTTTTTCGTATGCAAGCAATTTGAGTTCTTCAAAGCGTACATTCAGTCAAACTATTTTAAGCGTTTTGTTTATTAACCTAAATACTCCTTGTTTCGCATCAAAAGTAGGTTACTGAAGAAGCTGTTTATGTACCTGTTAGGCTCTCTGTTGTGACTAGTAAGCTCTACTCATAGGAGGCTGTGTGGTCCAGTGGTTAAAGAAAAGGGCTTGTAACCAGGAAGTCCCCGGTTCAAATCCCACCTCAGCCACTGACTCATTGTGTGACCCTGAGCAAGTCACTTAACCTCCTTGTGCTCCGTCTTTCGGGTGAGACGTAATTGTAAGTGACTCTGCAGCTGATGCATAGTTCACACATCCTTGTCTCTGTAAGTCGCCTTGGATAAAGGCGTCTGTTAAATAAACAAATAATACTGAAGCCAGTTAATCCTGATTGTGCTGATTTTATGCGAAAAGTAACTAATATTATTGCTCCCATCAAAAATTGAGTGGCACATCCAGTAAAGGTGCTCTGTGTGGAGTGCAGGATGCGCCCCATAGCCTGGAGGTCGCCGGTTCGAGTCCAGGATGTTCCACTGCTGACCGTGGACAAGAGCTCCCAAGGGGCGGCGCACAATTGGCCAAGCATTGCCCGGGTAGGGAGGGCTTAGGTCGGCCAGGGTGTCCTCGGCTCACCGCGCACCAGCGACCCCCTCTAGACTGGTCTGTAAGCTGCCCAGAGCTGCGTTGTCCTCCGACGCTGTAGCTCTGAGGTGGCTGCATGGTGAGATCGCAGAGCGAAAGAAAAAAATGGTCGGCCGACGACACACGTTTCGGAGGACAGCATGTGTTCGTCTTTGCCACTCCCGAGTCAGCGCAGGGTGGTAGCGGTGAGCTGAGCCGAAAATTGGGAGAAAAACTGGGTAAAATTAAAAAATTGAAACGTGATTAATGATCAGTAAGATCACTAGTATAAAAGCAAATAATTTGCAGAATGGGGCAGTTCTATTATTGTTCAGAGCTGTTACTTGCCAGCTTTATACCTGTTCAATTATTGTATTGTTCTTCTGAAATTGGTCCTTGCCTTTGCATCCTATTGTCGAGTCTAGAGTTTCAATGATCCCTGATTTCCACCGCCTAATGTAACCTAAAGTTAGTTCATTCAAGATTAGTGTTAATCAGAGTTTGAGAAACCAGCCATTTCCTTATATACTTCTATATGCCATTCTTATTTATCGATTTTGCTAATACAAAAGGGGCATTATTAGATAGTAGTTTACCCTTTTTAATATTTTGTTACCGTGACCAACTATCACTTTGCATTTTGGTGTACTGTGTTGTGCTAAAAAAAAGGGTTAAAGTTAGTACTTACTTTGGAGTCAACTAGATATACATCTGAAGTTGAATTTTAATGGCATGTTCTTCATCTACTGTCTATTTAACATGCATTCAGAAAGAAACTTTGCACAGGTTAATAATACATTCTTGATGCATTGCTTCTTTTTCTTTTAACTTGAGCAGACCTCCTACTGACTTTTAGTGGTTTATTAGAGATAATTACATTAATTGCAATATAATTGATTCATTAAACACTATGTAGAAAGCTTGTACAATTATGCAAAAAAAGTAATCGCAGAAACGGATAAAAGATTCTAAACTCAATGCATTTGGTTCCTATTATTGTCTGATAGGTTGGACATCAAAACATATAGCACCTTTATTTTGATTCCGGAGTTGTGACAATCTTTTCAAATCGCCAAACTCGACAGATCTAGACAGATGTATTTCGGAAACATATACTATTTTCATCATTCAGTCAGATTCTTTAAGCACACACACACACACACACACACACACACATATATATATATATATGAATGAATATGATTATCATATTTATTGAGTATTTTAAAATAATATATATTTATTGGTTATTGTATATATTGGGAGGTATTACTGCCGACTTAATAAGCAGTAAAGTTACACATCAATCAATAAATAAATAAATAACTGAAAAAATAATTATACCCCTTATTAAATACCATTTGAGTGCCTTAGGAGCAGAAAAAAATTACTAATTGTTACTAACAAGCTTTTGAAAGGGGAAGCTGCATCCTTTAATATAAGGCCTCATCTTTCAATGACTTCCCTAAGGAAAATAGTTAGGCATTCAGAGCAATAAATCAAGATAAGACTAGAGCTGAGGGCACCATCCACCTTGTATTCACACCCACATTAACTGTTAAATAAATCCTAACATCCTGTTAATCGTGCCGTCAATAAGGATGAATATGTTGTTATAACTGCAGGACTAATCACTGGAGGAGCTGCTTTCCAGTTGTTTTGTTTGTAAGAAGCAACTAGCCCAGACCTTTTTTGGTGTCGGTCTTAAAGGAAAGCATTTTTCCATTCCAACTACTTCCTGCTCATATGAAAAAATGGGAAACGAGCACTTAACAAAAGGATGGGAACACCCTTTTCCAGTCGTGTGCCTGATTTGCAGGTGTATTATTGGTACCTGGAGGCTTGTTTTGGCTGGAATTACATCCCCTGCAGGGCAAGTATTACATTTCTGGAACGCATTGCAGAGAAAATAAGATTTCTAATTACCAAATAGTCCACACAAAGATTTAAGCTAACCAGAAAATGTATTACCCCCAAACTCATTTCACAATAAGCTTTCCAAAGTAAAATGTATAGTCCCTCAAATTCAAAGTCTAGAAACTTAATTCTCCTCTGCCTTGTTTACCATTGGTTTCCTGATTTGAGCCAAAGTTATAAATTACCTAGATATAAAGTCCCATCCAAAATAATTACCTTTACATGCTTGCATTTTCCAAATAGGAAACTACTCTGTGTTTGGTCTGCTAGTTTCTGACCATGAAAATCTCTGTCTATTATTAGGGAGCTACTGATATATTGACGTGTTGATGTACAGTACAGTATTTTTACTTAGAAATGTGTTGTTAGCCATATTGGTCCAATGATAAAAAAAAGAATAATGATAAAGTTCATACCTTTTAATAGACCAACAGTGAAGTATATTTTGAACTTATATTGAGTATCTAGTGGTACCACTAGTGTAAATACAGGCACATACTTTACACTACAGCCATGAAATCTTTTTTTTTTTTTTTTGTAGATAAAACTAAATTTGTATAGCACTGGGGAATTTTACATTGGATTTGCATTTGTTATCTGATCATTTTTTTAGTTTTTTTTTTTAGATCTGTCGGCTTTGCCATATGTATTGTATATCCCTATTCAATTTGCCAAGTGTATGTTGACAGATGTTTACTTATTTTGACATCACAATGCCCTCGGAATAAACAATGTAATCAGCTTCTGCTTTATACAATCGGAAATTGTCTCCACCAATCATTTTGTTTTATAAGAGAATGCAAAGACACAAACAAAATGATTCATTAATGCTTTTATCATTGGAAGTATTTTTAAAGTGTTACCACCATTTTTCCTAAAGTGACTTTTTTTTTTTTTAATTGTGACCCAAACTCATTTCTCATTATGACAACATAAACCAAAATAGCAAAGACCCCTTTTTAGCACATAATTAGAAGACATTCCATCCGTTTGTTATGTATGCGCACCGCTGCAATTGCTCAAAGAAACTCTGTTTTACGGAAGGAAAAGGAAACGTTAAAGCTTGCTATTGATATTCATCAAGAGATGGATTTTTAATCTTTAATCTCTTGTCCTAGACCTCTACTTCGGATTGACTCATTATCCCGAATAAACAATGTGTCATTCCCATTATTTATGATTCACTGAAGCCAAAGGATTGCATCGCGTTTTGGTAAGCACCATTCATTGGACCTATTCACCATTAATCTCCCTGCTAACATCTTTCCTGTCCTCTGCCCAGTCCTCTATTTGTTTTTATATTTTTATATTCTGCAGCTTGTTTTGTGTTTTTTTAAGGATAATCTTTTATAAAGCGGGCAGCACTGTGTACAACTGCTGCATCTGAATGACCTGTTGGTATTTTGTCAAAACTAAAAGCATTGAGCAAGATTATATATATATATATATATATATATATATATATATATATATATATATATATATATATATATATATATATATGTACACTGAGCTACAGAACTGGGTCAAGATAGTGGGCACCACTGTTGCCATTGTATCATAAAAGAAAAATGGATGCCAAGTCCTTTTTGGAGTGGGATAATTATAGCAGATGGGCGAGTGCACCACAACCATTTTTTTAGATGGATATTTGCGCTGGTGCTGTGTCAAAGCGTCTCAAGTAACTACTATCAGAAGGTAATGGGTCAGTACTGTCTAAAATATAACTTTAGCCAGTTCACCCAAAGGGTGATTATTTAAAATAATTGTTAACAATAGTACACCATTACTGATGGAATGAGAGTTTCACTGATTATTTGTAAGATGTTGGTTTGAATTTCTTTGTAAGGTTCTGAAAAGTCAATAAGCTTGAAAAAATGTGGAAAATGAAAACATTGGTGATCTCATTGGTTACTGCTTAGTTCCTTCATTCTCTAGAAATGCCCAGCACAGTACATAGTATTGAAAGTATGAGCTCACGAAACAAACACAAAACATAGTTAAATTGTAAGATGGCTTAGAAACACATTTTAAACGATTTTTGTTATAAATTAAAAATGATGGTTAGTTATCTAGCAGGATTGCCCAGTTTGTAAGACATCAATGCTTAATCATGTTGTGTTCCATACATTGTAATTTCTTATCTGGTTTCTTGTCTTAGATTGCCTATCCTATCATTCTTTTTAGAAAGAGTCTTGCATTCCACAGTCATCTAAGCCCTCCACAGCATTTTGAAGTGCGATCACAGAATTTCAGAAGTGTGTTCTTACATCAGTGGTTTTTATGATGCATAGCTTAGAAACCGTAAAGAAACATGTCACCAGTATGGCGTACAATAGGGGTCCTACAGACACCTAGCACACCAACATGAGAAGTGAAATCCCATGGTTAGCCATAGGGCCATAAAAGGTTACACACATTTTCTTAGAAGTATTCTACTAATGTAACACATTTTTTCACAGATGGACTAATATCCTCCAGTGGCCATATGCACCACCCATTTTGCCCTAATTGTATTCTTGTATTAGACTTTTTCATCTTATCAATATGCTTTTTTGCCATTATAAAGGGGCCTATTTACTTTATCACCCTGTACTATAGGATAGTTCACCCATGAATGTAGGAACAGCGAAATGTATGTAGCAATACTATTAGAAGCTAGTACAATTCTTTTGACAAATGTTTCAACTAGAAGTCTTCATTGGAAAAAGACTTGTCAAAATGATTGTGGTACATTTTTACAGATTTCTTCGTGTCACGGATTGTACTTTCTTGTTATGGGAAGAAGTCTAGAAATGTCTTCTGGGCTCCCGAGTGGCGCATCCAGTAAAAGCACTTGCGTAGAGTGCAGGATGCGCCCTATAGTCTGGACGTCGCGAGTTCGAGTCCAGGCTATTCCTTTGCCGACCGAGGACGGAGCTCCCAGGGGCGGCGCCAATTGGCCGAAAGCGTCGCCCGGGGGGAGGGAGGGTTAGGTCGGCCAGGAGGTCCTCGACTCACCACGCACCAGCGACCCCTGTAGTCTGGCCGGGCGCCTGCGGGCTTGCCTGTAAGCTGCCCGAGAGCTGCGTTGTCCTCCGATGCTGTAGCTCTTGGGTGGCTGCATGGTGAGTCCGCAGTGTGAAAAGAAGCGGGCGGCTGACGGCACACGCTTCGGAGGACAGCGTGTGTTCGTCTTCGCCCTCCCGAGGCAGCGCAGGGGTGGTAGTGGTAAGCTGAGCATAATAAAATAATTGGCCATTCCAAATTGGGAGAAAATAATAAAAAATAATTGGCAACGACTAAATTTATATATATATAAAAAAAAGAAATGTCTTCTAATAGCTTCTTGTGTTTTCTGGTCCTCATCCAGTGGGTCTTGGAACTGCACTGTGTTAGAAAGCCTGAGTCCTGTTTTGTCTTTTCTAATGCCAGTGTTCAGGTTTGAAGATGGCATAGACCAGCACCTTTTTATGATTCAGCTCACTTTGTATTAACATTATCTAAAGAGGAATTTGGAAGTTGCAGACTCTTATTCACATTCTACTTTAATATACATTACTCTGGGCTGCAAAGAGTTTTGGCTCATCATCAGCCTCAGACGCCTAGTCATGAAGCAGTCTGGAACGTTTAGCCTGTTATGCACCTAGTTGTTTGACTGCATGCTACATTTGACGGTTAAAGATTGTCATTTTGGGGGGTCTGTTTACAAATTTCTTAATCTTTACATAACGCTTTTCTTATACAGCACAGTCTTGCATACAATACAGACGCTGAAATTTCAACTTTTTTTTTTTTTTTTTTTTTTAACTGTACCCCTTCTGTCTGGAGGTTTCACCTCAAGTAACCCTTTGCAATTTTTCTATTAAATGGTACCACAGTTGCAATAAAAGGCAAAATAATCTGATTAACAAATTTAGTCCCGTCCCGCCCCACATTTATTTAATATATAATCTATGTCACAACAGTTTGGGATTATTATTATTATTATTATTATTTATCTTAGACACCCTTATCCAGGGTGACTTACAATTGTTACAAGATATCACATTATTTTTACATACAATTACATTTTATTTATTTATTTATTTATTTATGTATTTATTTATTTATTTATTTATTTATTTATTTTTACACATTATTTTTACATACAATTACCCATTTTATACAGTTTTTACTGGAGCAATCTAGGTAAAGTACCTTGCTCAAAGGTACAGCAGCAGTGTCCCCCACCTGGGATTAAACCCACGACCCTCCGGTCAGGAGTCCAGAGCCCTAACCACTACTCCATACTGCTGCCCAGATTGACAAACTGCTGGTTTAGGACTGAATACCAAACAGTAATTCTTAAAAAATCAAAAATAGTCTGCACTGTAAATGTTTACGTTACCATTTACTTCCCATCTCAGCATAATTGTGTGCCATTTAAATGTTTACAACATCAAAAACATTTACCTCAAAATAAAACTAGAAAAACGTTTTATTAAAGCCAACATAAAAATGATCTGAAGGGGCCCAGTATCACTTTCTGTCGCTTTGCACTTTCTGTTGTCTCCTTTTATGTTTTCTTCCTACGGTTTTTTTTTGTTTGTTTCTTTTGCAAGTAAGAAATGTATCCACTCAAGAAACAAAACAGGATAATCCACTACTGCTGTTACTAAAATGTGCCTAATAAATAAAACAAGTCAAACTATGAGTATTGTGATTATTTATGTTTACCGGAGCATTTGTACTTGTAAAAAAGGCAGAAAGATTATGCTTCACTGATTAGTATTTAATTATACGACAAGTTGAAAACTGCAAATTTCATGAGCAGCACAGAACGCTCTAAGCAGAGTTCTCCATAGCAGAATCGCCAGACGCCTGCTTCACCCACCCTAGTATCAGAGTGGAAATCCGCTCATTCGAAATCATGCATGCGTACAGGTGGGTGATCATTCTGAAACTATACTATAGTAGCCTTTGAGCTGCTAAACAAAACTTAAATATTTATGCACAGCTGTTTAGAGAGAATATATAATTAGGTCTTCTGATTTTCGGTTCTAACCGATTTAAATGCAGATAAAACACCCTTTTTTTTTTTTTTTTTTTAAAACAAGCCTAACACACAAAAACCTCAGAAGAATATGCACGTAACCATAAGGATTTCGTTGTGGACGACAGCAAAGGAAAGAAGGTAGCAACTGTGTACAAGTACTGCTGCATTACTTGTGACAGAAAATGCCCAAGAATTGGAAAGTAACAGAAACAATAATTACATACCGTATATAGAAAGCGAAGGCCCCGAAAAAATATGAATTCGGGATATCTACATAAAAATTATTATTATTATTTATTTCTTAGCAGACGCCCTTATCCAGGGCGACTTACAATTGTAAGCAATTGAAAAATGACAATGAAATTCATAAAAAATGAAAAACAGAAGCCATATCTATAATACAGTTAGAAAAATGAATTCAAGATAATTATTTTCTTTCACTTTCATTTTAATTTAATTTCTTAGTCGTCCTGCATCCCTTAGAATTACCCCTAGGGGTACGCATACCACCAGTTGAAAACCCCTGCACTAGTCCATACAGGAAATATACAAATTTGTATTTTAGTGCTATTTGTAAAAGTTGTTTGGTGCGATAATCCAATATACACTCATTACCAGGCCAGGACCACCAGCACTATTTATTTGGTTGACATTGAAGGCCAGTGTCCTAATCAAAGACATGTACATTGCCTTGCCATTAAGGGTCATAAATACACATCCAAGATAACTGTGTAATCTAAAGCAATGCAACAACAAGGTTCTGAAATAACACTCAATCCATCAATCAGATACAGTCTAACATAAATATGCAAATGTACCAACTGACCAAATGTATACATTTGTTCAATTTATGACATCAGGCAGACTGTATCCTAGAAACCTGAGCAGCTGCTTTCTGTAACATAGCTTGGCTGAACTCTCGAGTGAGAATAATAGATGCATCTACTGACTTGTGTCGTGGTGCACCTGCTACTGGAAAGAATGAAGATGCTAATTCCAGGACTTCAGCCAAAAATGTTAACATACCGCCAATCTTCGGGGCAGGTCAGAGTTGCCTGCCCCAAGCAGTTCATAATGCCAGAAAAATCCTTGAAGATATAAATGAAACCACATTCATGACAATCGGCCTGCTCCTTTTATAGAGCACCACAATGAACCAATAAAGACCTCTATGACCTCTTCATGTCATTTACAAATAACAGGGTCTGAGCCATTTTACAAGAACACTGCCTTTTTCTGGTCATTTACAAACATTTTTTGATACTATTGGTAATCTGAACACTGGTAAATGTTGAAAGTAATCCAGTTAGAGTTAAAAACTGAGATATTGAGGGAAGAATTGATGACTAAGAAACATTCCCAAATCATTTGCTATCTACTTATTTGTAAGCAATCAGAATTATGAAAAACTGTCTAGCAGATAGTGTTTCTGATATGCAGTCAGAAATGTATACGTTGTGGTGTTTTTCTTTCAGCCAATTTGAAAGCACTTTTTCCTGCTGTACGCCTGGATTACAAACAAACTTCATTCATGACATCAAATGTACCATATTGAGTTACTACCATGTTTTTTTCTCAATACTGGTACCGTTGATGTCATCTTTTTTATAATACCCAATTGGTGTATTACATATTATATAATACTTCCCCTCCCTGTACCATATTGTGTTTCCAATCCATTCTCAAAAGCCAGTACTATATAGCTACAATTTAGTGTTTAGTACAAGTAATGGTGTATAGTTCCACAAATATAATAGCTTTTCTCCACCCAGTTAAGTGAAATTTCATTAAAAAAATTATATGATTTTATGATTTTGAGCCTGTGCCACCTACAGTATGCTAGTAAGTTTGAATTGACTGATCACATGTTTTGCACATGCCTGCGTTCAATTTATGTTGAATGACTATAGTCATGGTAGTTTTCCCTAACTTGGCAAAAAACAGATTTCCACAGATTTGTTTCTGGTTCTGCTATAACAGATTTGCAGTACATGTTTATTTTTTGGCTCTGAAAGATTACTTTCCAACTCTGCTTGCAGCCAACAGTATTGCTCCAGATTGGCTATTTGGATTAATTTAACAAAATTGTAAACGTCAATATGATGATATTATGTGTGAGACTCTGATAGGAAATGTGCCTGTTCTAGAACAGCAGCAATAGAACTGGAGAATGATGGGACCCCTGTGAAGATCGGAAATGTTAATAGTTGTTGACAGAGATAGTCATATAAAGTTACTTGTCACAATATTGGCAAATCACTGCAGCCGTATGGCTTTTCTGTCACTTTGATTTCCACTGTTATGTGAAATTGGAAGGTAATGCATTCCCACACATCATCTGCTTTCAAATTACTTGCAGTGCAGTTTCCAACTCCATGGAACATCAAGCCAGCTGCCTCACACACTTCTGCACGTTTATTTTAACAGCTTTTTTAAAACCTCTTCAGCAAAGCTGTGTGATTAAGTATGATATGTTTCTGTGGAATACCTTTACCTATGTATAATAAAATAAAATATGTTATTTTAGACTGCAGCTTTCAGCCAATCAGGGTTTGTGAGCTGTATGCTAGGAGACTTCACAAACTATCCCCATTCATGACCATACCATACTGACTTTCTACCATACACAGTATCACTGCAGTTGATGTTGTCTGCTTGAAAAGTCTGCCTTCGGCACCTCTTGGAATTCCCTTCTACTACCAAGTTAATTAAAACAGTGTCGTTACAATCTGTATTTCATACCTCTTAACAGTATTCATTTTAAAATAAAAGCAACACTAAATATGGCACAATGATGTGCAAGTCCATGGGAGGACTATAAAAGTAGTATTTTGCATTCCTCCTTACCTTCTACTCAAAGCAATATTCCCTCATACACAGATGTTAGGCATCCTGTATATAGAGTATTATATTTTTAATAATATGAAGTTAAATAAGAATAATTTAACAGTATAGCTAATCTTAAGAAATCAATAAAACTTTCCCAGAGTTCAAGGGAAGTCGGCCAGCTAGAAAGGGGGCGAGACTCCGCTGCGTTAACGCATTGACCCGGAAGGGAAACGATGTGGCAGCTGCAGATTGGAGAGGCGGTTGCACTCATTTACCAATGGGTCATGTGTGATGGAATAAAAGGGGGCGGAGAATAGCAATCTGTTCCTTTGCTTGGTTTATGCACTGAACCTAGTACGTTTGCTAGAGACCCCAGTTGTACAACTATAAACGTACCGTGAGTGTTTTGTTTGTTTGTCTGTAATTGTCATGTCTTGTGAATTAATAGATGGCTAACACGATTTCCCGAGCTGTCGCCGAGGGCCAGCACAAAGCTGGAACAGCACTTCACCATTGTCACAAATAAACTTGTATCACCCACCACAAGCACTACTGCACGCACCCAGGACTGGTGACCGTGTCTGTATTATTGTGGGGCGGATATTGTTTATTATTTGGGACTGCAATCCCCTTGTTATTTACCCCGTGCAGTACACATTGCTAGACCTGGAATATACAATAAAGCCTTTTTCCAAACGGATTACAAATCTCTCTGTCTGTTTCATTCATGCACTGCATCACTTCTGCACCTGTATCCACACAGCCACCTGTTCACAGTAGGCCAGTGACAATTTGGTACGATTAACATGTACTTATTATTATTATTTATTTCTTAGCAGACGCCCTTATCCAGGGCGACTTGCAGTTGTAAACAAATACATTTCAAGAATCACAGTACAAGTAATAATACAATTAAGAGCAAGATAAATACAATGACTTTGGTTCTAGCAAGTACAAGTATGACAAAATACGATTTACTCGACCTTACTCCAGTAATCCTGTTACAAATCTTGTGTTAAGAAATGCTTATCACACAACTTCAGAACAAATAATGCAAGGTCCTACGAACTCGAATACATTTTTTAAATTAAAAAAATAAAAGGCAAACCAGGGAAAGGGCACAGAGCCCTATCAGTGTTCCCCTGCGATTGTCAAAAGAACATTCTAAGGAAATTTACAACAGACTTCTCTGAATAATTTCAAAGCAGGTTCATCTTTTTATATTGTACAATTTAAATATAAATTACAAATACTAGACTGTAGCTGATAAAACTACTGAAATCACAACAACAAACTGAACTCTGTGTAGCTCATCATATCTGTTTATCATATCTTTTACCAGACATATTTTGTTTAAACTTGAAATTCATATTACAGTGAAGCTATTCATACTGATGATCGCATTGCTGAGTGAGGAAGGTTAACCTCATGAAACACATATTAATAGAATGGAGTTAAACTTAAATGGAAGCTGCCTATTGACACAACTTTTGCACATTAACAAATCTCTTCTCTGTTATGAGGGAATCTTAATGGAAACATTTAACAAAGAATTATGATTAGAGAAGTAAAATTTCAACATTTCTGTAATATTCTAAAATATTAGTCATTACAAACACCTTTTTTAATGCAATGAGTGTTTAATTAATAGCACGGTTCTCATGATGCATGACTTACAAAAAATTAGCAGAGCCCCTACTTAATTACCACAATTCATTGCGGTACCACATGTGTCAGGATGTGAGAGGTGTGGGTATGGATCCAATGTCTACAACAGCAGGTATATTTACAATCAGTCCGTTTTATTTCCAAACAATCCCCTCTACCAGCAATGGTATCAGGGATTAAATGGTGGGCCTGCAGTACCAAACAAAAGCTCCTGAATCCGTCTCCATCTGCTAACACACACAAAACCAAACAACAACAACACTCCGGCATCTTACTGTATCAGCGTAAGGAGCCGTACTCACATAGCTGCGTCCTCTTTGTACTGCTGAACTCCCCCCTGTGATCAGTCTTACAGCTACACCCTTTCACCAAGATGGCCGACTTCCGGCTCCATCCTACCATCGAGTCAGCCCATCACTGTGAAGGCGTACCACCAAGCTTATTTAGCGCCTGTCCTGAATAGATTTACAGTTCAGATTCATTCTCTCCCGTTCACACATGTCATTTTTTAGTAATAGTAGAGCAACAACATAACCTTTACTTTTGTTGTAAACATACCAATTGTGTCTGTTTTATATTTTGTTTCAGATTACTTTAACACTTCTTTGAAATGGAAGTGATTAAAGGTGTTTGCTCTTAGTAAAAAAAAAAAAAAAAAAAAAACTTGAATGACGTTTCTCCACAACAACTGTCAAAAGAAAAAAGTAAAGTCTTGGAGCCAAGAGGACCAGGTATTTATATATGCTAGTTACAAACAAGCAGCCATTACCTACAAACAAGCAGCCAAATGTCTGTTTAGGTGAGGTGTGTTGCTCTTCTACTGATGGTTTGTTAATGATTGTTTTAGGGTAACATATTTGCTATTTATGTCAGTTATTTAGAACAGCCTACTTTTAAATTAAAAACAGGACAAAAGTATAATTTATATATAGGCTTAACTACTTTTTTAAAATGTGTATTTCATACGAGAAGTTAACTATAAAGGACAAGGTTGCATCATTTACTGGATGCATGTCAAGAATATGTCGGCATTTGAATCACCTCATGTAATGAAAAATATACATGTACATTTTTATATTTTGATATTTGCTGTTGCATGTTAAAATAAAGTAAATGCCTAGACTATTGCATGTATCTATTTTTGAAGTACAGTAGCTCAAGCTAGAGTAAATTATTGTTGTTCACTGTAGATGGACTGATCAGCTGTGTTTACAATGGACCAAATACAAGCACATTGTTTTGGGGGAAAGGTTTAGGTGAGATACAACATCATGGTAAAATCTGACAGAGAAAGGTCCACTTAATTATCACTAAATTAATAATGAATCACATTGAACTACCAACGACAGAGTTAATGATGTGAAAACTAGAAAAACATTTATGAATTCCTTTTGAAAACCTTTGCTATTTCTCAGTAAATTACATCACACACAAGTCAGAAAAGGGTAAAGAAGGGTTTATTCCATCACAAACATTTGGAAAACGGTCAAAAAGCATCCCTAAATAAGACATTTTAGGACATAAAGTCCACTGTGGACCATTTTCACGAAGTTTTAACGTGCCAATATTCACATTTTAAGTCCTATTCATTTACTTAATGTGCATGATAATGTCAGAGACTTACCTGTGACCACTGTGATATCAAAAGCCCCAGCAGTCCGGGCGTATCTTTTTGGTCAGTAGCTTATTGTGAAGGAGGAGGTGGCTTACATTGACCGAAAATGAGTGATCAACAGACACAGCACTTACCTTTTAATTTTAACATGTATTCCTTGTCTCGTGAAAAAAAATCCTTTCTCCTTTAATGCATATACAATAAAAATAATGTTATCCAATTGCATATTTTTCTTTTTGTTCTGCTTACTCGAGAAATATTGATTGATGAGACATAGCCTCAATTCTCTTCCTTGTCGGCATTGTCACCCTGCAGAGCAGGCTCCATCGAATGGGGTGACAGTGCTATGTATGTACAATCAATAGCGCACGTCCTGTAAACCTGTCCTCTGTGTGGGGAAATTTAATATAATTCCCTGTGTGCTTTAGCAGGGCTTTTTTGTTGTAAATTTTAGTTTATTAAATAGGCTGCAGTTAAAGCTGAATGACATAGTTTAAAATAAATAATTCATACTCTAAAGCAGGGGTGTCAAACACACAGCCCGCAGGGACATTTTTAGCAGCCCACCCAGTAGTTTCTAAAATTGCATTGTACTGTATCGTTTTGGAATTCTTTAAATCAACCCGCCTCTTTAATATAACACGTGTATTCAACATGTGCAGTCTGCATTGTATGAGTGACATTCCCATTAAGCCAATCATAGCTCACAGAGGTAGTAAAATAGCCAATCAAATAGCACACAGGATCACACATAACTTTGATTAGCATAGTGAAGCAAAGGCTTGTTTAAATTATTTATTTTACTTTGTGTAAAATTTAAAATCAGTAGCCAAAAAGTAGTTGGAGATGTCATGGAAGCAAAAAATGGAGGCGGAACACAGAAGATTCCAAAATTGTTAGCCAGATGATTATTTGTTAACTGAATAATTTTGACGGCAAGGCAATATGTCTGATTTGCAATGCAACAGTTGCAGTTATGAAAGATTATAACATACACTGTCATACTTGCCAACATTTGGAAACTGTTCACGGGAGCTCGTCTTGGGGGTGTCATACACATAATACACATGGGAGGAGTCATACGCAAAAAACACTCATTATCATATAATAAACGTGCGTCGTCCCCCCCCCCCCACCTCAACACGACCATCATGACAGTAAAAATAGACATAAAGAAGCGTTATAAGTTAGTGATCAGCAGATGTGTCAGCTGTATGAAGAGCACAGCGTGTAGTTTTAACTATACTGTGCAGAATATTTTTTTTTCTATGGGTAAATATTTGCTAGGAAATCGGGACTGTCCCGACCATATCGGGACTGTTGGCATGTATGCAGTGTCACGATGACATACTGCACAAATGCACAAAGCAACGTATTTTGAGTTTACTGGAAATGAAAGAAGTTATGGAGTCTCAATGAAAGGTTTTTCTGAAAATGAGAAGAAAAAATGAAAGTGCTGTGGATGCCATGAACAACACAACCACAGGAAAGGATTTTTTTTAAACTTCAAGAAGCCATGAAAAGTGCAGAAATACCTTGGAAGAAACTAACTGGGATTACAACAGAGGGTGCACCATATATGACTGGACAAAAGAGTGGACTGGCTAAAAAGAAAGAAAGAAATACAGATTCTGCATCAGTAGACATTATGTGGAAAAGCTGCAGAATTAAAACACGTAATGAGCATTGTTATCAAGTGTGCGAGAAAAGAAGTGCCAAGTGTCCGACAGAAGTCATAAAAAGGTACATTTCATAGTGGTGCTGTTTACTATTTTGCATTTTCACAGCTTGTCAGTATCTTTTTTTTCAGTGCTGTTAAAAACTTTATATTTTGGAATATAAGTTAAAGATTGAGACTTGGCATACTCTGACATTTTTTTTTACTGTTTGAGATTTCCATTTAAAGTAAAATACTCTTATATGTCCTTGTGACAGAAATATAATGAGTTCTGGTGATAAATCTTCCTCCCGACCTGTGAGAGCACTAAAGAACGGGAGGAGAAGTATCTGGAAGGGCTGGCCTGACAGTTCGTTTCCGGGACCGGGAAGTGGGTCAGCCTGGAAAGAAGCGAGACTCTGTTGTAAGACCGTTTGACTTGAAAGGTAACGAGGGCAGCTGCAAGTAATAAGGCAGCTGCAACCGCTTACCTAGATATCATGCGGGATTACATATAGGGGCCAGGGTAACGCTGATCTTTTCCTTCGCTTGGGTAAAGCTCAGTGGAGAGAAGGACTGAGAGAGGAGCTCAGAGTTAGAATAAAAAGACGGGTTACGTGTTTTGTGTTGTGTTTGTCTGTGTAGTAATTGTTCGTGTTTTGCTTCACCAGACAGTTAAAGCACACCTCCGAGCTGTCGCAGAGGGTCAGCACAAATCCGAGCACCACTGCACTACCGTCACAACTTACCTGTGTTTGCACTCAGCACCAGCACGACTGCACTCACACAGGACTGGTGACCGTGTATTTGTTTTGTTCGGGACTGTGCCCTGTTTGTTATCCTCGCTTTACACATTGATGTGTATAGTCAGATTTATTATTTTACGGTCGCCAGACCGGGATTATAAATAAAGCACCTTTTTCATTGGATACCGTTGTCAGTCTGTCACTCCTGCATCGCATCACCGCTACACCTGTTCCCCTTCCCTAGCCACTTTGCCACACGTGGTGTCAGATCACGGGATCATGGACCGCAACGCGCTGGCGGAGCTGCTGCAGGCGCTGGAGAGCAGACGCGACGCAGAGGAGAGAAGGAGGGAGGAGCGTTACACTGCGCTCATTGAACGGGTAGGGCTGGCCTTTGCCGCAGCGACGGCCCCTACCACAACACCGCTGATGTCGCCCCCGAAGGCACGGGCGATGAAGATGTCGGCAGAGGATGACCCGGAGGCGTATTTGGTGGCGTTCGAGCGGTTGGCTACGGGAGTTCTGGGCCAGCCAGTTGGGTCCCTGCCTGATCGGGGAGACTCAGGCAGCACACCAGGCTATGAGTGACCATCACGCCACCGATTACGACCTGGTCAAACAGGCTATCCTCCGCCGCCTGAATATCACCACGGAGACCCACCGGTGCGGTTTAGGAGTACCGGAGAGCCCCGGAGACACGCCCAGGGTGGTGGCAGAGCGGTTGTGCGACCACATGGTGCATTGGCTGACCCCGGAAGAAGACTGCCCAACAGATGGGGAAGCCATTGTGGTGGAGCAATTCTGCCATGTGGTCGGGCCGAAACCCAGGCGTGGATACGGGCGCCACAACCCTGACACCCTGGAGGAGGCGGTCAAGTTGGTCAAGATTTCGAGGACTCCTGACTTCTGCCCGGGTCGGGATCCTGTCGACCCCTGCCCTTCGGAGCAGTCGACCTCTCCCTCCCTCTCCTCCAACACCACCACCATCACCCTTGTTCCCGGGACCCAGACCTCCGAGAGCGCCAACCCCAAGGTTGGCCCCCAGCTGGGGTAGGGGTGCTGCCCCTGCCCCGTTGCCATACCAGCAGCGGGACAGATTTACACCCTATGCCCCCTCTGTCCATCCTATCTGTTTTAGGTGCCACCAGCCGGGACATCTGGCCAGGTCATGCCCCGCTGCCATGGAGTGTGACGTGGCCGCGTGCAATTGGGCACCTGAAACTGGTAAGTGTGGGGAAAATGGTCGGGAGGGGCCTTGTTTGATCAATGTTGTTTTAGGGAATGTGAAAACCCACGCATTAGTGGACACAGGGTGTGAGCAAACCTTGATTAGGATAGCTCTCCTGGGCGGTGTGTCGTGGCGGCCACGAGGTCAGGTGGCCATCTCCTGTGTCCATGGAGACACGGCGGCATAGCCCACATTAAAAGTATATTTATCGGTAGGACCAATAAAACGTCACCTTGTAGTCAGGGTGGCGGAAAGGTTGCCACACCCAGTTATTCTGGGCCGAGATTGGCCAAAATTCAAAGAATTGATACAAAAAATGGCAGTTCAGCCACACACGTAACGTGGCAGAAAAAAAAAAGGAACGGATTGGTGATGTGTTTCCTTTTCACACTGAAATGTTTTCCCTCTTTTCCGCCCTAGAAAAACAAATAAGGAGAGACGGACCGCGAAATGGGAGGGAGTGTTTTGAGACAAGGCTGGGGTCTGGTGGGAGAGTGCTGCAATGGTAACAAACGCCAGTGGAAGGGAGTGGGAACGCAGTGTGACCGAGAGAGCGAGGTTACTGGGCTGACTAGGGCAGAGGTTATTCCAGCCCTCTCAATGTACCGGACCCGCGGTACTCACGCGGACCTAGTGTGGGGCCAACATAACGACCCGCCACTGGTGCACGCTTGGGGCAAGTCCGGTCCATTGAAGGTAAGGATGTTGACGGCGCTGGGGCTTAGTATATCCACATTTCAGTATCAAGGGGCAATTACTGTATAGGGTAAACCTAGCCGGGCACAGGACAGCCTGTAACACAATTGTTGGTTCCCCGCCTTGTCGGTCCGAGGTCATGAGGCTGGCGATGATATCCCTTTTGCGGGCACCTCGGAGCCGAAGACGAGGGAACGGATATTGGCTCGATTCTATTGGCTCGGTCTTCATACTGATGTGTCGAGATATGTAGCCACATGCCCAGACTGCCAGCGAGTAGCGCCGGTCGAAAGCGCCTCGCCTTTGGTCCCACTGCCGATTATTTCCACTCTTTCGAAGCGCATTGCAATGGACATAGTGGGCCCTTTGCTACCTTCTGACTCCGGTATACGATATATTAGTGGTGGTGGATTATGCAACGCGATACCCGGAGGCAGTTCCATTGAGGTCCACTAGTGCCGCTGCAATAGCCACTGAGTTAGCGCAGATTATGGCTAGAGTAGGGATCCCCAAGGAGATTTTGACCGATCACGGAACCAATTTTCTGTCCAATACGTCACAGCAGGTGTACAAAATATTGAAAATACGTCCCATCAGGACGTCCGTTTATCATCCACAATCGGACGGTCTGGTGGAACGTTTTAATCAGACCTTAAAGTCGATGCTGAGGCGGTTTGTAACACAGGAGCAGAAACATTGGGCATTGCTTCTTCCCTACCTCTTTTTTGCGGTGAGAGAAGTGCCGCAGAGTTCAACGGGGTTCTCCAAAATGGTTCGTCCAAAATGTAGTGAAGTATGTGCTCCTACTAAGAGATCGCCTGGATTTGGTCGGTCGTTTGGCCCAGGACAACCTCAGATCGGCTCAGCACCGACAGCAGCAGCATAACAACAAAAATGCACGGATTCGAACCTTTCGACCAGGGGACAAGGTAATGCTGCTACTTCCCTCATCAGAATCAAAACTGTGTGCTAAATGGCAGGGGCCGTATGAGGTGATTCGGGCTATAGGGAAAGTAAATTATGAAATTAGACAGCCCGATCGCCGGAATGAACATGAAATTTACCATGTTAATTTGTTAAAGCCCTGGCAGGCAAGGGAAGTCTTATTTATAGCCCCAGGCAATATGGAGGATGATTTAGGCCCCTGTCCAGAGACCCCGAGCACAAGAGCGATTTCAATGGGGAACAATTGGTTCCGATCAGCAAAGAGAGCTGCGTAAGCTTATTGAGGAGTTCAGCGAAGTTTTTCTGACGCGCCCGCAGAACAAACTTAGTTGAATATGACATTATCTCTCCACCAGGTGTCACAGTGCGAGAGACCTTACCGATCCCGGAAAGTTGACGGCGGCGTCGCAAAGAGGTATGGGATATGCTCGAGCTTGGGGTGATTGAACCTTCCAGGAGCAAGTGGTGCAGTCCTATTGTCATAGTGGCTAAGAAAGACGGCACCAACCGCTTCTGCGTGATTTCAGGAAGGTAAACGCTATTGCTAAGTTCGATGCGTATCCCATGCCTCGGGTCGATTTAACTTTTAGACAGACTGGGAAAAGCGAGGTTTATTTCCACTCTGGACCTGACGAAGGGATACTGGCAAATCCCTTTAACCCGCATCTCCAGAGAGAAAACCGCATTTTCAACACCAGAAGGGCTGTTCCACTTTAAAACCATGCCATTTGGGCTACATGGTGCTTCCGCTGCCTTTCAGAGACTGATGGACCAGGTTTTACGCCCACATCATGAACATGCAGCAGCGCATATTGATGACGTGGTGATTTACAGCTCCACCTGGCGAGAGCATTTGGCTAGGGTTGCAGCCGTTCTTCAGTCTCTAAGGGCAGCCCGGCTGACAGCTAACTTGAGGAAATGTGCGTTTGCAAAAAAAGAAACTCAATATTTGGGATTTTTAATGGGAAATGGAAGGGTGAGACCTGTGGTCACCAAAATCCAGGCTTTGGTTGATCCCCAAAACCAAGACTCAGGTGAGGTCACTACTGGGTTTAGCCGGTTATTACCGCCGTTTCATCCCCGAGTACGCCACAGTGGTTAACCCATTAGTTGACCTCACCAAAAAGAGTGCTCCAAATTTAATTAAATGGTCAGCTGAGTGTCAGGGGGCGTTTGATACGATTAAGCGTAGACTTTGCCAGGCCCCCACTCTTATTACTCCAGATTTCACCAAGAGATTCATCCTCCACACCGACGCATCGGATGTAGGTTTGGGTGCAGTCTTGTCCCAAAAGTAGCTGGAGTAGAACACCCGATAGTGTACCTAAGTAAAAATGTTACCTCCGAACGTAACTACTCAGTAGTCGAAAAAGAGTGTTTGGCCATTAAATGGGCTACTCACTCTTTACGATACTACCTGCTGGGACACTCATTTGATCTGGTCACAGACCACGCCCACTCAAGTGGTTAAGCACAATGAAGGACAGCAATGCCCGGATAACTCGGTGGTATCTGGCATTGCAGCCCTTCATGTACCATATGGTACACCGTGCGGGAAAGACCACCAAAATGCGGATTATTTTTCCGGGGGGGGAGTAATGGGAAAGGTAGATTTAGCCGAAAGTGTTCCTTCGGCTCCACTCTGAGCGGTGGGATATGTGACAGAAATATAATGAGTTCTGGTGATAAATCTTCCTCCCGACCTGTGAGGGCTTAAAGAACGGGAGGAGAAGTATGTGGAAGGGCTGGCCTGATAGTTCGTTTCCGGACCGGAAGTGGGTCAGCCTGGAAAGAAGCGAGACTCTGTTGTAAGACCGTTTTGACTTGAAAGGTAAACAAGGGCAGCTGCAAGTAATAAGGCAGCTGCAACCGCTTACCTAGATATCATACGGGATTACATATAGGGGCCAGGGTAACGCTGATCTTTTCCTTCGCTTGGGTAAAGCTCAGTGGAGAGAAGGACTGAGAGAGGAGCTCTCAGAGTTAGAATAAAAAGACGGTTACGTGTTTTGTGTTGTGTTTGTCTGTGTAGTAATTGTTCGTGTTTTGCTTCACCAGACAGTTAAAGCACACCGAGCTGTCGCAGAGGGTCAGCACAACCGAGCACCACTGCACTACCGTCACAACTTACCTGTGTTTGCACTCAGCACCAGCACGACTGCACTCACCCAGGACTGGTGACTGTGTATTTGTTTTTGTTCGGGACTGTGCCCTGTTTGTTATCCCTGCGCTTTACACATTGTTGTGTATAGCCGGGGATTTATTATTTTACGGTCGCCAGACCGGGATTATAAATAAAGCACCTTTTTCATTGGATACCGTTGTCAGTCTGTCACTCCTGCATCGCATCACCGCTACACCTGTTCCCCTTCCCTAGCCACTTTGCCACAGTCCTCCATTATAGTATATTTGTGATACTGAGTTTATAGGAAAGCTGCTTCTAGTTATATCTGCCTATTTCTGTACCATAAAATAATATGTTAATTAATTGATTGAAACTGTGTCTGCATAGTTATTAATGACTAGGAATCCTGCAGTGGGGGTAATGTGTTTTGTGTAAAGTAATATATTTTAGTATATTGGCCTACACACAATTTATATAGACATTTTCACGTAAATTACGATGTGTGTGTGTGTTTGTATATATATATATATATATATATATATATATATATATATATATATATATATATATATATACACTACCGTTCAAAAGTTTGGGGTCACTTAGAAATTTCCTTGTTTTCGAAAGAAAAGCAAATTTTTTGTCTATTAAAATAACATCAAATTGATCAGAAATACAGTGTAGACATTGTTAATGTTGTAAATGACTATTGTAGCTGGAAACAGCTGATTTGTAATGGAATATCTACATAGGCGTACAGAGGCCCATTATCAGCAACCATCAGTCCTGTGTTCCAATGGCACGATGTGTTCGCTAATCCAAGTTTATCATTTTAAAAGGCTAATTGATCATTAGAAAACCCTTTTGCAATTATGTTAGCACAGCTGAAAACTGTTGTGCTGATTAAAGAAGCAATAAAACTGGCCTTCTTTAGACTAGTTGAGTATCTGGAGCATCAGCAATTGTGGGTTCGATTACAGGCTCAAAATGGCCAGAAACAAAGAACTTTCTTCTGAAACTCGTCAGTCTATTCTTGTTCTGAGAAATGAAGGCTATTCCATGCAGAAATTGCCAAGAAACTGAAGATCTCGCACAACGTTGTGTACTACTCCCTTCACAGAACAGCGCAAACTGGCTCTAACCAGAATAGAAAGAGGAGTGGGAGGCCCCGTGCACAACTGAGCAAGAGGACAAATACATTAGAGTGTCTAGTTTGAGAAACAGACGCTCACAGGTCCTCAACTGTCAGCTTCATTAAATAGTACCCGCAAAACACCAGTCTCAACGTCAACAGTGAAGAGGCGACTCGGGATGCTGGCCTTCTAGGCAGAGTTGCAAAGAAAAGCCATATCTCAGACTGGCCAATAAAAAGAAAAGATTAAGATGGGCAAAAGAACACAGACACTGGACAGAGGAAGATTGGAAAAAGTGTTATGGACAGACGAATCTAAGTTTGAGGTGTTCTGATCACAAAGAAGAACATTCGTGAGACGCAGACCAAATGAAAAGATGCTGAAGGAGTGCTTGACGCCATCTGTCAAGCATGGTGGAGGCAATGTGATGGTCTGGGGTGCTTTGGTGGTGGTAAAGTGGGAGATTTGTACAGGGTAAAAGGGATCTTGAAGAAGGAAGGCTATCACTCCATTTTGCAACGCCATGCCATACCCTGTGGACGGCGCTTGATTGGAGCCAATTTCCTCCTACAACAGGACAATGACCCAAAGCACAGCTCCAAACTATGCAAGAACTATTTAGGGAAGAAGCAGTCAGCTGGTATTCTGTCTATAATGGAGTGGCCAGCACAGTCACCGGATCTCAACCCTATTGAGCTGTTGTGGGAGCAGCTTGACCGTATGGTAATGTAAGAAGTGCCCATCAAGCCAATCCAACTTGTGGGAGGTGCTTCAGGAAGCATGGGGTGAAATCTTTTCAGATTACCTCAACAAATTGACAACTAGAATGCCAAAGGTCTGCAAGGCTGTAATTGCTGCAAATGGAGGATTCTTTGACGAAAGCAAAGTTTGAAGGACACAATTATTATTTCAATTAAAAATCATTATTTCTAACCTTGTCAATGACTATATTTCCTATTCATTTTGCTATATTTCCTATTCAAACTCATTTCATGTATGTTTTCATGGAAAACAAGGACATTTCTAAGTGACCCCAAACTTTTGAACAGTAGTGTGTGTGTATATATATATATATATATATATATATATATATATAAGAAAACATGTGTGTATGCGCATTTTGTTAATTGTTTATTGTTTAATTATCACCCACACCTGGTATCTATTGTAAATTAATGCCAGGTGCAGGGTATTTAAGACGTGCAGCTTGTCTGTACATGACTGCTGAGTAGAAGGTGTGCTCTGTTTCCGAGCAGTCAAAAGAAAAGTGCGGTGATTTGTGTTTGTGTGACAGGTAAACGGCTTAGCCGTCCTGCGAGTTAGTCAGGGACTTACCTGTGTAGTTAGCGCTCCAAACGGAGCTAGGTGTTTATTTTGTTTGTGTTTTATTTTGTGTATTAAAAATAGCGCGTCAGCACTTAAACTCCATTTCTTGTGTTCTGGGTCTGCTTTTAAAGGGGCAAACGAATGACCGTGAGTGCCGGCCGGGTTACATATGGTGGCAGCATCTGTGGGCGCCCCTACGACCCAAAAGAAATGGAGAGCGTAGAAGAGTTGATCAAGAGGATCAACCGCAATACTGCTGCTCAAAAAGAGCAGACTATGAGATTGGAGAGAGAGCTGAGAGAGTCGAGGTGGGCCCCGCTGGAAAGAAGGGAGCGGGAGCCAACAGAATTGTTGTTTTTTTTGTGTATTAAAAATAGCGCGTCTGCGCTTAAACTCCATTTCTTGTGTCCTGGGTCTGCTTTTAAAGGGGCAAACGAACGACCGTGAGTGCCGGCCAGGTTACTATATACAGTATATACAGTATATATATATTTATTTTTACGGTGTGGCCCACCAACAGTCAGATTTTTTCGTTAAAACAGATTTTCATAACCATGTATTTATTTTGCGTCAGTGAATCAAACGAACACATCTGTTGAATTGATTCACTAAACTGAATGAATCAAACTAATCGAGTCAGTAAAAAGAATCGAATTGCACATCACTAGTTTTCAGGCCAGAAAAAGAGGTTTAAATAGCACGCCTATCAGTGGTTAAAGCCTGGTTTCCATAACCACTAATAAATGATCACACTAAAATTAACGTCCTTTAGTAAATACCATGTGGATACAGCTCATCTCATTATTCAGTGGTGGATGCTCATTTAAATACACCAGCCTGCATTACAATAAACAGTCACATATTCATTCTGATTACCATTGTGTGAAGCAGTAAATTTAGTCTGTGCCATAATATGCCAAGTATCACACAAGATAATGACTAAAATTGCAAAAGTAAATACGGAAATCATTAACGTGAACACTAATTGCAATTATGGTGCACCATAATGTTTAGCACCCTTTCGTAAATGAGGCCCTAAGTGTGTCTTGTAATGTTATCAGAATAACATAATCACTATCCCATTCTGAATTAGTTTTGTTCCCCGAGTTACAACAGAGAACATCCACCTGCTGCAATTAAAAGCCGGAGCAGGGTGTAGCCAGTGTGTTGTGTGTTTGTGTGTGTGTGTTATTTTAACTACTCCCCCCTGGCTCTTCGTAGAGAGAACTGGCTCCAATCCAAATCCCTGTTCAGTTTTAGGCATTGCGTCCCATTATTGGCACTTCACATCAAGTTTAAACTATACTGCTTTCCTATTAGGATTTTTGGGGGGTCCCTGGAGTTTGCCTCTTTGTACCGTTAAATCGTGGTACTGCCTTGAAACTCTATTATCATTGACCTTGGATGTCAGATCAGTATGGAAACGGTTGGTCAGTGCATGTGTGTGTCGCAGAAGCTAAAGCATTGGGTATGTTTGTTATGTTTCACTATGCGAGACCTCTGACTTTGTCCCCTGTCAGAATCTGAATGTTGCACAGGAACACTCAGCTGAAGTCAAAACATTAGTTTATGGTAAAGTAAATGGATTGCGTCGATAAGTGTTAATTAACTAAAAAGGGCCTTCAAAGCTCTTGCCATGGTCCCCATAATGTACGTGAACTACACTTGCCAGATGTCCCTTTGTTTCAAACAGTTGCCTTGTTTAGTATGACGAGATTGCTGGAGTGGTTTAAAGTATCTTCTTTTACCATTAGTCATATCTAACTCATTAAAATGACACTTGATTGCTTACTAGATTTTTTAAAAGTAAATCAAACCCACAGGTTAATGTTTACTGGCTTACAAAGTTCTGCATTTGAATAAATAATTTTTTATTTAGACAGTAATGGAATGAGAGTATAGGGCTTGCTGTCTTTCGAAGCACTTATTCTGGAAATTATGTTTGAAGTTAAAGTAGTTTTATATATTTGATGTATTATTTTATATATATTATAATTAATTACCGTCAGCCCAGTCGCAAAGTATGGAAAAATTCTGGACAGCCACTTGTGAGAAAATTGCTATGCAGCACGAGTTCAGGGTGGTATAAACAACACTAGTTATATATTTTACATGTATATGTTAAAATTAATTATATAATATGACACATTTTAATGTATGCTTTTATTTTTCTGTTTATTGTTATGTTACTTAACTTATTAACGATATGACCCCTATATATACTGTATATATATGGGAAATGAGTTATTTTTATGTTCATGGTGCATTGTACATTGTGCTTGAAAACGCCTGTTAATTGGTACCTGCTGTGTTTGTTGACGTTATTAATTAATTACCATTTGGCTGCGTAGGTAATAACTGTAGAATATAAATATAAAACATACAATTAAAAGAATGCACTTGCCTTAAGAAAATGGTCTGAAAATTTGGCAATTTCATGAAGCGAAATTGTACAACAAAATATAATGTGAATGGAGTGCAGTCCAAGAAGCAGGTGCTTATTTCATTTCCGATTCAGTTGAGCAGCAGTTGCAGAGATAGGAACTCAGTATGGTCCGTTATAATTTAGCAGTGTTTGATTTGAAAGAAGGATAAAGACTGTATTCATCAGCAGGTTAGTTGTTTTATGAATATTTATAAATCAAGCTGTTTTATTGAATTGATGATTTTATCATTTAGATTTTGGAAAGCACAGGCTTTCTCACAGCTAAAGGGTATTTAAAGCTATATATAATTTATGTAATGAATTGCATTAATTAAATCAATAGAAAACATCATTAGAAAACATTCAGTTCATTGTAAAGCAAGCCTGTTTTGTTTTCCTGTACTATAATATGTTTTAAACTTGAGAAATATTTTCTCATATCATGCAGTGGAATAGAAGGTCCTGCACATACCTCTACTACATAAATATGTTAAGTCTGATTTATTGGTACAGTATATATTTAAAATGCTATTACTCATTTAGGTGCAACATCTCGTTTACAAAAGCATAGCGCCAATACCGCTGTACAAAAGAGCTGGCTCCTTTGCAAGGAGCATATATTGAGCTTATGTCTCTGTCTGTGATTACATCACCTACCAGCCCTGCTGCTGCCTTCCCCCGTGCACACTACAATATATTGGTACTGTTTTGTCTAGTCTTTGCTTTATGTTTATATATTTAGATTTAATAAAAAAAAAATAAGAAATAGGCATTTGCATAAAAAATACAGACAGAGCTGTGAATGTTTTACAAATGTATCTGAAGCTGAAGTTTGGTTTCTACAGCTGCTATCAGAAAGAATTGTGATTATAGTCCAATTCGAATTACTAGGTTTGGATTAACAAGTCTAATATAGATCAATAAAAAAAACAGTGTAGATATTTGTATTCTATATTTGTTGTTGTCATATAGTAGATTTGTTTAAAGTAAATATTATTATTATTATTATTATTATTATTATTATTATTATTATTATTATTATTATTTAGAAATAAATTAATACATTACAAGGGGTAGCTTTTTTCCTTCTTCCTGCTGTTTGCCTGGGAAAAGCAGAATGTAAATCTAGTTATCTGGAGACTAACTGGTTGATCTGTTCTTTTTACAGTAGCAAGCTAGATCTGACAGGTCTTCTGGACACATGTTTAAGCAGTTGTAAGCCTGCTTATTATGATGACTACAGGAAAGCAAAATGCTTTAAAATACAATAGTGTAATTTAACTTTTCTTTTTTTTCTCATTACACAAAAAGTGAATTCTGATATTTTACACTTTGGAATAAAGGGTGAAAGTTTAAATGTCTCTAGTGCTCCAGTGCCAATTGCAATATCTTCAGCTTGTCTTTTTTTTCCCCACTGTACTGTACATACTATTTAATAGTAATCGCCATAAAATCCAGATTTTCCAATCCCCCAGGCTCAAGCTGACAGTTTAAATAAAATCACTCAAATCCACCGGGTAGAGAAATGAACATGACAAGGATTAAAAATGGTCTAACCTCTTTCTTTTTAGCTTCCCTTCCAATTGGATCATGACCCTGTGTATGTAGAGCTCAAGAGCAGACGGTATGCTTTCACTTTTACTGTGCTCTGCATCAGGCTTACAGTATTCACTGAAAGTCTGTAAAGAATGTGCCCTGCATGGAGATTTAATACCATAATCCCCCGTCATTGGGGTCAAAGGCAGAATAAGGCAAAAGAATCAGGAAACATGGTATTATATGTAATGGAACATAAATGCACAATTTGAAATCTTTTAATTTAGGCATTTTGGGAACACGCAATGTGAAGTAACTATGTATTGCACCAGTAATCCAACCAAATGTCAGTAATTAAGAGAATTCATAGCTTTCTTTTCTCTGATTATTTCATTTAAATATTATTGATCAATAGGTCAAGAGGAATACAGTAGTATTCGTTATTTTTAGTACTATATCTGATGTCTTCAAAGTAGAAGCATGTAAAGGATTGTGCTCAACTAACCAAATCAGAGATGAGGTGCAGTCAAAATAGAACAAATAAATAAAAACAATTCTCAATAATAATAATAATAATAATAATGAACTGTATCTCTAGTAATATAATGAAGTGTACAGTAAATGTATTATTTTGAAGAAAAAAAGTCTGAAGGCCTACCATATGGTATATTTGTGTATTTAAACTTTTCTGCTTTAATAATTTTTTTTGTTATTAGATGTCCCTAACATGAACCAACCAATGTTGAAAAGTACTTCATGTGAAGTTAAAATTCAAAATGTTATGTAACCTACCCATTATGCAAGAACACAGTGAATCAGCTAATTAAAATCAGTCAACAAATGTGATACAGTACTTATCTTTAGAATGTCAATATACTGTATGACATATTTTGTTATTAAACGTTAATAATAACATATGCCATATTTTCTTCTATCTTGATATAAATGCTAACGAAAAAGGTAGCTGTATTAAAAGTGCTCTTTGAAACACAAATGGGCTCCTTTTTATATTTAAGCACAGCAAGGCTTTTGGTCCATTTATTGTAAATGTATGTTTTTTGTTGGTCTTGGAAATTCCTGTAAAAAAATAGGCCCATTTAATATTTGCCATTGGTCAAATTGTGTTTAGAAAAAAAGGTCAATATGAAAATGTAGTATTATTTAACAGAATTGGCAGTGAAGGAGGGGGTAACTAATTTCATATTGCAACACAAAAAATAGACAACCTACAAGCCCCCCAAATAAACTGTCTCAGGTTTTTATTTCTGTTTTTGTAACTTTTATTGTGCTAATGACCATTTGGAATAAAAGACATTGAGAATTCATAAGCCATAAGTCACTATGAAAAGTTATTTATTTTTTCATTGTTTTACCTCAGATATTACAATTGACCGTTTTTAAGTTTTTGATGTTATATATACAGATAGCAACACAATAAGACTGGAACCTACTCAATTATTTGGATTACTTGTATAATGTGTGGTAGCAGTGTTTTTTGGTTCTGGGCACAGTACTGCCAATGTTTTGCTAATAGAAAAAAAAGACTATTATGTGATATGAATTACTGAAATTGTATTATTGGTATCATTACAACATCTACTGATATTGAACATTGTAGTGAAAGGCACACAGCAGGGAAACATCTCACTAAAGCCTAATTGACAAGTGTACTCCGTCTTTCATTTCAGCAATATTCCAGATAGCATTGCTCTTAATTTAATGCAATACCGGTAAATGTAGGTAATGCATTTTCTGTTTTACAATTCAGAAAAGCATATTGTTGAGGAGGCTTATTAATATTATTATTTTGGAAGTACTTTAAACATTTGAATATTTTTAAAGTCTAAAGTATTTTCCCAGAATATTAGGGTTACATGCTTTTTTTTTCTTTCTGGAGAGCATTTTATTATTATTATTATTATTATTATTATTATTATTATTATTATTATTATTATTATCTATTTTATCCTGTGTTTTCTCATTTTATTTCAACCATTCAAAATAGTTATTGTCAATAATGGAACTTTTAATATGCAAATAGTGATTGCAGCCTTTGTTCCAAACAATTTGAAAAAAAACACTGTGCAAATTTTACTGTAAAGTAACAGACTGCAAATGGTTAAATGAATAGATTATATGTGATAAATGACAGCTACTTTAAACCCGAGAACCGAAAAGCAGGTCAAGGATTTTTACTGCTGTATGGCTTAATAAAAATCCCTTCTTTTATAGGACATCTGTCACAAAGCACATCTTGTATTTATTTTTTCCGCCTCTCAATGACCTATGGATTTCTTGCATGAATGACCAAAAACTACACAGTTAAAGTGATCATTATGGGGTAACACTTCCATATGGAAAGGATAATCCCCATAAAGAGAATTAATCTTGCCTTGTCACATATTAAAGGTAAATTAGCGTATATCCACATGATCAGGGAGCATTATTCAAATTACAGATAAAAAATGAAAGTGGTTCCTGTACTCCGCAGATTTGACACTGATAGCTGGGCTGTTAGTAAGCACTATGTTAATGGGCATTGGTAGTAGTTGAAGTCCTTTGCATGCTGTATTGTCTTTTGGACATATGTCTTTACACCTGATAGTCACAATTTAAATGAACGTTTTCAATAATTTTTTTTTAAATTTTTTTTTTAAGTTGAACAATCATGTAATCAGAGTGATTCATTTTGGGGATCTTGCTTGTTGGTTTGTCTATTGTGTATGGACACTGAGCTATCTGGCTAATGTTTAATGATCTGGTTAACCGAGCAGCAGCAGCAGCACAGAACCAATGCATTTCAATCAGTTTTATTCTATGGGTAACCATTTTGTGTAGTTAAAACTCTTAAGAAGTTATTAAATGCATTTTCAATAGCATAATAATAATGTAATAATGTTTTGCTAGTAATGCCTAATTAGCAATGTTGCTGCTATCTCTTTCTTTTTTTTAAAGGGCACACACATTCTTATCACAGTGTATTATCAAATATACTACCTATGAATCAATAGATGTACATATGGTTTATTATTATTATTATTATTATTATTCAGTGGGTGTCATGAACAACACCTAGCTTGTCTGCTTTCCATCTTAGATGTCCCCACCACGGCTGCATTAAAGTCAGGCTGTGTTTCAGGTGGTATAAAATTGAATACTATAGCATCCACCTACAAGTTTTAATGAGGTTTCAAACCAGAGCCCGAGTTGGCCCAAAATAAGTATTTTGCTCTAAAAGTTGAGTGCTATATTACTGTATTTTCAGTGTTTAAAAAATAAACACAGAAAACCCTACTCATGAGTTGTTTGAGGCAAGTATTCATGGATTAATGTTCATGGCCAACACACATATTCATAGTTCTAGACTGTTGAATTACTATTTTAACAGCAAAGCACAGTTTCATGCATACACAATTTTTATTTAATCCATCAAACCAGACTTTCACAAAAAATGGTGCAATTTGCACTTTGGATTATTAGACCTTAATAAATCTGGCCCAAGCTGTGTGACTGTTGTCCGATGCTTTATTGTTTTATTCTCAGTTGTTCAATCACTCAGTTAATATTCAGAATAATGGAAGTGATACATTCTTAAAAAATACTGAATGTATGCCAAAGCTCTGGGAAGCTCATTTTCAAGAGGATTAATGCATTTAAAACTTCCATTAATACAAAGAAATCTGTTTTTACAGTATGCAGCACTTCATGCGCTCATTCCAACATTTTGTTTAACACATTATCAGTAGAGCTTTAAACTCTGTTTTTTAAGGTTCACTACATATTGTCCTAAATGTTCTTCTGAAAAGCAGTCTCATGTTGTGAACACTGATTATCTCCTTACCTTTGGGAAATAAAAAATGTTGTTCTATGTCAATATTGAAGTTATCAAGTCTTTTTCATTTCACTTGTAAAAGTCTTCCAATGTTTGTCATTTGAATGTATTAATTTTCTTTTAGTGTTTCTAAATTTAACACCAATAAGTGTTTTATAGTTATGGATGACGTATTTGTTAATAAAAACAACCACATTTTAATAATTTAGATTTCAGAAAATGCAATAAGCCAGTAGAGTTTTCAAGATGTCAAATCCTGGTTTTGTTTATTTCACTTACATCTTAACCAGTTAATCTTTTGACCACTGTATAAAAAAAAAAAAATACATTATATATATATATATATATATATATATATATATATATATATATATATATATATATATATATATATATATATATATAGGCTTCCGTTTTTTGGGTTTTATTAATTGTATTTTTCGGTGCTTATTTTGAGCTATTTTCGAGTTTTATGTAAAACGTTTTTTTTTTTTTTCGGGGCTTTCGTTTTTGATATACTGTATGAAATTAGTGTTTTCGGTAACTTCCCAAAATGCATGAGCATTTTTGTTTTTGTGTGTGTGTGTGTGTCAAAATGGTCACGGCCACATTCTTCTGGGGTTTTTGTGTGTACGCATTTTTGTACATTTCGCCACAATTCTGTTTTAAATCCTCCGTATCTTAACTGTAATACAGCTTTAAATCCTGCTAACAAGCCTCCATCCTGATTGTAATCTCGTTTTAAATCTCGCAAGCACAGTCTCCAATAGAAATGTAGGAATGTGCTGTCACTCAGTAATTGGGGCGGGTTTAAAATATTCAGAACTAATCAATGATAGATACAAGTCAGGAAGGCGGGACATTGCCCAGCGGCACAGGGAAATGTATTTATTATTATTTTTGTAGTAGGTTTTATTTTTCTAAATGTGAAAAGGGTAAAGTCAACATGAATAGATGAACCATTTCCACAGCTTTTCCGGTGTTTTCCGATGTTTATTGGCTATCCACCAATTTTTTTTGTATCAGGGGTGTTTTATTGGTTAAAAACGGAAATCAGAAGCCCTGTATATATATATATATATATATATATATATATATATATATATATATATATATATATATATATATATATATAGTGTATTCGAAGCATAATCAACAAGTACAGAAAAACCTCATCTGTAATTGACAAACCCAGGACTGGAAGACCCAAAAAGCTGTCTAACAAGGATGAGCAATACTTGAAGATATATAGTGTGTGTACAGTCAATTCTCATCAAAACAAACTCGGATTGAACATATTTCCTGATACTACACATTTTCTACATGGTCCAATCCAAATTTAGCAGTCGGTTATTGTAAATGACTTCTTATAATACTAATTCACTTGACATGAATTTCCAGTTTGTGCAAATTATTTTGGGGACACCCCAGGGAAAAACATTTTTAATGAAACAAATTGCCTTAGTTCAAACAGTTGAATGTAAAGGATATTGGGAAATGTATCAACTTGCATCCAGGTTAGTCCCTCTGTTCTGTATGCATTTGATGATGCATTTCGAGTTGCCATAGTACTCAGGCATCAATGCCATTTGCATGAAGCAGCACAAAAAACATGCACTATCCTTGCAGACAAAAACACTTTGTCAACCATTCTGAAAGACCAGACTACAATAGTACAGCCCTATGAACAGCAAACTGTGGATGCAAGTCGTCAGCGTTTCCGGTTTGCTCAATACCCTGGTGTTGAGGACACCTTGCTTTTGTGGTTTAAAATTGCCTGTGATCAGAATGGGCCATGCAGATTTCAAGTGTTGTTCATTTGCAATGTATCCTCTTTAAAAGTTATTCCATTTGGCTTAGACTTGATATATATAGTAAGACCTCATCTAGAATATTGTTTTCAGTTCTAGTCACCTCGTTACAAAAAGGATATTGCTGCTCTAGAAAGAGTGCAAAGAAGAGCGACCCGAATTATCCCGGGTTTAAAAGGCATGTCATATGCAGACAGGCTAAAAGAATTGAATCTATTCAGTTTTGAACAAAGAAGACTACAAAGTGATCTGATTCAAGCATTCAAAATTCTAAAAGGTATTGACAATGTCTACCCAGGGGACTTTTTCGACCTGAAAAAAGAAATAAGGACCAGGGGTCACAAATGGAGATTAGATAAAGGGGCATTCAGAACAGAAACTAGGAGGCACTTTTTTACACAGAGAATTGTGAGGGTCTGGAACCAACTCCCCAGTAATGTTGTTGAAGCTGACACCCTGGGATCCTTCAAGAAGCTGCTTGATGAGATTCTGGGATCAATAAGCTACTAACAACCAAACGAGCAAGATGGGCCGAATGGCCTCCTCTTGTTTGTGAACTTTCTTATGTTCTTATGTATTGCATGTATTCATCAAGTTCCAGCTTTGGTGTGTGATGTTCTCACTGTCGCTCGCTTTAAATCAACTCTCAAGACCCACTTCTCTCTTGCTTTCCATGCTCTGTAAGCCTGATATCTGTTATTCACTGTTGTGTCATTGGTAAATTTTTTTTTACGCATCCGCAATGTTTTAGAACATCCTAGCCTTGTATTTAATGTATTATGCATTGTTTTTCACTGTATTTAATGTAGTTTGCTTTTTTTTACTGTATCTTGTAAAGTGCTTTGTGATGGTGGTCCACTGTGAAAGGCACTATATAATAAAGATTGAAACATCGATAAAGATTCACAGAGCTACATATTATAGCTCTTGAACTTATAATGTTGTGTCAATATTATGCTAATTAAGCATACTTCTTTTTCAAACAAATTAGATGGTGATGTGCGTGTAATGTGAATAATTTGTTGAAACATTGCTTAAAACATTATTTTAAACAGTTCCCACATTTTAAGCAGTAAAGTCACTTGGACCATCTGCCCTTCCTTGCTAAGAAACTGCTTCTCCCTGCTTCAGTTCATTAGAAAGTAAATACTTCTCTAAATCTTCTGCCTTAGGCTGCAAGAAGGTCACAAAATGAATATCCTCATCCAAGACTTGGTTAACCTGGGGCAGATGTGTCTTGAGGGACCTTGTCTGATTATCAAGCTCTTAACATTTTCACACAAGATTATACACAAGTGGCAACCCTGCACTAAATATATACCTAAACAAGAATAATGTATTGTTGAAGAAAATAATTTAAAACAGTAAAAGAAAATTAGCTCTCTTTATCTCTTTCCCAGTCACTGTTTGTACAGTATGCACTACATTACTTTTTAACATTATCAAATTTGATAATCTGCAGGATTTATGCCAGTAGCTGCACTGAAGATAAAACATATGCACATTTAGAATACGTCTATTGGTCTAGTCTAATTCAAAGTACTCTCAAAATAGCTCTGAGCTGTGCCAGCTTGGGTTCTATTCACAAGAGCCAACAAATTGAAAAGTAGCATATAATGTTATGAACCACTTAAAAACTGCAGTTTGGTAATGTCTTGTTTACTTGTAAAACTAGGTTGAACAGTTGTATTTTATTTACAGTAGATGTTGGAGACAGGGACAGTCGGAAGGCTCCAAAGGTTGACTTGCGCCCCAGTGTCATGTTGATAAATTCTTTCATGAGTCTCCTTTACAGGAATAGGGTAACTTGTGTTTTTGGTATTGCTCCACAAAGCAGCACCCCCAGTTAGCGGCATTTGTGACAAGCTGATTTTAGCAGGAGGTGCTGCTAAAGAATTAACAAAAAAAAACAAAAAAAATGATATTCTTTTTTGGGACATTTTCAATAACCGTTTCACTATATACACTCACGTCTAATGAGTTCCAACATCTAACTGACTCGCTTGAGATTGCAACTGTGAAATCCCGCCCCTGTTGTCACGACACTGATTAGTTGATAAGGCACAGATGATGAGCACACACACAGTTCATAAGATTCACGAAACTAGCAGGTGCACAGCACCCCTAGTTCCCACGCACCTGGCTCCAGACCTTGAGGACCAGAATTGTGAACGCCTGTTGTAGAATGTGAACCACAAAAAACATTTTTTTTTGGGGGGGGGGGATTTTATTTATATTTTTTTGTATTTATTATTCAGTACAACAAACTTGTTCTTTTATGAATCTGTCATTTCAATTTTTTTTGTTGGTTTCTTCAACTATCATTTTTCAAATGTGATCTCTTAAGACGAGGTCTTTTGTTGAAATATTCCTAAAATTTTAACATAATGTTAATGGACAGGATGCAGTATGACTAATAATAATAATAATAATAATAATATAATAAAACACACATTCAAGAGCATACAAATGCAAACAACATTGGTTCAGTGTATGTCTAAGAGGTAAGTGCAATATGAAAAAGAACATGAAAGGAGCCGGAATCATTTTAATAAAGTCCTTAATTATTGCCTATTTACAATAAAAAGCTGAGGCATTAGAGGAGATGGTTCTTAAGTCATACGTCTGTAATGTCAATTCATAATCTTCTAAAAAGAAAAAAAAACTCTTTTGCTTCTAATATAGCTCAATAATTTTCTTTCCTAGTATACAGCACATTTTTCATGACCTAATGCGTGTACAGAATGAATCATACTTGAGTTTAATTAGCATGAATGATTTTCATCTCTGAAGGCCATTGATTGCACAAGTACATACTTCTATCTGAAGGATTACAAAAAAAGAAAAAGAAAAACTCGTATTCTTGGCAACAACAGTTTAATGGTAATATCTTCAAGTATGATATGTCTGTCTCTGACACTCAAAAGTTTGTACGAAGCAAAACCAGTATTTACTGTCCGGCACTAAAGCCCATTCTTAGCAGTGAGCTTCTGATAAATTCACTGCTTTTATGCACTGCCTTTTTTCAGTTCTAGCTTCTCATTTGCATTCCAGCCCATGCCAAAGTAATGTAAATGATTTGGATTTGATAGTTTTTTTAGGACTCAGGTGCAATTAGTTTGGGTGAAGTCACCACTGGTACACATGAATACACATCACAAAAGTGCCCCAAATTGGCATGGATTCAGTCATCTTTGTTCAAAAAGAGGTCCCTCAGCGGAACAAGATTGGAGACTGGACCAACCTCTGCTGAGCCGAGAGTGCTGATTGGTACAAAAAAGGCTCAACTGCGCCTGCCTGTTTTTACTTATTTTAATATAAATTATGTTATGGTTTTTGTGACTATTTCTGTAAAGCAAGAGTTATTTTAATACATTATACAGTGCGTGTGTGTATATATATATATATATTACGGAAAATTATAGACCAGAGGGAAGGCTATTGCTATTGACAGGGGGCTATAATGCATTGCACCCTGGAGGTAACAACAGAGTTGTAACTTGAGTCAGTGACTCGACTCGAGTCCCTGCTCAAAAGACTCGACTCCCGGTCCAAAAGTCTCCAATCGACTCATGGTATTTATGATTAAATAAATTACACGATCAGTTTCGTTTTCAATAATCACAGCCCTTCTTCTGATGCGTACAAGCCTCTTTGAGTGAGAGGAACATGTGACAACATAGAGAAGAGCGTCAGCAGCATGGAAGGTAAATCAAGAGTACCTGCGCTTGTCGAGTTCACAAGAACTATGGAATAGGCAGGGAGAGAAATAAGCAGTCTGCATCCTGCCAGCACTGAAAAATGACAAACTAAAATGAACTGTGTCTAAAATAACAAATTGTTTTTGGTCTTTTTTATTATGTCTTACCAATCAATACTTATTTGGTGGGTCAATCAATATATTTGTATTTATGTAAGCTTAAAACTTAAATGCGGTAGAAAAGGGGTTTAGTGTTTGTTGTCTGGTTTAATGCATATTGATCTAATGTTATACTATGTTTAAAAAAAATAATTGTTTTAGAAAACAAAAAAGAACTGACAAAAAAGCCGTATTTTGCTAAAGTTTTTTTTAAAATCCAAACTACCACTTGCGACTCCAAACTCGTACTAGCTGATACTTAAAAAAAATGTTTTTTACACAATATTTTACATAATAATGCACTGTCAAGATATGAACACACAAACAACCCTCAGGAGCTTTAATAATTGTATTTATTTTTTTACATTCCTGTAGCCTACAGCCACTGGCACTGTAGCACACGATATAGATGACCAATGCAGTGTTTGTATTCATAAAAACGAAAATGGGCAGACGACCACAGCAACATGATTTTGGGAACAGACACAATCAACATTGCCAGACGAAAGGAGGCTGAGGACGGACCTGCATTGTTTTCAATTTTTAAGAAGTGGTCTGTGGATTTTGTCATAGTGGGTGAACAAATTAATTATTACACAAGTAAAAAAAAAAAGTGTTTGTTTGCGCTGCTGGGGTATTTTGCATGTGTTTATGAAACAGCAGCTACAATACCAGTTGTAATGATCCCCCTGCTAGTGGCTGATGGGTTTACAACACTACCATCAGCATAAGACATGTACTTTCCTCTTGACTAGAGAGCTTGCTCTTTAGTTGACTGGTAAGGCGTTCGTCTTTTAACCGCAGCTTATAACACAAATTTGAGGATTCCTACACATTGCAAACAGGGCTGTTTTATCAGGGGAGTTATGTACTATACCAACTTCATATGTACATACAACTGAGTTGATATAATCGGACATCAGTCAGGATGAAAACAGAGTTTAAAAAACTCCTACCTTCACATTCCTGAGCTACATTGTCATTTTTATCAAACATACTTTTTGTTTTTAAAGTAAAAATATTTTCTTTCTGTTTTATTACTGTATTATACATTTTAAAAGATGACTGTAACATGGCTTGTGTTTTTGACTTAAGTTCAATCTGCTTTTATTGTGCCTGAAAAACACAAGCCAAGTTAGTAGAAACAATTGGGGCAACCTTGATCCCCACTGCTTTTACAGTTGTGCCTATTTGCTTTGTGCTGGGCAAGGTTGCCCCAATGGTTTCTTGAAGCTTGGCTTGTGTATTTGATATCTTAACTTTAAATGGCTGGGCACTTTTGATAACTTGTCATTTTTTTTAGATTTACAATGTGTTTTTGTTTTAGATAGCACTTCTTTTTTTCACTTATAACACACACACACACACATTACGGGAATAGCAAAATTGTTCAACCTATATTGAGGCAATTTGAATAGGGTAAATGTAAATAGTAGCCTAGTCTGTTGAAAGGGTTAAGATGTGAATCAGTGTAGCATAGCGGTTATGTAGTTGGAGTGAAAGTATGACTAGTTAGGGTTCAAATCCTGCCATATATATATATATATATATATATATATATATATATATATATATATATATATATTCATCATCATCTTTAGCCTTTTTTCAACCTACTGCTGGATGAAGGCCTCCCAAGATTCTTCCACAAAAGCCTGTCCCTCATCCATGTTGTTGTAGCGTGTTTCATATATATATATATATATATATATATATATATATATATATATATATATATATATATATATATATTATATATATATATATATATTTATATATATATATAGACACACACACACATATGCATATGCACGTTAATGTTATGTGTGCAAAAGTTGGTATGTTCAATAAAAGTGTCATTCATATCAACTACATTTTTTTCACATTAAAAATGTGTTTGTTAAATATAAATAAAATACTTTTTTTTAAAGTTTGTAATATAAACTCTGTGTGTGAATCAAACCCAGGACATGGGTCCAATGCAGTTTGCAATGCAGACACCCTAGCTTTCAGGCCACACAGTTTGTGCTTCCATTTCACAACATTTGCAAGTAGTATAGCAGTAAAGTCACAGTTTTTAACAAGTAACGAGACAACATTTTGTACATAATGATTATGTATTATCGCGATTGTATTGAAAGCTTTCATCTGATTGTGTAAACTATCATAATAAGCTTGATCCTTTTCTTTAGTATATTGTAACGTTTTCATGTTTAGGAAGTAGTACTCAGGGAGACGGTGTTGAATTCTCAAAATGCTCTGCAACCCCCGAAAACAACAACACACATTCTATCCACTCATTCACTCACTCCCCCGTCCCATGCTAACAGTGTGACCCATTCCCCTTACAACAACATATATAAAAGACAGACAAGACAAACTGAACAGACAAGTCCTGCAACAAAGCAATTGTCTTCACTAATATACAATTGAACAAGAACTGTTGAGTATTTATTTTTGTTTCATACAGTATTAAATGGCAGTGTTTATATGATAGTGAAAAATAAATAAATATCAAGATAAATGTTTATGTATTCATCTATGTATTCATTTATTTCAATATGAATGTATTTATTTATTTATGTTTTACTTTTACCAAATATATAGGCTATCCTTCAGCATATAGCTAATTGTCAGAAATTAATGTTCCTTTGTGTCCAGTGGGGACCACAAAGCGTTACTCTCATCAACCAGTATTGAGAGGAAACCGCACTTCCTTGCACCAATAGGAACCACAATGAGCGTTACACTGACAGGAAACCAAATTTTTTTCAGTTCAAGATCAGAATCTCAGAATGATGATGATGATGAAAAATCTCCAAAATATAAGTCCTGAGAATTCTCAGCTGGCTGACTTCATCTTTCAAAATACTTTTTGTCTCAACTAATCATGTAACATTGACAGTAACACAACACGTTTGCAAAATGAAGGTTATAGGTTAAAATCCCATGTATACCAGACCTTTTTTTATATTTATTTTTGCAGGCAAATGTTCCATTTTAAAACAGAAATAAATCATTTAATATAAATGATATAGAAGTCACAATAAGTGTGTTCCCTAGTATATTTCCATGTTGACAAAACAAGTTAATTGTCATTAAACTCGGATGTTCTGTAATATACATGTGTGTGGATAAAAGTGCCTGGGGTCTGCAAAAAAATACGTTGGGAGAAAAAGGAGAAGGGCATTTTTACCTTACTTTGATGACTTATTTCTCTTACTGTATGACAAATGAAACGTGAACTTGTGCTTTTGGCTGATTTACTTTTGCTGCGCCAATACCCTGAAAACACGTAAACTATCCTTGCTGTATTGAGAGTGGTAGTTCTCGCGCTTTGCTGATAACTTGGCGTGAGGAAATACCGTTCCTCTCAGTTATTATTAACAGTGTCTCAACCTTCTTGTTCAGATTCAGAGGGAAAACACACAAACACAACACAGTTTCTCCATATTTAAAGACTATTAAGGTCTCCAAGGTTATCTTTTCTCATAAATATTATTTAAGTGGATAGTACCATGTTATGGTAACAAGTCAGCTAACATGCCTTTTTTCTCACTATGATACATGACAGGGGATCAATTAAATGTCGACATGGACTCAACTGCAAATTACTTTAATCAATTTATTCATTTGTGCCTTTTCCGTGCAGCTTTCATCTTGAGTAGCATTGCAGATTGATGCACATTGACATTAAAACATGTGTATAACATAGCCCTTAGTTCCAGTTAAATAATATGTTTTAAGATGCTGGGATTGTACTGGTAAAATGTGTATGGAAAAAAGAATAAAACTGTGAAGACACGTCCAACAATGAATTGCATTCGTGATGTTACTAAAGGCAACTAAGCTTTGTAGAAATACTGTGATGTGACAGGCTCACAAGTACTTTGGAATAAGTGTAAGCAATAATAGCGGGACAGTGGGACTAGGAAAAGACAAGCCTTAATAACAACAATGTATGTGAGGTGCTGCAGCTACTGTCTAGAATAGTAGACTCATGTATATTCTCTAAATCCTAAACCAAATTTTAGCTGAATAAGATTTTATTGTAATAAGTCACCATATAGTGGTTTCTGTTCTTGTCATGCATTTAAATTACTTATAGGTCTTTGTAGTTTTCAGCTTGTTTAGAAATTGGATATATGGCTCCCTGTACAGTACATTTGACAAAAAGAAAAAAAGTTACATTTCTAGAGATTGCTCTGGAATATATTAAAGCTGACAGGGCCTTTTAAGGTGGTTGGACTGTGACATTCCTATTAAACTACTACAGTAGTTAAAAACACTCACACACACACAATGTAGGCAACTGAGTGTTACACAAGTCTTTCGTACAATTATGTTGAGTTTAAAGGGTTTTGTCAGGATGTCGTGGGTGGTGCAATAGAAATGACGTCACAACAGCCGCTTTCCAATCAAAAGACACCCCTGAAGGTTGCTTTTACTGCACAAAAAAAAAACCTGGACTAGCCAGCAATGGTTAGATCCAGGTTAAAAATACTTTGCAATAAAAAAGAGAAAAATCCTGAACAAAACCATCAATGGTTAAGTTCAGGGAAAATAAAAAATAATCAAGTAAACAAGTCCTGTACACTTTCACTCTGCACAATATTCCTCCGTGCAGCTGGTGCCTGCGTCATACAGCGTGGCTCAGGGGTCTGTGGCCAATCAGTTTTTATGCAGAGAGGGTAGCTCTACACTGGTCGTCCCTTTCAGTCTGCAAAAAGGTAAGGCACAAAACAACAAAGGCAATATGATGCGGCTCCAAACAACTCGAGAGAGAGCTTCTGAAAACTACTCCCCTAAATACTGTCAGGCCCCTCCCTACAATCAGCATTGCACCAAAATCTGCCTAATCGAAGCACACTGCAGCGCTGACCACGAGGAACATGCCCAGCAGTACATCAGCTTCGGGACCTACCAAGATGGCCAACCTCCGGTCCCTGCTGTGCCCAGACGTCAGCACTTCCGGTCAGGAGCACCCCTATCTTTGAACGCAACGCCCTCACAGGTCGGGAGGGAGATTTACAGCTCAAATTCATTCTCTCCTTGTCACAGGTATATAGAAAATCCTCAGTTATAATTAAAATGTTTTAAAATTCAGAATATTTATGATGTCTGTTGCTCAAGTACTCAGATGTATTTATGTATATTCTATGGTTGCCAATAACTGGCTTTAAACTATCTTGAAGGCCATGTGGCCATTTGTGTGTAATTCCTGATTCCAGAGAAACCATGTGACACTGACACCTTTCAAATCTGCGCACCTAACCTGCCCTTGGTATAATACAGAAGCAGATGGATTCTGTTACACTTGAAGTCCATATGTAATTAATTTTGTACCTGTTAACGTATGTCCTGTACATGTGTGAGCTTTGGAAACATATGATTAACAAATGCTGCCCTTTCATTGTAATCCATACTTGGTTGCTCTTGCAAATGAAATGATACATCTCTTTCCTGGCAATACATGTTTAAAAAAACGCAACAGCAAGACATTTTTTAACCCAGTACCTGCAGCCCACATGACAGTTTTGTGTTCCCAAGAACCCACAATATTTGACCGTTGTAAAAGGACCTGAACCCCTTCTGCAGCACAGTATATCAATTCATTCACAGTAAAAGGCTCCAAGAACATCCACAACTCAAAGACCATCTGCTCACAAACTGAGCACATTCACAGCACTTCTGTGCTGTCTTTCCTCAAGATGCTCACTTCTGGAGTATCTTCCATGTAAATATTTCCATTTCAAGAATTGCTAATTTAACTACCAGTTTCCCTTTTCCCAAACTTAGGGGCAGTAAAATATACATATTTTCAGCTCTGATGTTAAGAATTTAAATTAAAGCGCAAATTAAACATTCTACCATTTTAAAATAAATAAATTATAGCATATTCCCAACTCAAGGATTCTACACAGAAGCCCAGGACAAATGGACAATGGAACAACCTAAATCTTAAAGGTATGAGCCTCTTAATGCATTTAATGCTAGGTTATTAGGTCTGAGCTTGAAATTACCTGAAAGAATACACCCCTTATAATAGTTTACACAGTAAAAGCATAGCAAAGTGTAATAAAGCTAGTGAAAGCCTTGTAAAGTCCAGAAAGGTATGGTAAAGCATATTAAACATAGCACACCATAGTAAACTAATGGGAATACATAGTATAATCATGGGAAAAGCATGAGAAAACTGCAAAAATACTGTGGTAAATGTTTATAAGGGATGTATTAGCAGTATTAAGTTGTGTCCAGCTGCAAAGGATCATAGATTTGTCCTACAAATAATAAATATATTACTGAAATGAAGAATTTAAAACAACACAAAAAATTAAAATAAGCCTCTGTCACTCAATACCTGATCATTAGGAGAGCCCAGTCTGAATAGGCAATTCCTTGTTAATGCGTCTTCCAAGCTATGCATAAGAACTGGGAAATTTCATTCATCTATGAGTAATTGTGTTTTAATGCTAAATTTCATTATATATCAACAATGCAATAGATGCTTGAAGTAATTGGTGCTTAATTTGTACCCAAACTGCGAAGGCAGTTTCCATCACAGCCTGCGTCTTTTGAAATCATTAATCTCTAATTAGGGCCAGTTGGGACCAGCAGTTAGAAGGTTAAAGAGGTTCTGACAGCCCTAATCATTGCTCAGGAAGCTGAAAATATATGCAAAGTCTCGGCAGATGGGGTGAGATCTGCCTCTGCCAAGTGATAACTGTTATTCCTTTGCACCTCCAAAGCTGTCATCCTAATAGGCACATTTTTAATGTATTAATGCTCTGGTTACAATGTGTGCACAGTCTCTAATGGTATGTCATTCAGAGTATATAAACTGAACAATTAACTTGTATTACCTGGTAATGATAGAATTGTTTGCCACAATTATGTCACCCCAGTGTGAATGATCTTGCTGTGGCAGCTGAGATAGGTACGATGTAAACAGGTAAACATACCCATACTCATGTTTATACATGTTTTACAGTAATGTTTGTGTATGCCAAACTGTAGCAGCCTCAATGAAACACTGCTATGCTTATCATATGCATTCGGTAGAAGTAGTGACTGTTAGGTATTTTAGTTCATGCACCTATAAAATATATTTTCATTCCGATTATTTTAACTGTGGATTAACTTTTTTTTTTCTTCAAACAGGTGGGGCACAGCAATAAAATATTTTTCTCTTTTGGCAGCTCTCGTGTATTTTTGAAATAAACCACTGGTTCTCTAGCCAAAAGTGTTGAATAATACTGTGTAACTGCAGTGCCACTGTTACAGCAGGCAGATTAATAATATACTGTTGTTCTGACAGTTTTTTTTCTTGATTTTTTTTTTTTTTTTTTTTTTTTCCAGACAGTAGTAGAGCTGGTTTAAGATTTCACGGCTACATTAATCAGTAAGTTTTTCTCTGATCCTATGCATTTACACAATTATAAAGACATTTTTAAATATCCAATATAAATATAAAATAATGTGTAAACTGTGCAAAATAATATGAACAATACTAAATAAAGGACCTTTTTTAAAAAAAACAAGTGCCAAGTCAAATTTTCAGGGAGGAAAAAGCAATTGCAAAAGTACAAACCTAGCAAGAAACAACTTTACTGTTAAATTAGTTCTGTTAATTTTCTTAAAATTGATTTTCTCAGAGTATGTGCACTATAAAATATGCACCTTAGTCACAAAATAAACCTTATAATTACTATGCATGTGTTCTTTCCAAAGCAAATACATTTTTTGTCAGCTAGCTTTTGAGAAGAAAACCTGATTAACATCTTCGGTTGGTGTTTTGTATATTTCTCTATTGCATTTTAGAATGCAATCACAATTTCTCATTTTTGACTGCTTGGCACCATGCTTTGTGTTTCTTGTTTCCATTGAATGATAGTGCAACAATTACCTGTGAGGTCCTCACCATTGGAATACCTCCTGCCAATTTCAATAAGACTGCTGATCATTAAGACCTACTCACAAACAATTTACCACTGTCTTAAGTTTACACCATCTTTTTATAAAGCAAAAATCTAACTGCTTAATGTTACCAAACTGACAAGAAACATGGGGCAATGTTTTGTATAGAAACTCAAATAAAACAAATTGTTACTGCCAACCATATAAAACCTTTTCACCCAAATGTGATATTAATGTTCAGCTTTCTCAGTTTGCTAAATAATAAGTGCAAGATTCTCAATTATTTTTACTCAAATTATGTCAAAATGGAATGAATAATGTTAATAGATAACAGCTTGTGATGTAAATGCTGGTGTTCACATGTACTGTAGCATCACAGGTAATGGAAGGCCTCCACGGAGCTCAATGCAACAGCATGGTTATACGTAATACTTGGAGCATACATACTGTAGATTAGAACTCAAGCTGCTTACTTTTGAAATTAAATGGCAGGTGTTTTTTTATACATTTTTGATGTAATTAAGGAAGGTGGTGAAATATATAAACCCATCAAAAGGTATTAATTATAGATAGTAGTTCTGTAAAATTGCCAAAAAAAAAACAACAGGGACCATGGGTGCCAACCTCTGTGAGGTTACTTGTCTCTTTCATCCGGAAGCATGTATTTATTTATTTGTCAATATTTAAAATTTGACTTCATTGTATTATTTAAGTGATAGTGCCTATCGATAAAGGCTCTACCACTTGACCACGACTGGAGTAATGTTACCCAAGCCGGCACTTGTGCGGATTGATTTTAAGTTTGAGTCACAGGTGATGCGGTGACGTTCCAGCGGGCATCTACTGTTTATTAGAAGCCAGCTAGAGCCGGAACCTGATTGGCTGATCACAGTGAATCATTTTCTAATAGACATTTCATGTCTCCAGAACCTGATAGAAATTGCATATGAGCAGTGTACAAGAACTAATAACAACAATAATAGTGAAAGTTCCTTTTCTCTGTGACATTGACATTTTTCTGAGAATAAATACAAATTCTTTAGCATAAACTACATTTTGATAAACAAACAGCGTTTGGGATTCTAGTAGTGTACTATAGGCTTGTACTGTGGAAAGGTACAGGCATTAATAAAATCAATTACTTGTGAGAATAATTGGTATGAAAGTGAGCTGAGTGCCTCAAGCAGCAGTAATTATCCACAGTATCTGCTTCGACTAAGCAGGTACATTTACTGTGACACTAAAAAGACAATTACAATCAAAATGCTTTCCCTGTAGCATTTCTGCGCTGCTTGGTCCTTAAAGTAACTACAAAGGAATTATATTTTTTTGTTGCTTGCCATGAAAAACCAACAAGCTCAATGACAGAGAAAGATAGAGCTGGAAACTAGACAGTTAAATATCTTTTATATTTGATGACAGATGACCTTCAGTATTATCTGTCATTGATACATGATGTTAGTACACACTGTATATTATTTTTAACCTGGAAAATGAAAAAATACTTGAAATGTTTCTTCAGACCTACTGGCTAGTTACTGTATTTATCAACTCTATAAATACTAAGACACAACTGATGAGGACATTCAAGTTCTTAATTTTACCATATGAGTTGTTTCTCACATGTTTTTTTTGTTGTTGCAAAAACCGGTGTAAAAACAAGGGCATTGTTATCAATGTGTCAGGCTGGTTATTAAGTTAGTTACAATTACACCATCAGAAATGAATACAACATTTTTTTTATTTTTTTTTTATTTGGTTGTTACCTAAAAACAAAGTTTGTATTTTAATAGTGAACTATATACTATTAAATATAATGCACAAGGATTTGCTATATTTGTCAACATACTTATTAACATGCTTTGGAAACCCCATTATGATGCAGTTATTTAGGTTATTAATGTCACTTTGTTTAATAATTGATCTTTACTGTTAGTTAACAGCTCAGGGACAGATCATTCTGTCACAGCAAGTTTGTTTGTATAACAGTTTCTTATACACTGAAGTGAGGTTTATACTGATGAAGTAATCTGTCTTGGTTCATGACCCTTACATCCACATTCTCAGCACAGAGAAAACTGCTAGAAAGGTTTGGATGAAAGAAGAAGTCTTCGAAGGAGTTCATGTTACTGGATGTCATACTAACAAATAGCTACTGTTTCTCCATTTAGTATCTTCTGCATTGTCTTCATTTTAGACACCCCCATTCAGACAGAAGACTGGATGTGTTTCAGTACAATCTGAGAACTACGCTGAAACTAAATATTATCTTTTTATTTTAAATCTTGTTTCATGTTACTGTATGATCCCTGGGTTCTCCAAAGGTTGTCAGTGCCCGTGACACCACAATGGTATGCTCACTTTCTCATCTTTTCCACAATGATTAAGAGAACAATATCTCACTTTATTGTGTGTTTCAGGCCTCTGTCATTCAGGGCTTTATCTCCTTTGATACTTCAGGTACTGCACAAAGAAACCAAAGCAGGCTGCCTTGTCTTCCACTAAACTTGAATGCCTTTTGTTTGATAGGTGTTTTGTATTCATCCATCAACTATAGCCTCGCCCCGAAGAAACCTCCAGTCACCACATAGATCTCCCTGAAAGAAAGGATTCACATCTTGTAAAATATTTATAGCAAAAGCTACCTCAGTCAATTTGACCTTTTGACCCTTTTTATGTGCAAGGGCTGCTCAGCGTCTGTAACAGGCAACTTCAATCAGGAACCGGTGGTAGTTTATAGATGCTTTAAAGCTAACTTCAAATTTCAAAGGCTAAGTTAGTCTAAATGCTTTAATTTTCATCAAATCATGCCATTATTTTAATACACTCTGGGTTTGTAACAGACAGTGACTTAAGACAGTAACCAGCTTGCAGTTGTTAGTTAATTTAAAGCTCACATCGCAAATTAGAAAAACTTATTTACACTAAATATGTTTATTTTTCATCAAACCATGCCAATACACTTATTGTTTTATATTGTTTTAAAATCTATAATTTAAGGTGTCATTAAAGAGTAAAAAAATATGAAAAATATATCATTATATGTCCCCACGTATTGCTAGAACTATTTAAATAACGTACCTGTAATTGTGGTATGGAACAGAAAAGCCAGAGCACATGTTATGCTTTTTTTATCGCTCTTCCTCTTAGGCTACATCTCAAATACCTGTGCACTAGAGCAGACATTTTAAAAATAGTTTGAAACAGGCTTTATAGTTATAAGTGTAAAAAGCTGTCAATGAAAAGAAAAATTACAGGTACTGTGGCAGGACGAGGAGCCCTTCTCAAGAAAAGGGGGCAGGGCAAACCCTGCCATAAATGTATTATTTATTTTTAGGATGGGGTACCCCTCCGCCCCTGTGCATTTGTATTATTTTGTATTTTTTGTTGTATTATTATTATTATTATTATTATTATTATTATTATTATTATTGTTATGATTTATTTATCGGCGTAGCAGAGTTTTGTTATTGTTTTATAAATGTGATGGCAAAGCCATGTATTTTGTATTGTTTTATAGCGTGGATGGGAAGCCCCATCCGCATTTAAAAAACCTTGTGTAGAAGGTGGCCATCTCCCGAATTAATTAAGTGATTAATTTGTTGCTAATCAGGAGATGGTCACCTGCATATAAGCCTACAGTTCTCCCTGCTGGGGGTGGCTGTTAAGAAGAGGAGAGAACGAGAGAGAGCGAGGAGGAAAAGGAAAAGAAAATAGATTAACATAGGATCAGTGAAAGCAATCTGCCCAGCCTGACCTGTGTGTTTGGGATTTTGTGTTTGTGATTTTGTTTTTCGATACCTGTTTGATTTGGCTCTGTCAGCAATGTTTTTGTTAACATATTTTATTTATTTTTGTTATTTAAAAATAAACGGTGCTCTCCGCGTCTTTTGCCCTGCAGTACCTGCCTTTGTTTCCTTTATGCATCTGGCCTGACGTCACTCCGTCAGCCATCCTGTCACAGGTACGTTATTTAAACAGTTGTAGCAACACGTAGGGACGTGTAACGCTATATTTTTTGGAACCCCCCTACTTACTCTTTAAGCTGAGCAGTCCAGTAACACAGGTTACTTAATTCACTTTCAGTGGTGTTGTATTTGACGGGATGAATTCATTACAAATACAAATTTGGAATCCAGCTCAGCCTTGGTGTGGCAGGGCAGGAGCCCTGCACATGATAAGTGGGGTTTTGTATGTGCATATATATTGTAAATAGTGTTGTGTGTATTTATTGTAAATAGTTAATGGAGAATCTGATGCTACTGTGAGATCCTACCTGCTGTGTGTGATTGCCAGCTGTGGGATCCTAATCAGCAGGTGGGTGTGTTCCAGTGGGGTGTCAGGTATAAAAATGTCCCAATTATACACCTCAGGCTGCTGCAACGCCATAACAAGACCGTCCACACTACCCGGACCAAGAAATCTAAAAGCTGAAATCCTCCAATCACCATGGTCTGGCAAGTCTAGTTTTGCCCAGGCCAATCTAGTTTCGCCAAGGGCTTCTGTGCGAATCCCGAAGTTACCACTTTGTTTCGGCATTTGTCCACGTCCAATCAGGCGAATCTAGCTTGGCCCAGAACTTGAAAAAGATGACTGGGCTAAACCCGTTTTTTCAACAGTTTTCACTGAATTTCGGGACTAGCCCAGGCGAGTCTAGTTTCGTCCAATGTTTCACAATCGATGCTGGGTGAATCTGGTTTGCCCATGCCATTAATTTGGGCAAGTCTAGTTTCGTCCAAAGCTTCAACATCGATGCTGGGCCAATCTAGTTTTGCCTATGCCAATTGTTTGTGCAAGTCTAGTTTTGCTCTCCCTTGCCAGCTTCCAAGTGCATACCGGGGTACCTGCCTCGCCTCCACTTCTGACAACAATGTAGCGACGGTGTGCTGGGTTACTAGCGCCGGTGCTGAAAAGGATTGACACCAGGGCTGGTTTTAATAGTGGTTAAAACCACTCTTTTTATTAGCTCTCGCTCCCAAAAAGTCCAGTCAAAAAGTCTCGCTCCTCCATAAGCGCAGTCAAATTCGCCACACACAAACAAGAGACAGAGAAAAAGTAACACGCAGGCAAACTTGCCACACACACACACAAAAGAGAGTGAAATAATATGTTAATTGCTCATGTTCAAATCTTCTTTTGTTTCATCTTCATAAAAAGATAATTAAGATTGTAACAGGGTCAATAATGCCCCTGTTTCACATATTTGTCACTTTTTTTTATAATTGTACACTTTGATTTGATTAATGCATGTTTTTTTTCATATATATTATCGACTAGCACTTTGATTTATCACTTTCTAGTAGCTTCTTCACTCAGTCCCCTTGTAATGCCTTATTGGGTACCGACTAATTGAATTATTGAGTTTTACGCACCTGCATACAAATAGCCCACATCGCTTATAAACGGAGATGGCCATCCAGGGGGTTTGTGTCTGTTTGTCTTTCCTTTGTTTGTGGTTTTGTTCATGCAGGTGTGGGAACACAATTGTCGTGTTTGGAAAAGACTTGCACAAACAATTGGCATAGGCAAAACTAGATTGGCCCAGCATCGATGTTGAAGCTTTGGACGAAACTAGACTTGCCCAAATTAATGGCTTGGGCGAACCAGATTCGGCCAGCATTCATTTTGGAGTGTTGGACGAAACTAGACTCGCCTGGGCTAGACCCAAAATACAGTGAAAACTATTGAAAAAATGGGTTTCGCCCAGTCATTTTTTTCAAGTTCTGGGCCAATCTAGATTCAACCAATTGGACACGGGCAAGTGCTGAAAAAAGTTGTAACTTCGGGATTCACCCAGCAGCCCTTGGCGAAACTAGATTGGCCCGGGCAAAACTAGACCACCGTGTTTCACCCTTAGCATATCCTTAACATACAGTATATATATATATATATATATATATATATATATATATATATATATATATATATATATATAAAGCAACTTTTGTTGACTGCCACAAGCCAGAGGCTGCTAGTTGCCTAGTGTATATACACAAAAATACTTTTCTGGAGTTTGGTGTTGCATCCTGAAAAAACATCTCTAAACCAAAATAAGAGCACAGACAGGAATCACAATGACGTACATGTTTTTTGTCAGCAGTTTTAATTGAAGCCTATTAAAAATATGTTAATTTGACATTTTATATGTGTTAATCTATACAGAATTGAGTATAGTTGAGTACCAATCAGTCGCAATGAACTTCTGCATTAATTGATTTAAAAGCCTCGTGGAAGCTAATTGACATTTTTACTGTCTACCACGATGAGTACCAATCAAACCAATTAACAAATGTATCTGTGATTATCTGTCTTACCTTTTTTTATCCATTTGATATAAAATCACTTTCATTTTACTTCCTGATTTTTACTGTGCTTGTGTCCATAGAAATATGTTTGCAGTCCTGTGCAAGATAAAACTCGACATACCACTATCTCATAGTGTAAAACATCTTTAGAGTGATTAGCTCTTGAGATAGGACTAAGTAAAAGTTATGTGTGGCATTTGCTAGTTTTGAAGCATGTTTTGTGTTTGTTTATGGCCTTACCTGTGGTATGGCAGTAAAAATGGAAAGGAACATTCTCTTCCAAGCAGTTCTAAATCACTATAATCTAAGTCTGCTGAAAAACAGAACTTCATTTTGAAATATCAAGTGAGTAAAAAATTGTAGTAAGCTATATATCATTTATATTTTTACAAAAACAAAAAAAGGCCAATGACAGATCTACAGAGAACAGGCAAAAGACATGAATGTATAAAGATGTCTTTTATCTGTCTATTTAATTTTATTAATACAAGTTTCTTTTTGACTTTATTAACTGACAATATAATAAAATAAATGTCCAAATTCCCCTTCACAGTTAATCAAGGTATTTCCCTTTCAAGTACAAAATGTAACCATTACTGAATGGGTGTTTACCTCTTAAAGACCAATACTGTATAACAAAGCTGATCTTTGAGTCTGTGACGCAGTTGTGGCCCTGCCCCCGAGGGAACAAAAGCACTGCGCTCACAGATCTCAGCTCCATTTTTCCTTTCAAGACTAACCTGACAGAGAGCTTTGTTCAGATAAGTACAATTGTTGCTTATATCTGTATATATTTTGCATTGTATGTGTTTTTACACATTTTATATGTGATAATTAAAGTAGTCGCTGTAATAGTTTTTCTGTGTATGCATATTTGTGTGCACTACAGCCTGTTGCTAATTATCTTCCACTGCGGCCTTGTGCCCCAAGTCGCTCCTTCCCAGTGATCCAGCAACATAAGCTGCTGGGCCAAGGATCACTGGTTAATCACAGCTTCTACAAATTTTGGGCCTCTAACTCCAAGCACACCTTACTCCTGCTCAGCACTCTCCACCATCACCCTCTCTTAGAGTGGTGACTGCATCCTAACACCATGGCCCCATGAACGACACAGCTGGGAAAGTAGCCCAAGCAGAAAACTGTCTTCATGGTCTTCCTCATCCACCTTGAGCTCTGCCGCTCCTTCCCCTCCCCATGGAGGAGGAAGAAGAGTCGCCGTTCCAGGTGATCAGCAGACTTGGAGAAGATGGAAAAAATCTGGGCAGCTGTTTCCCACCAGATAATTGTTATTGCTGAATTGCTGCGGGAACGCTCAGCGCCACCTGCCCTGCTGGCCCCCTTGGGGCCCCAGGGGGCTGTGAGCACAGACTGGCCACAGGAGGACATACTGTCCATCACCGCCTCTGAGGAAGTGGACGAACAATAGCTGGCTTTCCCATCTGAGGATATGGAGTCGGACAGCACGTCTCCAGCAGTAAAGCTCTCCCTGTCGGCAGAGCTCATACCGCTAATCAAGTGGGCCACTGCAACCTTGCAAGTACCCTGGCCTACAGCAGGAGAAACAAGGCAATCATTTTTTGATGATGACCTTACCACCTCTCCCATATCCCCTCCAGTTCACTCAGATTTTCTATATGAAATCCAGTCATTGTTGGACCATCTGGTAACAGCTCCTACTGTTTCCCTTATGATGGACTCCCTATATAGGGTGCATAATGGGGAAAATCTGGGCCTGGCTCAATTTCCGCCAGTTGAGGCTTCCATTGCTGCCTTGGTCCAGGCACCTAATTTGTCGCTGTTACCCAAGGACAATGCCTCCCCTAATAAGCAGTGCAGGGTTGCTGGGGAACTATAACACAGGCCCTCACCAAAGCAGCTGGATGAGCTGTGCCTGGTGAACAAAAACCTGCTCTGTGTGTCCAAACTCAACGGACAAGCTGTAGGCAGAAACCTGGCTGCGATTGTAGCTGTCCACAGGCAGCTTTGGCTTTCCACGGCAAGGGTGACTGATGGACACAAAGCACTGCAGTTGGATGCCGCGGTCACTCCAGGGCATACATTTGGTCCCGCAGCCCCAAAAACCAGAGGTAATCCTCAGGACCGGTTCGCGGCTGCTTGCCGCAGGGGCCATAATAGGTTCTGCAACCCTGTGCTAAGACAGAAGGCGCAGGCTAAGCAGCCCTAGGAGTTTGCTGCCTCAGGCCACTTAGGGAGCCATCTGGACTATTGGCGACAGTGCACCACAGACATCTGGGTGCTTACTGCCGTTCAGATCGGCTATTCACTATAATTCAAGCACAGTCCCACCCCCTTTCGGGGTGACATTAATCACAGACTCCACAAGATGCCACTTCAGTGTCTCAGGAGGTGACAGCTCTGTTGTAAACACAGGCTATTCGCATGACAGACCCCCTCGAATTGGAGGAAGGGTTGTACTCAAGGTACTTCTGAGTGCCGAAGCGGGAAGGTTGGCCTCAGACCAATACTCGACCTCAGACAGGTCAACCTGTTCTGAGCCTAAGGCAGTTCAAGATGTTGACAATGCAATGGCTGTTGCAGTCAATCAGGCCAGGCGACTGGTTCACCACAGTGGACCACAACGATGCCTAATTCCACATCCCCATAAACCAGCACACAGGAAGTACCTGTTGTTCGCCTTTCAGGGAACCACGTACAAGTCGCTTGTCTTACCATTTGGCCTCTCTCTAGCTCCATGTGCCTCAAAGCTATTTGGTCCCATTGAGACTCAAAGGCATCAGAGTACTCAACTATCTGGACGACTGGCTGTTGTGCCCATTCTCCACCTCAGGCAGAGGCCCACACAGAAACTGTCACCAGCCGCCTTCAATGGTTGGGCCTTACGGTGAATCATGTGAAGAGTCAGCACACACCTTTACAGGTCGCCTCCAATCTCAGTGTGCTTGGACTCTGGGTCCATGCTGGCCACTCTGTCAGATGGCAGAGCGCAGAGAATAGCCGCTTGTTTGGAGCTCCTTCAGTTCAACAGAGCACTAACGGTATGACGCTGCAGAAACTTCTGGGTCTTATGGCAGCAGCTTCCCAGACCCATCTATTGGGTCACCTGCATAAGGTGTCCTCTGTAGGCCTGGTTCAATCGCAGGGTCTTGACAGCCCACGTTGAACCATGACCGCCTGTTGACAGCGTCCCACCTCTGTCTAAGGACACTGTCTTGGTGGAAACTACCAGCCCATCTCCCAACTCTCCCTCAATTTTTTCACTGTAGCTACTTGTTACTGGGGTTCCGAATGGTAATGCACAAGGCAGCCTTCGGCCCTTGCAACGGCTTTGGAACACTCACCCATTAGGTAATGGTTACATTTCGTACATGAAAGGGACTTTTAGGTTATTATTATAACCCTGTGTGGCAGTGTGACCCCGTCTTGTGCGTATTGTTTGTTTATATGTTGCATGTAGTGTGTTAAATGTTGGTGTATAGTCATTGGTACACGGGATATAAATGGGTCTGTGTAACACGAGTGATTTCAAATGTAGATTTGTATTTAGGCACGAGGATTGCACATCACTTCACGTGCAGATAAAATGTGTATATTGAGTGTCACGGGATTGCACTTAATTAATTAATGTGCAGTTGTACCGAGATTCCAATTGAATGATTGATTAGCAATCGAGTCTCGGTACAACTGCATAAAAGCAGCATGTTTTCACCCACTCGGGGTTGGGTGGACAGAGAGGAGGTACGGGGAGAAAGAGAGGAGACAGAATTTAAAAATAACAATTGCTAAAACGTGCTGGATTAGCCAGCACGACACTTATTTGTTTGTTTGTCTGTCTGGTTTGTTTGGCCCTTGTGCCTGTTTGTGTGTGTTTTGTTTAACTTTTTTATTTTCATTATTATTTAATAAAGAAACCGAGTGCATTCGCGTCTCGGGTTTTGCCCCAGCTGCTGTGTGTTTGCGTCTTCTTCCGGGTGTGACGTCACCACTGCAGCCATCCTGCCACACCCTGGTTCCCTGAAATAGAAATGTAACCATTAACCTTCAAGGACGGGGTACCCCCCCTCCCAGCCCCAGTGTGTATTTTGTTTATTTTGTGTGGTTTGGGTTATGTAGCACAGGTGATATAAAATGTATTTTTCTATTTGGGTACAGGTAATGCACAAAGTAGTTCTCGTGCAGACTGTGCCGGGACCAGATTGAATGATTAGCAATCAAGTCCCGGCACAGCTGCATAAAAGAGTCATGGTTCTCACACTCGGGGGTTGGGTGTTCAGGGCAAAAGAATGAGAAACGTGAGTTATAGAGAACTAGAAAGAAGAGCAATTGCTACTCGTGCTGAATTAAATCCGCGCTTCACCTGTAGTACTGTGTGTGTCTGTATTTCCTGGTCTGACATCACCCGCAAGTCGTCCTTACCGCACAGGTTTATGATAATAACCTAATGTTATTAAATGTTCACATTAACATTTTGACCCTGTTTTCTTCCACAGAAAAAAAACAAACAATCAAATTCTTAAATACATACAGTATATGTATATCTCGGTTTCTAATTGACTTGTTTTATTTTATGACTGTTAAAACAAGGGGAATGACGATTAACTTTAATGATCTAAACAACAGTGGATCTAATTACTCTATATTCATTCATCACCAAATACCATAAAAATACAATGGAAAGAGGACATTTTGGAATGGCATTATCAAGAGCTGCGATTGTTTAGATCATTTAAATAAATATATGGTCTTTGGAGATAAAGCATCCATCTGAATCAAAATGTATTAATGACATAAAAATGATCCATTTTACCTCCATGGTTTCCAACACAGTTGGCAAAATTGATCTTATCAAAACCTGAGTGTCTTTCATATGTTCACTGTAGCATCGCTTATGAGCTTATTTGACAAGCTGCAAAGTATTTTCTCTCTGCAGATAATTCATTCATCATTAGCCTTTCTTTTGTAAACACAAAGCTCCAGTTCCAGTGTTCCTTTAACCTTGAAGTTTGCAAGCGACTGTCTGTGATAATCTTTGCAACTGCCTTCATTATTATCACAGGGTTAGAACACAAAAAAGCATTTAAAAGCTGCCTTTTAAGCAATACTTTTGTCACTGTTCAATCAGATCCACATTACACTCGCTCATCAGATAGAGACCGCTCAGAAACAGAAGGGGATATTGACTTTAAAAAAAAATCACTGGCGAGGCACACAGAGCCTGCAGGAATGTCAAATCTCCAACCTGCATTTTGATGTTTTCGCCCCAGGTTAGTCTTGACTGACATGCTTGGAGCGTTGTTGTTTGTGCTTCAGCATCCATTAACTGTCCTTGACTCAATGTTATACAGGCCTTTATGGTCGGCTCGGTGCGTAACTGCTGCCACAGACAAGGTACCACGAGGTGCAAGAAAAGCACACGCCTCACTTCCAGGGATCACATTGGCTGTTCTCCCTTTTGTTAGGAAGTATTGTTTTATTCCAAAAGAATGAGAACTTGTTAATTATTATTCTGCTAACTGCATCCCGTGTGGGAGCATGCCAGACAAGAGGTATGTTAAAGAAATATCTAAGTTTAGGTAAAAGGGGGTGGGTAAACAGGGTCAAGGTTAAGATGTCTTTGAGCCTGGCTTGCACAAATATTCAGTAGTGCACACAGTTAAGAAATCAGGCAGAAAAAGGACAGCTTCTTTTAAATATACATCTTTTAATACGACACAAAGAAATGTACTTTTACTAAGTTATTTTGGTAAGGAAATAGCAGTTGTGTGTCAGAAAAACTGTATTTTTGCATAATCTAGACAAATACAATAACTATACTCCCAAAACACTGGACTTCATACAAAAAAATAAAATAAAAATAAATAAATAAATACATAAATACATAAATACATAAATAATAATAATAATAATAATAATAATAATAATAATAATAATAATAATAATAATAATAATAATAATACATCCACATAGTACATCCAGTTCAAAATGTTCTCTTGCACATGGCTTGTAATTTGTACAAGTGCTTGTTTGAACTAAAAAGTAGATACAAATTTTTAGGGTCTGACTTTCTCACCCTTAAATAGTTTTAAAACCTAATTCAAAATCTTTTTTTTTATTATTGTTATTTTTAAATCACAAATTATAATGTTTATGTGCATGTTTATAATTGCGTTGCAAAAATGAAGTTCGGTTTGTTCCTAATTAAAGAACTTTCAAGTCATCCTGAATGAGCTTGATAATGCAAAAAACAATACACCCATAGTAAATAATGATTTAATGAGGACAAAACTAAGAATAACTTTGCATAATAACATCAATTTTGACAGCCAATTAAAACAAACATTCATTACATGTTAATAAAAAAATGGGGACTTGTCTCCTAATTTACTTGATATAAGTACTTTAAAATGCTGAGTTTTCACAAGATGGACAAATACATTGTCTCATCGCAGTAACAGAAACCTCAAAAAAGAAAATGTAAAAGCAAACACAAAGGTGCAATCCATCTGACTTGACTGTTTGTTTAAGACATCTGTGAAAAAGTAGATGATATATTTTGCTGCTCATACAAAATGACATAGTTCCCCTTACTAAATGAAATGTGAGAACTGTAGGATTTTTGGCATAACTATGTGATCATAATAAAATAGTGTACCATCCTCTTCACTAACATGTTTATTAAAAACTGCAATATACATTTAAATTACTTCTGAATTTATGGACCTTTTCTATTTCTATTTAAATTAATAGAAGATGGATTTATTCACTTAGTTCCATACCATTTTCCAGAGTTAATGAATGACCATAATTTTCGGATGTAGTTGTGCACCAGTGTAAAATGCGCTCTGATGCATTCCACACACTTTTTGTCATTCCTGCAATGAGTTTGTTGTATTGCACGCAACCATGGATAACACTCTGTTTTCGTCACCCTGTTATCAGTTGTTAACACTACATTCCTCTGCATACTTCACATAGCAACAATCAGGAAACATTAGGCTACTAACTCTTCCTTAGTGCAAGAAAAAGCAGATCAATCAAGTTCAAAGTCTAAAACACACTTTGGGGCATATGTTTGAAAATAGGGGCGTCATTTGCTATAGGGCAAGGGGGGCAGTTGCCCCCCCCCCCGGACGATCAATATGGCATTATGTCTTCCCATTTTTGAACCCCAGACACATAATATAATCACATATAAGATGATTTAAGTTTTCTTCAGAAACTCAAAAAATAAGTTTTTCAAATTATTCTTTTCTAATCTAACCCACCAGAATAAAGTCGGCAATGGTTGCTATGTGATGTAATTGCTCACATTCAGCTGCTTTCATTCATTTTGATTGATATAGTTCACCGTTGTCCAGTGATTATATCGACAACACAGAATGGCATTGCATTCTATGGTTTCTATAATATAATATTATTGATATCATGATGAGTCAAAGGGAAATGTTGGATATGTTTGCCACAGAAGGAAAACTGAAGAAATGAAACACAGCGAGACAACAAGGAGGGATTCACTTGTAGAAGAAACTATTAATATTGCTGATGCTCAGGAACATTTATTTATACATGTTCTGAAGAAAAGGTATCATCGATTTTAAAACCAGATTTAGGCTCATGTGTAGGGCTGTGCTGTGCGTTTTCAGGTTTGGTACCGGAATACTTAGCTACTCTATAATTTTTTCACAGTGGATCAGCGGAAAATTATATTTAAATTAAGGTGGTACACTATAGTATTAGATGCACTCTGGTTGGAATGTACTGTTATAATTTCTGTTTTAAAATGTTACATTGCTTAAATATGCATTTATATGGAAAGAAATGATGGTAATGTTATACATGAAAATCAGTGGATTTATTTTTCTAATAGATATTTGCCATATGCCAATGTATTAGTTAGGCAAATTAAGGTTTTTTTTCGTGCATGAAAAGGGTCAAAACATACCTGCGTATACGCTACTGGGGATGAGAGACTGAGCAATATTTTGGTTATTGCGAGCTAACTCAACAAGCAAAAACATTAGACTTACAAATACAGGCTGGTGTTGACAAATTTGCCAAGATGAAAGTGAGACGCTACCCCCTTTTATTTGAGTCTATTCATGGTTATCTGTGTAAACATGTTGTTTAAAACTTGGCTACATATTTCTACTTTCGACATTCACAGGAATGTTGTGCTTATTTAGCAGTTTATGTTCATTGGTTTATATTTGATACAAAGTGTCATTCTTTGTGGAAAGCAGGTGAAATGTAGCAGACTTAACTCGAGGTTGTAAGTATGTATCAAATCTGGTGAGATGCATTCAGATGGATGCTCTAAAATAAAGAGTTAAACTGCGTTCTTAGCCCTGGCTCATTTTGTAAGGCCCATGCATGACAATTCTTTTTCACTGATTTGAGAGTAGTCTAATGTCTCTAGCTGCTACTGTAAAACAATTTTTAAAAAATGATGTTGTACCACTATTTGTTTAATATAGCAGTAGTTACACTATGCAACTGTGAAATGTTTACTTAACTGGGATATCGAAAGCTGGCAGCAGAGCAATTTGGTTAGTGTTAAAACCTTTACTATAAAAACACAAACGTTTCAGTGAAAATGATGACCATAACGTTACACACTTTATTACTATAAAATGAGACTTAGTGGAACGACATTTTCAAGTTTACTATAAACCAGTGCCGTGCTTTAAAAACACTTTTATATAATTTATTTTAAGAATAAGAACGCTATCTCGGTGTAAACTGGCACAATTATTGCCTGTTTTTTTCTCATTCATGATGCTATCTGGGACAGAGAATGTTCACTGTTAACACAAAGTTGCCCCTATTTAGCAACATTCGCAAGCCCCTAAGGCAATTGCAAAACAGGTTTGTGGACAGTTAGCGCACCAAAATCAGGCACACGTGTGGGCAAAACAGACTTTGTGATCACCTATGTGATTTAGCAACGTGTTTTAGTGCCCAACCGGCAAGTCAGCGTTAACGCTGGAGATGGGCTGAACTTTAGGGGTGTGTCCTCATTTACATACAAATGTAGCGATTTAGCAAACCATCAACAGTGTTAGCATTTGTGTTTCAATTGACATGGGAAAACCAGGTCTAAACTGTGCACAAATTAAATGACTATAAATACCATTAAAACTACCAGGGAAGCAGGTAAAGAATAGAGAGAGAAAAAAAAGAAATAAAAGAAATATGGAGTAGACACTGGATTTCTACTTGGCCAGACAAAGAAGTTATCTGTCTTTTCTGAGCCTGTCTGACACACAATGTATGCAATAATTTTGTCTTAACAGACAAACAATCACTGACACCTGCCAACTGCTTCAGGCTGACCTGGAAGGAGACATGCGGAGAGCACACTGTTTGCCTGTAGCACTAAGGGTACCCGCTGCACTAACATTTTACACCACTGGCTCGTTCCAATGTAATGTGGGTTACTCTAAAGCCATAAATATTTGCTAACAAAATATCTGGCGAATCACACCCATAAAACCTATTTTGCTCCAGAAATGTTGGCTACCTGTTGCAATTTAAGAAGAATGTATTATTAGTTTGCAGGGGTTTTTTTCAAATGCGAGTTGGCTGTATCATGTGCAGTGCAAGATTATTATTATTATTATTTATTTCTTAGCAGACACCCTTATCCAGGGCGACTTACGATTGTTACAAGATATCACATTATTTTTACATACAATTACATTATTTTTTACACATTATTTTTACATACAATTACCCATTTATACAGTTGGGTTTTTACTGGAGTAATCTAGGTAAAGTACCTTGCTCAAGGGTACAGCAACAGTGTCCCCCACCTGGGATTGAACCCATGACCCTCCGGTCAAGAGTCCAGAGCACTAACCACTACTCCACACTGTTGCACCTGCAGCTTTAGTAAAGAGGGCAGAATTCATCCATTTCCATGTCTCTCACAAGCTGCAACTAAATACAAAGCAGGGTTTTCTTGAGAGGTATGGATTTCCTAGTGTCCTGGGAGCCATTGATTGCACACATGTTGCAGCTACGCGCACCAACACAGAATAGGCACCTCTACATAAATTGTAAGGGGACCTATTCTGTCAACTTGCAAGAAGTGTGTGATGCCAACAACTACAATACAAATGTGTATGCAAACCATCCTGGCTCCGCTCAGGACTCATTTATCCTCGCTAATTCGCAGGTGGCAGCTGTGTTTCAGTGAGATGACAGTCTGAGAGGCTGGTTGATAGGGGACAGCGGGTATCCACTGAAGCGGTGGCTACTGACACTGCTGCTCAACCCCACAACCCCTGCCATACAGAGGTTTAACCGTACCTTTAAATGTGCTCGTACTGTAATTGAGCGAACATTTGGAATTCTCAAAATGCAATTCCAATGTTTGGATGTCTCTGGGGGAACACTACAGTAAAGTCCACAGAAGGTTAGCAATATCATTCTGGCTGGGTGTGTTTTACATAAGATAGCTCTCTGTAATGGATGTGATCTTGAAATTACAGAGGAAATAGTACAGGGTTTGAAGGAAGCAGATGCTGTACTTGAAGACCCAGTGTCGGAGGTTGCAGATGCTGTAAATGCCAGGCAGGTCAGACAAAGCCTTATAGATTACTTTTTTATTTTATAAGTATTAACTCTCCACCTCCAGGCTGGTAAAAAAAAAAAAAAAAGTAGCCTTGCTTGCAGGGCTTGGTCATCCTCCTCACTTGGGCTGCTGGACATTTTAAATTTTTTGACGCTTTTGTCTGCTTTTTCTTTTTTTCTGGGTTTCAAAATGCCCTCTTTTCGCTATCGCAGACACACAGGTGCTCTTAAAGGGAAAGTTGAATTCTTATTGGTTGGATACCCCCACTGTGCTTTGATTGGCTGGGCGTATGATTCGCTATTTGATGTGCATTCGCTTAGATATTTTTTTGTACCATAATCAAAATGGGAATGCAATTTCCTATCTTTAATGTACAGTATCTTGTCGTCATTAAAAATCTATAAAAGTCAGTGAACAATAAGGAGAAATTGGCTATGACTAGGCTCCAAGTCCAGTTAATCCAGATTTATTTTGGGAGAAAGTCCCAGTAAGTTTGTAACTAAACACACCACAAAAAATAAAGAACCGCCATTAGTCTTCTAGTGTCCCACAACCCACTGCATAAGAAAGAGTTAACTGACCCATGGAAATGTCTTTGGAAACGGGATCATCTGCATGTAAACATCACCCATAGGCTCAGCTATGTGATTAAATTCGGTAGATGTTTTATTTTATTTATTTATTTATAAAATGGTCAGTATGATTCTCTACTAAATATCTATTTACTATTGCAGTGCAAATATATTTGTATTACGTATAATATTTTACAAATCTACAAATCTTACATAATTTTGTTACATTATGTATTTTAATTACAGCTAACTTAGCACTGTATACAAATGATATACTGTGCAATATATTTTAATTTAGCATATCTTAGTAAACCAAATTTTCCTAGTGTTACTGCTGTTGTACACAGCACATTGTAATATGGTACTATTAGCAAAGCATCACCCAAAAATACATTAGTATATTCTGTCATTGGTTGCAGAAGTTCTTATACAGTCTTATTGATTTACTGTAATCCACTACCAGCAGTACTCACAGGATTTTCAGGAAGCCTGTATATTTCAGTATTATACAAATTTTAGCGGTGTCTCTTCCTGCTTTCATCTCAGCTGTGCTCTGGCAACATACACGCAGGCACGGCCCTGAGCTCCTGTCTATGTTGCGCATTCAGGGGAAATGTGCCAAATTTGAAAAACAAATCATAGATAACATGTTTCGATGCATTCTACACACATTCTTCAGATATGTAAATGTGTGCCTGTTATACTACGAACACTATGGTAACTGTGACTTTATCTTGAGGCTCATTCTCAAGAAAACTCCTTTTCTGCACACATTATGATTCATTCACAAAACTACATCCATAACTATAAAATACTCAATTGTGTAACATGTTGTAAAAGTAAACAAAACTTTATTTAATAAAGATTTTGAAAATATAAAGATACATTTGTTGAATTGAAGACTTCTACAAATGTTTGTCAAATACTTTTTGACATTACTGTGCAGTTCATCATAAAACTTCACAAACAACACATTTTCACTTGTGCTGCTTATTGTTTAGTTTAGATAAACCTGCATAAGGGACTATATTAAAATTAAATTTATAGACAGGTGATTTATCACAGAAGATATATAGATACATGTATCTTTTAATATAGTCGACACAAGAAAAGCATCATTTTGTTTTGGTCCAGCATAAACTTTTAATTTGCTTAAACCTTTTGGATTATAATTTGATCATTATGCACGCAGAGCATGTGAACTGATGAATGCTTTGCCATCCTAGTTTAAACAAATCAGTGCAGTTCAGTGACATTAGATGAAATGATAAGGTTAGATGAAAACAAAAAAGATCCCTAATTAATTAAGTTGTTCTGCATCAGGAATAAGCACGAGGTATAGCCCAGCTGAGCTACAGAATGATGCGCTGAAACATTGCTGAAATGCTTCTGAAAAAAAGACTACCGAAATCAATTTCAGAGAAGTAACATTTTTATTTCAGCCTTTGAAAAAAAGGCAAATTTGCTGTTTAATATTTTAATGTAATTGAGTTTCTCGTTTGCAAACATTTTTTTAAAAATATATTTAGAGACAGGTCAATGGTACTTCACATTTGAACAACTGTTTTAATAGATCCTTCAGCAACAGAATTATAATACAGGGGTATATTTACATTCTTCAATTAACTCCTGTCAATGTTAAAGCTACAGAACTGAGAAACAAACAACTTAAGAGTGCTTAAGAGACCTTGCATTATATTACTGGTTTTGTAAAATTAATAAATAGGAGTTCATTTTTTTTTTTTAAATAGGAGACTGGAGCAAACATTTTATAGCATGAGAAAACTTTAAAATTCACTTGTGTAGTCCGTGAAAGTTCATTAACCACTGGCACTCCTAATTCAGTTAGGAATATGTACTGTTTTTACAAGTCACCTCACTAAAATCTAAACTGTTTTGATAACCTTTCTAAAAATAATAATACAATGGTGATTGGTTCTGACATTTAGCAACCCTTGACTGTTTTGCATGTTTCCGTGTCAGGCAGTTGGCATGTGATCTGCACTGCCAATCACAGAGCTGGTGCATTCATTTCAAACAATTCCCCTTTCATCTTTCAAATACCCCTGAACACCGTTTTAGAAACTTTAACTGCATCTCCTACTTAAACCGGGTATACAAATGAGGTACTTTGAAGGTAAAAACAAGTCTCACCCACAGTTAAAGTTTATTCAAATATCCATTGCTTTTATCTCCCAGGAGGTGATATTTTTGGATGAGGTGGCAACACAAAACGGCCACTTCATTTATGGCTTTCAAATCTTAGCATAAGAACACATATGTAATGTCAAACATTCAGGATTTTTGTAACCAGTTTAAATGCTTCAGACATTAAAATAATTTGTCTTTTTAAATTTAAAGTTAAATTATTGCCCTCATTTTTTCCACGATTTTAATGTTTCATCAGATTTTAGTCTAGCAAGCTGAGTTGAAATCCGATGCCCATTATAATATCTTCTGTAACACAGTAACAGGCTCACACTTGATTTTACAGGGCATTATTTTATCAACTGTTAACAACTGGATTACTTACATGTTAAACAATGTTTTTCATTTTTATGTTTAGTTAATATATAACTTTAACTTACTAGTTGTGTTTTCTGGTGGTGGTTGTCAGCAAATGTTGCTATTACAAGAACATAAATGGACTGGAAACCACAATTGTGCCCCTAGTGAAGTCACTGAGAGCCTTCTGCTTTCCCATTTTTGTTCCTAAATAGTTGCACACAACTCTACAGCTTACATAGGTCTAGTGAATTTCTAGTGCTTATTCTTAATTCCAGAAATTGTATATTTCTTTACAGTATGTAACAAAAGCAAAATCTATAATTATTTCCTGCTGTGTACTGTTACATCCTAATCAAACCCCAACCCCAAACTGCACAATTTACTAGAGCAGTGGTTTCCAACCTTTTTCAATGTAGGGACCACCTTGGTGTCTGGATTTTTCCCACAGACTACTTGCCACTCATTTTTTCACATCAGAATTTTGAAACTGATGTGTATAAGTATAAGTACATGTAGAAAGTAATGTATTTATATAACGTACCTAACATAATGAGATTCCTGGGCTTGAATGCGGAAACAGAAAGGCTGGAACAGCCAGATTACTTTTTTTCTTCCCTAAACAGTGAACACAAGCAGTAGAATGAGCACAGATTGGAAAGATGTGCATTTATGTGAATGCTAGATGTTGATTTTTTTTAAAACAATGCTGGCTAAAAGAAGTCTGTAATTTTGACAAGACAAATGTGCCTTCATAACATGTAAGTTATTTAGTTACTATTTGTTTCACATTAGAAAACTGTTTCAGCTAATGGCAGCTTTGAAGGCAATGCTTGGTATTGCATCAAAGGAAGCTGTAATATTAATTTTATATTAATTTATAAACACAGCAGTAATAACAGAAAACAGATAAAGGGAAAATGTAGACTACCTGCATATCTTATCATTATATATATATATATATATATATATATATATATATATATATATATATATATATATATATATATATATATATATAATCATGGTTACAGCTGTTGTGTTGCTTAGTAGTAGCACAATGTGTAATTGTGTAGAAATGGGTTTTTGCAAGAACTGTGTAACTGAATTTTGGGAGTTGTTTGCAGACCACCTGGAGTTTACTCATGGACCACAAGTGGTCAGCAGCCCACAGGTTGGGAACCACTGGGCTATAGTATAATCTTACAGGTGCTGGTACTAATGGAGGAGTCAGGGTAGTGCAAAGTGCAAATTATGGTAAAGACACATGCATACACTATCTGACCCTCCACATTCCCAGCCCTGTGATCACACACAAAAAAGAAAGTCTTGTAAAAACAGCACAAATGTTGCAGTTTTTAAATAAGAGGACATCACTATGGTACGTTGTTGGTTTTGATGGTGGTTTGGAACAAAATCAAGGTCATTTTCAAATGTACTAAAGCTTTATTTGTTCTTGGCAATGTCTTCCTTTATGGTCTTTGGTCCCTTTATACCCCAAACTGAACATGTTACTGATCCTTCCTAAATACAAAGCTGTTATTAAGTGGAGTCTTTTAGATTCTAGAGAAATGACAATGGTTCCAAAGATGACAGAAAGTGGCAGCTGGTGACAGGGAGGCAGAAAAAAACCCCCTTGATAAGATGATGATCAGAAATCAAACTACCGCCACTTTTTTCCCCCCTGTTTCATGTTTGTTAATACCACCCCCCTTTTTGAAGTTTAAAGCAAGGTTCAAAAGAGCCAGGTGCTGAATCATAATATTAAAGCAAGAAGGAGATCTATGAAAGAGAGAAGATCTAAGAGGGGAAGGCAACAAACACGGCTTTCAACTGCCTTTTGTCGGCCCTTCTGCAGATGTCACCAGTTGTTATTCCCAGCAGTGGCTTCAAGCGTGTATTGGTGCCTCTGGCTCATTCCAGCTCCACGTTTCAAGTGTCAATCATAAGGGAAGGACGCAGCCTGGGTCCTGGTCACTGTCCTGTGAAAAGTGCCAACAATTTACCATTGATTTAACTCACTCAATATACATAGATAGAGCCAGCTTTGTACAGAAAAAGGCCCTTTGGCAAGGTTGCTTGTAGAGCAATTCTGGCATATTTGATGCTCCTTGGTTTAACTGCCACGTAGCAGTGTCTGGAGTCCTATATGAAAAAAAAAAAAGTTATTCAGGAGTGACTGAACAAATTCAAAGGGAATCACATGTAGAGTCAGATAACAACGTTGTCTACCAAAGAAAAATAGCTTTTAACCTCTTTTAGCTTTCAAATACCTCTTCAGAAAAGCATTGTTATGTTTTCTTTAAGCACATTAGCAGTAGAATGACCTCGAAAAAAGTGTTGACCACACTACTGCTGTGTTTGTTGGGATGTAGTTTTGTTTCTTATTGTTTAGTAATAATGGCGATGTGATGTAAGCACCACAATTGAAATGTTCTACTTGAACACACTCTGCATGAAGCTGACTCACACAACATTAAGCTGTGGCTTTGGTTAAGGATGGTAGAAGAATTTGCCCTTTTAATGAGCAACTATGTGTCCTATAAAAAGCGTGGGTTAAATGAAGAACAGGGTTATTTAGAACAAGGGGTCTGAGTTGGTTAATTAAATGGTACAGTTGTCTTTGGCTAAGAGAACAACCCGCGGGAAGGAAGTGTTCGTTTAGCCTAAGTGCTCTCTAAGACAGAGTTGACCACCGGACAAAATATACCAAGGCCAATCACAATATGAATCAATAAATACAAATGAGTTTATTACTTAAGTCATGAGACACGTACATCAGCATATGAAATGAACAGAATAAGAGAAAAGCAATAAGCAAGTGTATGTTAATAAACTAACTGACAAACTAAATTAACAAAGCACCCCTACATTTGGTAAAAATGCAGTAGTAACTCTAGGTTACTCTCGCGATTACAAGTCAGTTATAAAAAGATTGAATAAACCATTTCAATTTGAGTTTGATGATGAGTTATCAGATTACAAAACTGTACTGTATCAGTTATGAATCGGTTAGCAACTAGTCGCTATCGGTGCCAAAAAGGTGTTCTTTAGTTGGAGCATTTACAATGGGAAAATTCCATTTCACCACAAGGTTGTTCCCTAAGCTGAGTGTTCTCTGATGAGGTGTTCCTATACACCGAGACTACTGTACCCCAAAATATATAACATTTTAGTGTACCAGGGCTCTTGTAGATAGTGTGGTTAAAATTGCTTACTTTTTAAGATAGTACTTAATTGTGTTATTGTATTTTATGAAAATGTAAATGTTTCTTTTAAACTAAAAGATTTTCTGCACATCTCTAAATATCGTTTGTAATACAGCACAGGGTGTGACAAATAAGAACTATTAGTTGGCACATCTTGAGGCAAAGGACTGAATCATATGAAGCATTCAACAGTTCACTGTATATAGTTTGAAAGGGAGATAGAGGCACTTGCTGGGAGGAGCATCTCCATTCCTAATCTGCAATGACAAAAATATGTCCCAGGCACAAGTATAGACAAAAGTGACATGTGTCTAGTAAGGGGATAGAGGATTCTGACATAAAAATGCACCAACCAATATACATAATAAACCCAAACACTGCATGTAGGTTTTGAGCAGGCTATATCAGCCATGAAAGTTACTCAGGTACTGCAGACATTATTTTTTTCCAAGTTTTAAACAGTGTAACAGTTCAATACAGTAAACTGGTCTGTATGTTTGAGGAGGGGGCAATGTCTTAGGCTATTGATTGTGATGACAGGGCTAAGGAGATTTTGGTTTTACATCTTCACTCAGCACAGACTTACCGTGACCTTGGCATGTCCCTTTACCTCCCAGTGCCTCTGTCGCACCCAGCTGTAAAACTGCACAAGCAGGAGGCCAGTCTGTAAAAGAGACGCTGCCTGCCAGTGGGGATATCCTGGATAAATATCTTTGAAAGTCATTATGCGCTTCCTGTGTCATTATGTCTCTCAACACTAAGGATGAAAAAAATCGCTTGAAGTTGCCTTACAGTCTGCGTCATAGAAATTATTTTGGTGGTGTTTGTAAAATTTAATAGTTACAGCATTTAACCCTTGGAACTGTGTTGGGATATAGCACACCCATGTGTGTAATGTGGTATTGCATTAAAGTTTATGTTTTTGTTGTTGTTGTTGTTGTTGTTGTTGTTGAATGAGATAACAATCAGCTTTGTAACACTGAATATTATGTTATTCTAATTTATGACAATAGATGAATTAGCTTACCATGGGTAAAATTAGTAGGTAGCTAATTAAATAATTCCATACCTCTTTGTAGCTCTCACACAGACAGTTTTAAAAGAAGCCCATGTTAGAGAAAGCATGCTTTCAGGTAGCTATTCACTTTCTAGGTCTTTCATCTGGAAAAATAAATTATCTCTATCCCCTCAATGCCTTATTTCCTATCATTAACCAACTGGATGCTTACACTAATGACTGCTTTGATCATGAAGACTATGCTCAGGTGAAATGATTAATCCAAAACTAAATTGTTTCATGCTGAGACAATGATGTAAATAAAACACACACATATGCACAAACAAAAAAAAAGTTATAAATATAAGTATTAAAGATGTTGTTAAAAGTATGGTGGGCAAAAAAAAACAACAACTTTAATTTAAAGTGAAAACCTCAATGCCCCAAAGGCTATATTACAGTGACAGTTCTTAAAACTGCTTTATAGTCTAGTTTACTTTTGTTTTCATTTTGGCTACCTGCAGCACTTGCAAATTATGTTTACATTATGAAAGACAGGAATAGAATGTGTGATATAAGCATAATATTTCATAACTAACCATTAGCACAAAATGAGAAACATTTGTTAACATGTCTGTAAACTAAATTTAGAAATACTAAATTAAACCTAATAAATTAAATGACAAACCTTTTTTTTAGTATTTCTTAATTTAGTACTGTTGAGTTAATAGTACAGTAATAGGCAAGGCAGTAAAAATTACAGGTAGGGAAATTCATTTTAGAACTTATATACCACATTATTTTATACACTTTAAATATTTAATATTTTTCAACAATGAGTATTCTTTGCTGAACTAGTTTTCTACTCACAAAGACTTAATTTCAGTTTGATATGTTTAACCCTTACATCACAATCCTGTGGTGAAAATAAAGCTGGTCAAAACACAATTGGTGCCAACCATGTAGAACTCTGAAATCATATCATATTCAAACTGTTTTCAGACCTGTCTTGTTCTTAGTTGTTTGCAAGAAGAGTTGTTAGCTTGTACCAATTTAATATAACAGAGATTGCCAAGGGAAAAGCTTGGAGAGAAATTTGATATAATCTTACATGATTTTCCAAAGGAAATAAAGAAGGTCTTGTTTTTTCAAAGCCTGTGGTGTTTTGGTAATGATGGATAGTGTGAACAGAAATACAAACAGGCAGTGTGTGTTGTTTTGTTCATGTAGTAAAACTAAATTCACTTTTCTTTTTTGCATTGGTCTTCATAAAACCTTATCAATCAAGCATCTACAGCTTTGAAGTTTAGTATCCACATATGGCATGGGAATGATTCAAATGGATTCATTGACGAGAAAAAAAGAGAATTTAAAAAACATTTGAAAATCCTCTAGTCTGCAATGCAAATTTAAGTGGCCACTTGAGATGTCATGTGATTGACTAGACCTATATAAGCTGTGTGCCACTGTTAATCAACCGCAATGGGAATGCAGAAGGATACTTGCAAATGGTAGTGGGTGCCCGTACAACAGCCTTTTCCCTCAAACAGGGGCTGCATTGAGCAATGTATCCTGTTCCTGGAATGGCAATGTTCATAGAAAACCACCACCACAACTCTGGTGGCAAGTGGGTCATAACAGATCCAGCCTGCAGATGTGCACAACATATTGTGACAAACAACAATCATGCTACCTTGGTCCAAATCACTGAAACCTTCAACACTGTACAGGACACCTGTTTCGACTAAAACAATATGGATAGAGATACCTACATGCTTACCATTAAGGGCATTCTTTAATATTTGGCCTGCCAGTGTTAAGTGTTTGGTCATTTGGTAATACTGGATTTGTGCTAAAACCAAAATCATACAATATCTCTAGTAATATTTTGTTACAGAGATTTCAACCGATTGGCCTTCCTAACACATTTTGTAGTTAAGCATCAACAGCTTTGAATTTTAGTCTCCACATACAGCTTGGGAATGATTGGATTTGAACCTCAATTGCAAATGTATGTAATGTTTATCTGACCAAAATGTTTCTCATGTAACAACAGCAACTAAATAAAAAGAAAGGGGTCAGCAATATAAGGGTGTGATATGTACAAAAAGGACCAAGTTATATTAAAAATAATTAGCAACCTAATAATTAATCGGTTTACCATGAATAATTCAACAAAATATAATTCAACAAAGTATAAAGAAGAAATTACTGGCAGCCGACTATAATGCAACAAGGGTACAAAGGGTCTCTCCGTCTAGGAGGTTGTCTGCTGCACATAGACATGTTGCAAAAGTACAGCTGTGACGCTATCATTGAGAACCTCCAAGAGTGGGGTGAGGTTTCCAACCACGAAAATTATTATTAGACTAACTTTTTTTCTGAGAATTAGATAAAGACTTACACGGAGCCAAACCACATTTAGATACATGCAAGAGCTGAGACTTAAAACTTAAATCATTACCTTACATGGGGATGGCACATACACCCCTACCTTTAAAAGATTATATAAACCAAGAACAAAAAGAGCATGGTGCTCATAAACCCAAAGGTGCGGCTCCTTGACTGAAGAAAACCATGAAGCAAACCTCAGTTGCAGATGCTATATAGGGAAGAAATGGTAACAGTCTGAGAGGCTTAGGACTGATGTGAAAGAAGCAGAGAGTCCACGACAGGATTAAATATATCCTGCCGTGTATCAAAGTGGACTGTTCGGACAAACACGTCTAAATCTATTGTATTGCAAAATAACCTTCAGACTGTGTTGGATCACATTTGTGGTTGAAGAATTAAAGAAGAGGACAACACATAAAGACTGTGTTGATCTCGGGGTTTGAAGAATCATCTCAAGGAGAACTTCATAGAACAATTCAACAATCTAGTCCCACAATCAAACAACGATTGAATGAGTCAGGGTTGCCCGGGACTGTTGAGTATAATCTATGTTACATTCTCCACATGAAAGATAATCAGTACCAAGTAGAGTTACATAACTTGTGATAAGTAACTTTTAATGAACCTTGATAAGTAATTGATAAGAACCAAACTGCGCTCTGCTGAAACGAAATGGAAGAGATTTATTTTAAATTGAAACTAAATGATTTTAAGGTTTTTTTTTTATTTGAATTATTATTATTTTTAACTTGGCCTATTTAGTAGCTTAGACAATCAACACACAATAGATCATGGTCCTATACTGATGCTCAGAATGAACTGGAGTGGTTAGTGGCACATGTGTGCAGTCTATTGCTCCCAACATGCTGGGAAAATCAGAAATGCCATCAATCAAATCTACTCTATTTAATGCTTAGCCACCTACACGTAGTTGTCCTACATTTTTTTTGTTTCCTCCTCCTCCCTCCTCCTCCTCTAGAATCTCAACCGTCTTTGCATCGGTCTCCTCTGGAGGGTTAGTGATTACACTTTCTCCTACACTTTGTTAAGCGCCGCTTCATTTACCTCATAGAGGAGGGTTCTAAGTGAGGCAGAGGAGACCCCCGGCCAAACTCCTCCTTTAGCGTGCATGATTCCTTGTCTTCTCTTTCAGGTACTGATGCCTCTATTTATGTGAGGGCCCCAAGCGGTGGAACCCCTCTTGTTTGTCGGGTCTCCTCAAAGACAGTGACCCCTCTCCTGTTTGTTGGGTCTCCTCAACGACAGAACCCCCCTTCTATAATGTTGGGCTTTTGAAAGAGGCGGAACACCCGGCTCTATATGTTCTAACATCTACTAACTTGTTTTCTTTCTGGTTCGCGAGCTTCTTCGTATGTCGAGTCATCTCAGAGACGGTGGCACCTCTTCGTATGTCGGGTCATCTCAGAGACGGTGACCACCCTCCTGTTTGTCAGGTCTCCTCAATGACGGAGCCCCCCTTTATATGCGTAGGGCCTTAGAAGGATGGAGCCTCTCTCTTTATATGTTCTATTTGTTACTAACGTTATGTCTTAAACATTACAGCAGGTAACCTAGCACCGCCCCGTGAAGTACTTGGGTGTTCATCTCAAAAATACATTGAGCAGAACTGACAACACATGAGAAAAAGCAGACTGGGAAATGCCAGCAACAATTGTGACTGTTTAAAATATGCTTTCAAAAGTTCTTAACAAATTGATGCAATTGTTAGTGTCGCAATTGTCGCAGCTTTAGTACATTTCATTATAGCATTTGAGAACCCTCATCTGCCCCCTTTTTTGAAAATTTATGCAGGAACGCCCATAATTACATATTCATCTAAGGTTGAATCGCAAAGAAAAACTGCTGCTGCAAAGCATTCCCTAAAAAGTTGTTAACAGCATTGCGCATGTTTAGTACATTTCACCCAAGACTTCAGACTCGTTTGCAACTGGTTTGCGACTATTGCAGCACTTTAGTACAACTACCCCTAAGACTACTCTCAAGCCACTAGATCAATGTCAGTGTTAGTTGTGTCTGATTTGATAACTTTATTGTTTCTTTCTGTAAAAAAAACCCAGCTTTGAGTAAAGAGCTTTTAGATTGTAGTGTTGTAAAACTAGTATAGTGTTGAACCAATGAAATTATGGTGAAGCAATGAAAAAATAAGCATGTGGAAGAGTGTAAAGTTAACACACCAAAGCATGCAAATTTACAATCAAACACTTTCCTAAAGGAAGTGTCTCAAGCTAATGTAAGCTACAGTAAATCACATACTTCTTCTTGTTTAAGCATGAGTATGAAGCAGGAGCCAAATAACCTTTCTCAGATTCGAACAAAGACAGAGACAGGCCTTAGCCTTGCTAGCAGAAGCATGATTTGAGTTTGATTGCCTTTTAAAATCGCAGGAAACATATATCTGTCATTGTCTATTTAAGAGTTCACCTGTAAGGAAATGTTCTTGCCAGTGGTGCTGACATAATCACAGTCCTAAGCAACATATCCTTACAGAGGCTTTTGTGCTGCTCATACTTCTGCTTTATAAAGTTTCCTGCTTTGTGAGCAAATTGTCTCTATAGAGGCTTTCTTCTTTGTTTTTCTTTGTTCAGCATATAGCTTGGAAAAAAAGAAAAGTATTTCGTCCTTCATTTATGCCTGGCATTGTACCTTCTATTGTAAAACACAAAGTCCTCTTATCATCTCAAATCCACAAGGAATTTCATAGGACGTGGCCTTTCAAAGTCATGTGATGTCAGTTGATTTTGTTTCCGGCTGTTCATTTGGAGCAGTGAAGTTACTGATTAATTCAACACTAGTACAAGAAAGGTAACTGAACTGTTTGTTTTTTTGACCACTTCTCCTAGTAAAGCACTGGGTATACTTTTTTATCATTATGCGGTTCTTTCCAAAAATGCTATTTTCTTTATTTTATGGCAGCCGAGCAAGACGGACAAACTTTCCCTCCATCTGGCACGACCGTCTTGCCAAACATTGTATTGCATTTCTCCTGCTTATGACCTCCTCCTCCTCCTTCTCATCATTCAAATGACATTGTAGTTTGTACCTCAAAAACAAAAAAAGTTACCATTGAACAAACATGAGTCACAAAATCTGTAACATGAAGTGTGACGTAATTATAAAAAATGGAAGCGTTTTTAAAGGAATACTTTAGGTCATCTACATTCTCCTACATTCTCCTACATTCTCCTTACATTATTAATATACTAATATGTGAGCTATGTATGACTTTATACTGTTGTTTCTGTGTAGATCAATATTTTCTGTATTTGCCAACTATTCCAGCAGAAAGGACTCTTCAATGTTGACTGTGGAGAAGTGTTGTGGGGAAGCTTATAAACATACCACTATGCACTGAAGCCCATAGGTGAAGCACCTTCCCTACAACTAAGGCTTTTTTAAGAAGACATTTTTGCTGGAATATTTAGCAAGCATGGCAAAATAAAATTTAAGCAACAGTGAATCATAAAGTACGCATATACTAGGATAATAAACTCATAAAATATAAACCTGTAAGTATAATGAATGGTCCTCCACTTGTGTTCAGTCTAAATTGTAACAGTGAGAATGTTTGAAGACTATATGAATAATATTGAATAAGAACAAATATCGTTTTATTTCAGTTACGGACAGGATCACCCACAGTAGGTTGAAACCTATCCCTACAAGAATTAAGACCTCAACTCTGTCATCTCCAAAAGGCTTCTTCACACAGGGATAAAAAAAACCCTGTTCAACTCATGTCAGGCCTCTACAGTGATTAATATCTGTTTAGTTGTGTTCTATGTTCAGCACAGTGTGAAAAGCATGCTCAGCACAGTTCCTCCAAGGTGCCCTTCAGCTGACCTGAAAATTTTATTTTGCTTGTAAAATAATAAAGGGGTTATTTTAGAATGTTTGGTTGGTGCACAGTGTTAAGCTGAAATGAGGCTATATAATGACAGGCAAACAAACGATAAATGCTTATCCCCACAAGGAGCTGTAGACCTGACATTTTGTTCAATGGTAGAGAAATACAGAATATAATACATACATTTTCATCTAAGAATTAAGACTTGAATTGTAAATTGCACTTTAAAGTATCTGGGGTGAAGGACATATTCACTTTATGCTGAATGGATTCCTTCTGCATGTTCTCATTTTGGAATTTTTGCATTCATTCAGATGCAGTGACCAAATGACTAAGGTGTATCTCACTATTCCAAATCACACCATTGCATTGGTTGAACATTCATAGAGTGCTGTGGTTATTCCACTCATTGCTCACTGTTATATACACCACCACCATCATGCTCACTGTTATATACACCACCACCAATACCCTCGTCAACAGTTTCAATCACACATGACAATGAGCACATTAACTTGATTTTATTTTCTAATTTTATGCTTGGGTTATATAAAACAGTTTTTTTTTTACAGTTAGAATGTGTTAATTTCCTAAACACATCAATTCTTTTGAGCATTGAATGTCATGTCTGTTATTTTAACCCTGTTAAAAGCTTAAGCTGCAAGTCTTGGTGGTCCAGTGGTTAAAGAAAGGGGCTTGTTACCAGGAGGTTCCAGGTTCACTGTGTGCAACCCTGAGCAAGTCACTTAACCTCCTTGTGCTCCGTTCTTTGGATGAGACGTAAAACTGAGGTCCTATTGTAAGTGTCTCTGCAGCAGCAGTTGTGATGCATAGTTCACCCCAATGTCTCTGTAAGTCACTTTGCATGAAATTCTCCTACATTACAAAGACATTAACTTGATAGTGTCATTCAACTATTCACAGAGAATGTTGCTTTTAAAGGTGTGGGTCATTGCTTTGAATTTAATTGTTAGAAATAACTTCATATAGTAAAGGTGATATTACAAATGTTAATAAACACCTTTATCATCCATTCTACATATGAATCCATTTAAATAGCTTTGTATGGTATTTGTAATCATTCTGGTTCTGAGTTCTGTTGCTCATAAATTTTGGGTCCCATTTCAAGTAAGATTTGCTTGGAAAACCGGCATGCTCGGAAAAGTTACTTATTTATATTCCTTACTCGACACACCTCTAACAATAAAAACAATTATATTATTCAAGCACTATTAAAAAGGGGGAGGGGGTATTTATTTTATCTATGATTGTTATTCCCTTCTGTTCTGATTTTTTTCAAATGCAGACCTAAAAATGTATGAAGCCTCTTTCACTCTGGCATTTCTTCCGCCTACCCAGGTCTTAGTCCCACATAGTGTGAAACCACGTACCTGGGTCGTACCCGGGTTAACTCGGATCCTAGCGACCCACCTCAGGATGTGGGTTGACATGCTTTGACCCAGGTTGAGCAAGACAAAATGCATGATGGCCAACAAAATGACAAACAGCCACGCATGTGTGAAGGTTTCACGTCCGCATGGAAAGTTTTTGTTTATTCTATTTAGCCATCATTTTGTTGCTTGAGACACACCATGAGCCATTTGGGCCGATGGTTCAATCCAGAAAAGCTTGGAGGAAAGCATCTGTAACAAGCTGCTTCTGAGGCACTGATATGCATATTGTTTACTTGCGTCTGTCACCCAGGTCAACCCTGCTTTATCAAAAGCAGTGTGAAGTTGCGTAGCCGACCCGCATGACACCGGGACCTGGCCTGGGTAGGTTCTGACCTGGAAAGAGCATGCCAGTGTGAAAGGGGCTTAAGTTAAGTGACTATGTTGTGCCCACAAGGCCTACTAATGCCTTTTACATATAATGTTGTATTAAAGATGTGTAATATTCATTCCATATGAATTCAAGTATTAGTTCAATTAAATTGTGGTTTCAGGGTTATGTACTCTGGAAGAGTAGATGTTCCAGGAGACTTGCCTCTGGATGAAGCTACAATGTGCAAATGTAACCTTGGCCTGTCATGGCTATGTATGTATTGGACAATAACGTAGTTAAGCAAAACATTTAAATTTCAGGACCAGTTCTTGAGCCTTTCTTGACAAGGTGCCTTTTACTCAACCATGATGAATATGTTGTTTTTGACATCAGTACACAGCCTCTTTCTGAAGTGGGCAGAATGTACTGCATTCTCCAGTTACAATGGTTACTTTTTTAATGATGATGTTAAGTGTTAGAATCCTAACAGCTGAAGTGTTTATCCTTACTTGAGTACATTAACCTTTTTAGTTCAGGAGAAGAATCCTATAGTCCAGGCTGACTGTCATCTGCAATACTATTGGATTGGCACATTGACAGAATCTAAAGTCCAGCGCCGCAAGTAAACATGGATGACAGTGCAAGCAGATAGAACTGATTGACTTGGGGAACTTGCACCTGCTTGCACAAGAAAAACAAAGGTTGGGGTCACCAATGCAGAAAAACACAACATTTTCTTCTGCTTATTTTGCTTGATGTTAAGCTATGCTATTTGGACAGTTTCCAATGACACAGTTGTAAGATAAAAGCTACTGTATAATGTTGCCATTGGGAGAAATGTTCAGGAACAGTCCAGCCTTTGTTTTAACAGAGTTCAACTTTTTAAAATCTGCATTAAAAGAGTAAAAAACAAACATGAATCACCCAGTCTTAAGAAAAGTCTTTGGATGTCATATTAGAAATATATCATTAAATAATCTGTCAAGCCATTTAAAGGGAAAAGCAATTATTACAAAAGAGTCCAGCTTAGAAGGCCTGAATACCATACTGTATAAACCTATGGATATTAAACCTTTGGAGGGCTCACCTGGTAAAGGCACGACAGTGTGGATTTTAGCGTGAGTTGTACAGTCAGGAGTTGCCGATCTTCACTAGGGATTACACAGGGAGCTTTGCATTGGCTCTGGCACTCCTGCAGGATAGAGAGGCAAAATCAGACGGACTGAGTCACCTCAACATACTACAGCAATCTTCGCTGAGATCAAGCGGAAACCTGCAGGTTTGGTCTCCAGGGTCTAGTATGCTGCCGACATCGGCTTGGCAAGGGATATTAGTGGACTCCCACTGACCACCCGTTCTCCTGAGAGGCTGTGGGGACAAGCTGCATACTGGGTATTCTTAATAGGGGAGAAAACAGGGTACAATAATGGGCATTTTTTGGAGGCCACACAAAAACAAGATTGCATTATCTTAGGTTTTCTTAGTGAGTGAAATTATTATTATTTATTTATTAGCAGACACCCTTATCCAGGGCGACTTACAATTGTTACAAGATATCACATTATTTTGACATACAATTACCCATTTATACAGTTGGGTTTTTACTGGAGCAATCTTGGTAAAGTACCTTGCTCATGGGTACAGCAGCAGTGCCCCCCACCTGGGATTGAACCAACAACCCTCCAGTCAAGAGTCCAGAGCCCTAACCACTACTCTACACTGCTGCCCGTAATAAAAATTAAAAAAAAATAAAACCATTGGATGGGATGGTGGTGGTGGGGTGTAACCAATATACTTTTAAAGGAAGATAAACAAGTGCACTTAACATGTTAACTCATTTTTACATCCACATTATCATAGGCAGTTTATTTTTTCCATCTGCAAGTCTACAATTTGAACATGAGAAAACATGAATGCAGATGAATCTAGTACATCTTACTATGACTTTGAACCATTTATCTTGTGCTGATAACTTGTCAACATTCACAACATTTTATTACAGATGCAACTACTTTGTGGAATGAAAAATTGATGATAAAAGTGTAATGAGGCTATAAAAAGAGTCAGTGTACTCCCTTCTCCCATCTGCCCATCATTTAACTGATAGCAAAAAGGTAAAGCAAATGTCTAATTTCAGACTACAAAACGTATACAGTAGAGCCCTATCAATCTTTTTCTTTTAGATAGACAGATATTATCAGGGGCTTTTCCATTAAATGTGGTAAACAAAAAGCTTCCCAAACAACCAGCAGGGAGTTAAAGAGACTACACCTTTTAGGGCAAGCCTAGTCAGTTTTCCTAGGCAATATTAATCAGAAAATAGAACTACAAATATACTTTTTTTTACTTTTTTCTTGAGACTTGAACAGGAAGCTTTATAAATATATTATTAATACTAAACCACTAGAGGATTTGCTAACGACTTGTAGTCTGAACATTGTCCTAAGATTTTAGGGGTTTCTTTCCATTGTATGAGCGGTGAACTTCTGATTCTTTGCTACTCAAGATCATTCTAGTGAAGCTGGTTCCCAAAATGAAATATACAGTATGTTTGAACCACGTAGACAAATGTTAGTGTTTTCATGTGTGTGATATTGACAATAAAATCTATTATTAAAGGCATTAGTGATTTTCCCACCACATCACATAGGCAACACCTCACAAGGTTTTCCCTTTAACAGATTATCTCCTATTTTTCTGATATGGGTTGTTGCCATTGCTATATGTAACAGGTGGAAGCAGGGCGTGAATCCAAGCAAGCTCCTTAATGCCGGTACAAAAGGATACATTTTCCTGGACATGTTATTTAGCTCATAATCCATCACCTTGTCCCTCTCAGAGTTCAGCAGTATCAACAGTGCATCACACTTACAAAAAGAGGATGGAGTCAAAGTGTACAGCACCATATGTACACTAAACAGGACACAGCATTGCTTAAACAAAAACGGCATATATATTTTTGTCTTTGTTATAGACAATGTTGAAGGAATAAACAAAATTGAGTCAACATAACCACTTCTACGGGTTAGAAAGATCAGTCACATGATAAACAATGTTAAATTTTAAGAAAATAAAATACAATGATACACAACCCTTCCTAAAAGGTATATAGTGATTGTAACAATGCCTGTATTGAAGGATTTTTCTCGCTTAACTATTTAAACTTTATTTCTACTATGCTCAGGGAAATACAAAAAAATATTGTGCACAAATATTATATGTACATTTCACATAAGCACAGCTACTGAATTTAAATCCTTCCAGCTGTCGTGGCCTTTTTTTCTATCTTTACTTAGTATTAGGTGTTGTATGCTCAGCAGTCTCTCTTAAACAAAAGAAAAGAAGGCAGGTGTTCTAAGTTTACTTTTCATCCATGTGGCCTTTAAGGAACACATTTAAGTTGTAATGACTCTATCTATAAATGCCATTGTGACCATTACTTTCTTTCATCTATGAGCCAAGTTGAAACCCCTGTTAGGATTGTCATTGTAATTGTGTTGTGCCTTACTGACCTCTTCAAGTTTGTAATGCTTCTCCTGTTGTTAAGCTCATTGTCTACATTTTTATCTTTTTGTTGTCTATTGTAACAATAACGTCAACAAATGTTCGATATAATCTTGGATGTCTGAGGGGCCAAAAAACTGGTATTTAATTAAACCATATTATCATTTAGATTGTGTATGCTTTCTTTGTTTTAAAAATGACAACTGATGTGTTTCATACTTTTTATGCATAACTAGGCATGGTTTCTTAATTTTTAAGGTGAATGCGGATAATGGTGTCTACTCTATTAAAACATGGTTTGAAACCTATAATGTCATCTCTTTAGCCAATCACAAAGCTATATGTGGGGCGTGTGGTTGGAATTACAAAGCATTACCTAAAACAAGGCAATGCTTTTTTTTGCGTGGTGTGTTATTATCTGTTGAACTGAGTGCTCCACTGTACTAATTCACATGAGGACTTATTTCCAAAATGTTCAGGCTTCAAAAATCTTATATATATATATATATATATATATATATATATATATATATATATATATATATATACTGAATAGAGGAAAAACAATGTTAATGCTACCAAAAAAAATAGGACAAACAAACAACTTACAATACATGGAGTTATATTAATCGGTTCATTGGTTCTGTTTTTTGTTAAATTTACAGGTTTTTTTTCTCCTCTCAAAAAAGTAGTTAATTAAATAAAGGAGTAAATCTGGCACTTTACATTACCGTGGGTGCTGTATAGGAACAATTTGGCAATCTAATGGCAGCTCTTGAAGCAATTGACTCTAGAGTAATCTCTTGTATTTGTATTTTTCGAATTATACAGGTTGTGGAAGATGTAATGTACATTTTGTTTAAAAACAGGTGGTTAAAAATTTACCTTGTACAGCCAGAGATTGAAAATGACAGCAAGAAACCTGTTTCTTGTTTATACCGGCTTCCCAAATCACATTTTTAACGTGATTTAGTTTCTTCTAGATTTACCTCAGAATGTATTATTGAGTGTAAGTTTGAAATTATAGATGACAAATGATCCTCAGAACCTGAATTTTGGCACAGGCCTTATACTGATGGGTGACATTTTTAGACCATTTATCTTTTGCTCACTAGCTGTACTAAGTTTCATTGTTTTATAAACCCTCCTGAGACAAAATCTAGAAGTATATAATAAGGTATGGTATGGACTGTGAGACACTGAAGCTTTAAATTGAATTATTCCAGTGATATAGTTTGATCTTGCTTGGCTTACTTAGAAGATGAATGGCATCTATTCGTTTTAGTTACACTCTCCCCACAAAGTGTATGGTTGCTTTAACCTCTTTTTCAAGTTTCACTCCTGGGATATAAAAGCTTTTACATGCTTTAAAATGTAGCCTTGCTTGAAATTAATACCACAATGTAAAGAGCTTTAGATTAAACAAAACATAAATATCTATCTGTTTCCAACACTTGTGTGTTGAGGATGGATGTTGCCCTTTGTTTTGAAAGCTTTCAGCCAGTATTAATACATTTGTTTAAAGCCCTTAATGTGTGGAATTAAACGATCAGACAACAGCATATTTAAAGCCTGCAACAAGCTTGTCTCTTGGACAGTTTTTTTTTTCTTTAAATACAACTAACAAAAAATAAACAACATTGAGTCAAATAAATGCTGTTCTGTGCAGCACTTAAGATTAATGTGCTTACTCTTTTTCAGCATCCTTGTACAGACAGCTGTTTTAACATAATATATCTGGACAATCTCGGAATGATATACTGAAACATTTCACAACTCTCATCAAGATACTAATACTGTGCTTTTTGTGAGCTCATTTCTGCAAGAAATGCAAGTGCTTGTAACATTTTTTTTCAATATATTTACTTATTTATCTATGTGCATACTGTATCACCCAAAATATAACAGATAAAAATGAGATACCCTGAAAATCTTTCTCCTGTGCTGGAATTTCTAAATTGTTACTACAAACTGGCAAAATACCTTTCATTTGGAGGTCTGCTGTTATCCCTCCTTTACACAAAGGGGGGTATACATTTTAGTTCATCAGCTTTAGACGGGTATCTATACTGCCTGTGTTATCGATATGCAGGAGAACATGCACACTCAGGTGTCTTCTCATGGTATAAACAATAACTAAAACCCTATCCACAATACCTAAATAATTAAGAAACAACTTTAGGGCTGATTAAGTTTGATAAACAGACCAGATAAAATCACTTTTCAAACGTTGTTTATACTATCGAGGAAGACGGATTTCCTGAGTTATACACAACCAGCCCTAAAATTATAGCAATTATGCAACAAGTGTTTTCAACATACATGAAATTTTGTTGACAAAAGGATGTGATTCGTGTTAGCCCCTGTCAACAGTATAATCTGACTGGAAGTAAAAGCTCTTTTTCGACAATGAATATCAAATTAAATGACCTTATCCGGATATGATCAGGAACGGGTCTTTATTATTGTAGGATATACTAACATGGAATCGTGATGATTATGCAATATGTGTGTAAAATGTATTACTTATACAACACCAATACACATTCAGATCGAGTGATTCTACCACCTCGACACTAAAATCACAACTGCTATTCAGTTGGCAATTAAAGAAATGTATGTGGCAAAGTGCCCCCCCCTGTGTATTATATGTTACGTGTTGTGTGTAAATGTTGGTGTATAGGCATTGGTACACGGGATATAAGCGGGTCTGTGTTTCACATGTGTTTAAATTGTAGATTTGTATTTAGGCACGAGGATGCACAAATCACTTCACGTGCTGGTTAAAGTAATAATATGTGAGCACGGGGGATTGCACTTTAATTAATTCACGTGCAGTTGTACCGAGATTCCAATTGAATGATTGACTAGCAATCGAGTCTTGGTACAACTGCATAAAAGCTGTATGTTTTCACTCACTGGGGTTGTGTGTTCGTTGAGTGGAGAACGGAGAGAGAGAGAGAAGGAGAGTATTTAAAACAATTGCTATCGCGTGCTGGAGGACCAGCACGATACTTGTTTAGTTATTTACTCACCGTGTTTGTGTGTCTGTCCGCCCACCGCTTGTTTAATTGATAGTCCGTTTTTGTTCGTCTATTTATTTTGGCGCAAGTGCCGTGTCCTGTTTCGTGTTCTGTTTTGTTAAACCTTTTTATTTTGATTATTAAATGCTGAGCGCATCACGCGCCAGCTTCATCAAACCCCAAGTCTCTGTCTGTTCTGTGTTCCTGCTTCTGGCCGTGACGTCACCGCCTGCAGTCATCTTGTCACACGTGGTGTCAGAACCGGGAAAACAGCGCCTCCAGGACTCAGGCCAGAGCGGGAACCGCAGTTTTTTGTTTGTTTGTTTTGTTTTTTTGGAAAAAGGGGAAAAATGGAAGGCTGGAACTGGAGAGATGGCTGCCAGGATCTGGAGGTCCTCCTCGGTGGTCTAGAGGACCAAGGCTGGTGCCTTGCCTGTGGGGAGTTCGGGCACCCAGTGGTGCACTGCCCCTACCAAGAGGGAGAGGAGGAACTGGCCCAGGAGAGGAAGGTGAGGAGGAGGCAGAGAAGGGGAAAGGGGAAGAGGAAGGCGGAGTGTCCACCGCCCAAGTCTCCACCAGCAGAGGAAGAATGCCTGCTGGTTTTGCCTCCACAGCCTGAGTGGGAGGAGCTTGAACGTCCTACGCCTGAGTGGGAGGAGCTCGAACGTCCTACGCCTGAGTGGGAGGAGCTCGAACGTCCTACGCCTGAGTGGGAGGAGCCCGAACGTCCTACGCCTGAGTGGGAGGAGCCCGAACGTCCTACGCCTGAGTGGGAGGAGCCCGAACGTCCTACGCCTGAATGGGAGGAGTCGGTAAGGCCCACAGCCCAAGAGGGAGGAGTCGGTGCGTCCACAGCCCAAGAGGGAGGAGTCGGTGCGCCCACAGCCCAAGAGGGAGGAGTCGGTGCGCCCACAGCCCAAGAGGGAGGAGTCGGTGCGCCCACGGCCCAAAAGGGGAAGGTAGAGCGCCCACCGCCCCAGTCTCCACTAGCAGAGGGTGAATTCCTGCTGGTTCCACCTCCATTGCCATGGGAGGACTGCTTGCAGCTCCCACCTCCACCAGCAGAGGGTGAATTCCTGCTGGTCCCGCCTCCGCCACTTCCACCGCCAGGAGCAGAGCAGCAGGAGCTGCCTCTGCCTCCTCCACCAGCAGAGGGTGAATGCCTGCTGGGTCCCTGTCCCCCAGCAGAGGGTGAATGCCTGCTGGGTCCCTGTCCACCAGCAGAGGGTGAATGCCTGCTGGGTCCCTGTTCCCCAGCAGAGGGTGAATGCCTGCTGGGTCCCTGTCCACCAGCAGAGGGTGAATGCCTGCTGGGTCCCTGTCCACCAGCAGAGGGTGAATGCCTGCTGGGTCCCTGTCCACCAGCAGAGGGTGAATGCCTGCTGGGTCCCTGTCCACCAGCAGAGGGTGAATGCCTGCTGGTCTCCCTTCCGAGGCGGAGCCGCACCAGTCCCCTGCAAGAGGGGAGGGCCGCACCAGTCCCCTGAAACAAGGGTAGACTACACGCTGCTCCCACCTCCGCCGCCAGGAGACTACACGCCTCCCACCTCCACTGGCAGGAGCAGAGCAGCAGGAGCTGCCTCTGCCTCCGCCACCTTCACTGGCAGGAGCAGAGCAGCAGGAGCTGCCTCTGCCTCCGCCACCTTCACTGGCAGGAGCAGAGCAGCAGGAGCTGCCTCTGCCTCCGCCACCTCCATCGGCAGGAGCAGAGCAGCAGGAGCTGCCTCTGCCTCCGCCAACCCCACCAGCAGAGAGAGGAATGTCTGCTGGTATCACTTCCCCACCAGCAGAGGATGAATGCCTGCTGGTATCACTTCCCCACCAGCAGAGGATGAATGCCTGCTGGTATCACTTCCCCACCAGCAGAGGATGAATGCCTGCTGGTATCACTTCCCCACCAGCAGAGGATGAATGCCTGCTGGTATCACTTCCCCACCGTCACGAGGAGAGGAGCAGGAGCTGCCTCTCCTGTCACCAGAAGGACCAGGACTAGATGCTGGCGGTCCTCAGCAGCCCTTGCATAGGCTGCTGAGGAAAGCATGGGAAGAACCGCCCGCCGCAGTGGCCGAGAAGAGGGCCAAAACCCGCACCCCAGCTTGTCCTGACTGCCTGCCTCGCTGCCCAAGGATGCCTGCCTCGCCGCCCAAGGATGCCTGCCTCGCTTCGCCCAAGGATGCCTGCCTCACTGCACCCAAGGATGCTTGCCTCGCCGCCCAAGGATGCTTGCCTCGCCGCCCAAGGATGCTTGCCTCGCCGCCCAAGGATGCTTGCCTCGCACGCCTCGGGCTGCCTGTCGCTCCGCGACGCCTGGGCTGCCTGTCGCCCGCGACGCCTGGGCTGCCTGTCGCCCGCACGCCTGGGCTGCCTGTCGCCCGCGACGCCTGGGCTGCCTGTCGCTCCGCACGCCTGGGCTGCCTGTCGCCCGCGACGCCTGGGCTGCCTGTCGCCCGCACGCCTGGGGCTGCCTGTCGCTCCACACAGGGTGCAGAGTGCGAGGGAGAAGTGGAGCTCCCGCTGCCGCCTCTATGGCCAGGGGCTCCCTCCCGAAGTTCGCCTCCCGAGGGTCCGCTGCTGCTGCCGCCGCCTCCCGAGGGTCCGCTGCTGCTGCCGCCGCCTCCCGAGGGTCCGCTGCTGCTGCCGCCGCCTCCCGAGGGTCCGCTGCTGCTGCTGCCGCCGCCTCCCGAGGGTCCGCTGCTGCTGCTGCCGCCTCCCGAGGGTCCGCTGCTGCTGCCGCCGCCTCCCGAGGGTCCGCTGCTGCTGCCGCCACCTGGGGTCGCCAGGGATTCTGCTTCGCCTGGGTCGCCGGGCCTCTGCTTTGCCTCGGTCGCTACACTGTGGCCGGAGCTCCATGAAGGGGAGCTGCCGGCCATGAAGAAAGGGGGAGGTCAGGAGACCAGCTCCCCGCAGCAGTTTCGCTGCCGGAATTGGGTGGCCGGAGCCCCACGGAGGGGAACTGCCGCCATGAAGAAGGGGGAGGTCAGGAGACCAGCTTCCCCGCAGCAGTTTCGCTGCCGGAGATTGTGTGGTCGGAGCCCCACGGAGGGGAACTGCCGGCCATGAAGAAGGGGGGAGGTCAGGAGACCAGCTCCCCAGCTGCACTTTCGCGGCAGGAGATAGTGTGGCTGAAGCCCCGGAAGAGGGAGCTGCCAGCCACGAAGAATTGGGGGTGCCGGACATTCCACCATGGCCACCCCCAGAAACAACTTGCTTCCCTCTTCCGGGACTTTGGGACTGAGGGGGGAGGTGGCCATTGAGGCCATGTGTGCTTTGCACAAGGGGGTATATGTGGCAAAGTGCCCCCTGTGTATTATATGTTACGTGTTGTGTGTAAATGTTGGTGTATAGGCATTGGTACACGGGATATAAGCGGTCTGTGTTTCACATGTGTTTAAATTGTAGATTTGTATTTAGGCACGAGGAGGGCACAAATCACTTCACGTGCTGGTTAAAGTAATAATATGTGAGCACGGGAATTGCACTTTAATTAATTCACGTGCAGTTGTACCGAGATTCCAATTGAATGATTGACTAGCAATCGAAGTCTCGGTACAACTGCATAAAAGCTGTATGTTTTCACTCACTGGGGTTGTGTGTTCGTTGAGTGGAGAACGGAGAGAGAGAGAGAGAGAGAAGGAGAGTATTTAAAACAATTGCTATCGCGTGCTGGAGGACCAGCACGATACTTGTTTAGTTATTTACTCACCGTGTTTGTGTGTCTGTCCGTCCACCGCTTGTTTAATTGATAGTCCGCTTTTGTTCGTCTATTTATTTTGGCGCAAGTGCCGTGGTCCTGTTTCGTGTTCTGTTTTGTTAAACCTTTTATTTTGATTATTAAATGCTGAGCGCGATCACGCTCAGCTTCATCAAAACCCCAAGTCTCTGTCTGTTCTGTGTTCCTGCTTCTGCCGTGACGCCACCGCCCAGTCATCTTGTCACACGTGGTGTCAGAACCGGGAAAACAGCCTCCAGGACTCAGGCCAGAGCGGGAACCGCAGTTTTTTGTTTGTTTGTTTTGTTTTTTTGGAAAAAGGGGAAAAATGGAAGGCTGGAACTGGAGAGATGGCTGCCAGGATCTGGAGGTCCTCCTCGGTGGTCTAGAGGACCAAGGCTGGTGCCTTGCCTGTGGGGAGTTCGGGCACCCAGTGGTGCACTGCCCCTACCAAGAGGGAGAGGAGGAACTGGCCCAGGAGAGGAAGGTGAGGAGGAGGCAGAGAAGGGGAAAGGGGAAGAGGAAGGCGGAGTGTCCACCGCCCAAGTCTCCACCAGCAGAGGAAGAATGCCTGCTGGTTTTGCCTCCACAGCCTGAGTGGGAGGAGCTTGAACGTCCCTACGCCTGAGTGGGAGGAGCTCGAACGTCCCACGCCTGAGTGGGAGGAGCTCGAACGTCCTACGCCTGAGTGGGAGGAGCCCGAACGTCCCACGCCTGAGTGGGAGGAGCCCGAACGCCCCACGCCTGAGTGGGAGGAGCCCGAACGTCCCACGCCTGAATGGGAGGAGTCGGTGCGCCCACAGCCCAAGAGGGAGGAGTCGGTGCGTCCACAGCCCAAGAGGGAGGAGTCGGTGCGCCCACAGCCCAAGAGGGAGGAGTCGGTGCGCCCACAGCCCAAGAGGGAGGAGTCGGTGCGCCCACGGCCCAAAAGGGGAAGGTAGAGCGCCCACCGCCCCAGTCTCCACTAGCAGAGGGTGAATTCCTGCTGGTTCCACCTCCATTGCCATGGGAGGACTGCTTGCAGCTCCCACCTCCACCAGCAGAGGGTGAATTCCTGCTGGTCCCGGCCTCGCCACTTCCACCGCCAGGAGCAGAGCAGCAGGAGCTGCCTCTGCCTCCTCCACCAGCAGAGGGTGAATGCCTGCTGGGTCCCTGTCCCCAGCAGAGGGTGAATGCCTGCTGGGTCCCTGTCCACCAGCAGAGGGTGAATGCCTGCTGGGTCCCTGTTCCCCAGCAGAGGGTGAATGCCTGCTGGGTCCCTGTCCACCAGCAGAGGGTGAATGCCTGCTGGGTCCCTGTCCACCAGCAGAGGGTGAATGCCTGCTGGGTCCCTGTCCACCAGCAGAGGGTGAATGCCTGCTGGGTCCCTGTCCACCAGCAGAGGGTGAATGCCTGCTGGGTCCCTGTCCACCAGCAGAGGGTGAATGCCTGCTGGTCTCCCCTTCCGAGGCGGAGCCGCACCAGTCCCCTGCAAGAGGGGAGGGCCGCACCAGTCCCCTGAAACAAGGGTAGACTACACGCTGCTCCCACCTCCGCCGCCAGGAGACTACACGCGCTCCACCTCCACTGGCAGGAGCAGAGCAGCAGGAGCTGCCTCTGCCTCCGCCACCTTCACTGGCAGGAGCAGAGCAGCAGGAGCTGCCTCTGCCTCCGCCACCTTCACTGGCAGGAGCAGAGCAGCAGGAGCTGCCTCTGCCTCCGCCACCTCCATCGGCAGGAGCAGAGCAGCAGGAGCTGCCTCTGCCTCCGCCAACCCCACCAGCAGAGGAGGAATGTCTGCTGGTATCACTTCCCCACCAGCAGAGGATGAATGCCTGCTGGTATCACTTCCCCACCAGCAGAGGATGAATGCCTGCTGGTATCACTTCCCCACCAGCAGAGGATGAATGCCTGCTGGTATCACTTCCCCACCAGCAGAGGATGAATGCCTGCTGGTATCACTTCCCCACCGCCACGAGGAGAGGAGCAGGAGCTGCCTCTCCTGTCACCAGAAGGACCAGGACTAGATGCTGGCGGTCCTCAGCAGCCCTTGCATAGGCTGCTGAGGAAAGCATGGGAAGAACCGCCCGCCGCAGTGGCCGAGAAGAGGGCCAAAACCCGCACCCCAGCTTGTCCTGACTGCCTGCCTCGCTGCGCCCAAGGATGCCTGCCTCGCTGCGCCAAGGATGCCTGCCTCGCCGCCCAAGGATGCCTGCCTCACTGCACCCAAGGATGCTTGCCTCGCCGCCCAAGGATGCTTGCCTCGCCGCCCAAGGATGCTTGCCTCGCCGCCCAAGGATGCTTGCCTCGCGATCGCCTCGGGTTGCCTGTCGCTCCGCGACGCCTGGGGCTGCCTGTCGCTCCGCGACGCCTCGGGCTGCCTGTCGCCCGCGACGCCTGGGGCTGCCTGTCGCCCGCGACGCCTGGGGCTGCCTGTCGCCCGCGACGCCTGGGGCTGCCTGTCGCCCGCGACGCCTGGGGCTGCCTGTCGCTCCACACAGGGTGCAGAGTGCGAGGGAGAAGTGGAGCTCCCGCTGCCGCCTCTATGGCCAGGGGCTCCTCCCGAAGTTCGCCTCCCGAGGGTCCGCTGCTGCTGCCGCCGCCTCCCGAGGGTCCGCTGCTGCTGCCGCCGCCTCCCGAGGGTCCGCTGCTGCTGCCGCCGCCTCCCGAGGGTCCGCTGCTGCTGCTGCCGCCGCCTCCCGAGGGTCCGCTGCTGCTGCTGCCGCCTCCCGAGGGTCCGCTGCTGCTGCCGCCGCCTCCCGAGGGTCCGCTGCTGCTGCCGTCACCTGGGGTCGCCAGGGATTCTGCTCGCCTGGGGTCGCCGGGGCCTCTGCTTTGCCTCGGTCGCTACACTGTGGCCGGAGCTCCATGAAGGGGAGCTGCCGGCCATGAAGAAAGGGGGAGGTCAGGAGACCAGCTCCCCGCAGCAGTTTCGCTGCCGGAATTGGGTGGCCGGAGCCCCACGGAGGGGAACTGCCGGCCATGAAGAAGGGGGAGGTCAGGAGACCAGCTTCCCCGCAGCAGTTTCGCTGCCGGAGATTGTGTGGTCGGAGCCCCACGGAGGGGAACTGCCGCCATGAAGAAGGGGGAGGTCAGGAGACCAGCTCCCCAGCTGCACTTTCGGCAGGAGATAGTGTGGCTGAAGCCCTGGAAGAGGGAGCTGCCAGCCACGAAGAATTGGGGGTGCCGACATTCCACCATGGCCACCCCCAGAAACTACTTGCTTCCCCTTCCGGGACTTTGGGACTGAGGGGGAGGTGGCCATTGAGGCCATGTGTGCTTTGCACAAGGGGGGTATATGTGGCAAAGTGCCCCCTGTGTATTATATGTTACGTGTTGTGTGTAAATGTTGGTGTATAGGCATTGGTACACGGGATATAAGCGGGTCTGTGTTTCACATGTGTTTAAATTGTAGATTTGTATTTAGGCACGAGGATGCACAAATCACTTCACGTGCTGGTTAAAGTAATAATATGTGAGCACGGGAATTGCACTTTAATTAATTCACGTGCAGTTGTACCGAGATTCCAATTGAATGATTGACTAGCAATCGAAGTCTTGGTACAACTGCATAAAAGCTGTATGTTTTCACTCACTGGGGTTGTGTGTTCGCTGAGTGGAGAACGGAGAGAGAGAGAGAGAGAGAGAAGGAGAGTATTTAAAACAATTGCTATCGCGTGCTGGAGGACCAGCACGATACTTGTTTAGTTATTTACTCACCGTGTTTGTGTGTCTGTCCGTCCACCGCTTGTTTAATTGATAGTCCGCTTTTGTTCGTCTATTTATTTTGGCGCAAGTGCCGTGGTCCTGTTTCGTGTTCTGTTTTGTTAAACCTTTTTATTTTGATTATTAAATGCTGAGCGCGATCACGCGCTCAGCTTCATCAAAACCCCAAGTCTCTGTCTGTTCTGTGTTCCTGCTTCTGCCGTGACGTCACCGCCCAGTCATCTTGTCACAATGTACCAGAACTTTTTTTGTTGATTTAACAAAAGCGTTTGATTTGGTTTACCGTGATTAGCTTTTACAAATGTTTACAAAGTTTGCTTTAAATTCCCCATAAGTAGCCCTACGTTTACAGCCTATGCAGATTTGCACTGTACTGTGAGCCTCATACTCATTTGACTGGTTTCACAGACCCAGATTAGCACTATTCTTGGTTTACTTAAATTAACATTGAGTAGTCTAAGACTAATGCTAATCGGGGTCTGTGAAACCAGCCAATTATGTCTTAAATTAAACTGGTTTTGCTTGTCAAATCAGTGGCGCATTTTATTTAAATGCACTCAAAGGATGTTACCTCAGTACTTCACTAGTTATTTTATTCATCAAACAAATAAATGTTACGTTCAAATGTAAGTAGAATAATTTAAGTACCTTTTGAGAGCACTTCTTTTAAAGTCTACACCACATTCAACTGCATTTAAAAATACTTCTGAGAAAGAGCTAAAGTCAACATGTTGTCTGAGATAGTGTTAGGTGTTTAGATATAATGCATAAACATGTATCATTTGTGTTTATTTTAGCTTCTAATACCTTTGGTCATTTTAATGTAGGCTTGGCTTTGATTTACTGTATTTTGTATGTTTTTACTGATGCTTTGTAATATGTATTTTATGATGCTCTGTTGTATTCGTTGTAAGAAATATGTGTTGAAACTCCCCCAGGTCAAATAACTCTGCCTTATTAAGCTGTGTTGAAAATGCCCCTTCATTTAGGTTATATATCCCAGTTTAAGGAGCATGCCATATGAAAACAAATTTACTTTAAGATTAAAAGGAACATATAAAATATTTATAATTAAAGTGTGATAATAGCATTTTTTAAAAACCTTATTTAATGACATTAGAACACAATGGTAAATAGGGGTCAAATTAAGATTTAAGGACAAGATAAGGTTTATGTGTAGATGCCTCTGGAGGGATGGATGCTCCTAGAACATTTTACACTGGACAAATTTGCAATTTGAACATAACCAGAAGCCTGAAATCATCCAAACAATTTGATGAGCAATTCTGAGGTAAAACTATAAATAACCAAATAGAATCAATGGGTTAAATGTAGCATTACTTCTAGTTTCTCATAATATTATGACAGTTGATGAACATTACTCATGAAAAGGCAGTACATTTGCCTAAAAATCCCTTCAGTGAAGAAATCTATTGTTTTTTTTTGGAAACTGTCCCACTAAACTTGATACATTTGGATATTTGATAAGGCTTGAATTGGGCTATATAAGTTGACCATGCACTTGTTTGAACTGTATAAGTGTTGTAACAGACTGCTTACCCTCTGAATTCCATTAAAAAGGTGTTGCTTTGTTCACTTGATTGTGCATTTCCAAAAAAAATCTAATGGGACAACAGAACTAGAGTTTACTTAAAGTGCAGGAGTGTACATCCACAATATACCTGTAAAATACAAATACAACAAGATTAAATATAACTATAAAACTAAGAAAAAAAAAAAAAATTCCTTTTACCTTCAGTAAACTCATCCAAGTGGTAATGCCAGAAAGATTAGCAACATGTTTGCATAGATAGAGACATGACCATACAAAGGAAAAGTTCAAATAACTTAAACAATCTGGAGACAGAAGGTTTTAAATTATGCCCATACACAAAGAGTAAAGAAGCAAATGGGATGGACATTGTTCAAGATAGCAGTCAGATATTACAGTACCATATGAGAAAGGTTTGTAGGAATATGTGCAGACTCTTAAGAAAATGGGTTCCCATTTAATTATTAATTATAAACAAATATAGCCCAGTGTCATTAAACTGTCAAACATAAGTCAAGCTACTTGCATGTCTCATGTTTATTATAGGCTGTGTTCAAGGCTGTCTGCTGTTTCAACTGCCTACCCCCCACAATGAGGTTGCCTATGTGGACAGTGTGGATTCTTAAAGCTTGATTGTGCAACATTTCATTGCTCAAGAGTACAGTAGCCCCTAACACAGTATTTGTGAACTTGCCAGCAAAAAGGTAGCAGGACTGCTGATACCAAGGTTGTATGTGAGGGATAGGGTTATCTCACAAAAATAATTCTAATTTAGCTGACATTTATTCAAAATGCCATTGCCAAATGTCAAAGTACCTTTGACTGTTCACCTCTTAATAATTAAGCCATAAAGTATTCAAAATGTAATTTACTTTTAGGTAGGGGCAATTGGCAACCGTAGATTTGTTGGCAGTTGTTTCACAGAAAACTCTATAGTGTCTATTTTAATGGTTTAAAAAGTGCTAATGCATACAATAACTGTCATTTTATTTTATGCACTGTAGAAGTGGGTCTATAAATCTCACCTGGGTAAAACCCCAGCTGGATTAATATAGTTTAGAAGCTGCAGTATTTAGATCATTAAAATAGATCCCTATATCTTAGTATAAGTCTATGATTATGCTGGCACATTGTTTATTTTATTTTTTTGTTACGTAATTACATGATCTTTTTTCACATAATAAAGTGAAAAGAGCTTAGTTTGTTTTTTTTGTTTGTTTTGCAGAAATTCTCTTCCACAGAAAGAAATAGTGTAATGAAAAGTATTTATTTTAAGTCCCTTGCATCCCTTATCTTTCTGGAACTGAAAATAAAATTAAAGCATTCCATACACAGTACATGCTGTACTGTAGTAATCTGAAGTTTGCTGTCATTTGTGTTATTATGGAAAACACATCCACATATTAAATCAATTGATAATGTTAACATCGGCATTTGAAAGGTGATAAAAAAAGTACTCTATATTAATTAAATCTAATATGCCAGGAAATATGATCACACTATTTTCATGCAGGCTCCAAATTGTAGCAGCTATCAAAACTGTGATACATGGAAATGGCATTGTTTCAGCTGTTCTAGAGGATCTGGAGCTGTCTGAAGCTTATAGGAAGAGTTAAGAAAATATAAATATATTTTTGAAAAGCAGCCAAATACAGATTACGGGCATGCACCTGTATGAAATTGATTGAAGCTTACTAACAGTGTATTGTGATGGCTTGGTATCTCAGCCTACTGAATGTAATGGAAAAGCAAGGGCTGGACACAAACCCTAAACCTCACGGTCCAAAGATGAATGTCTTAGCTTTCAACTAAAGCTCTAGTCAAGTGGCAAATGCATCTTATACTTATGCTGGTGTTATTAACGCATCAGCCGCCAGGAGGAGATTCACTAATTTCTCTCTCCGCCCTCATCAAAGCTCGTAGTCGAGTATAAATACAAGTGCACGTCCAGCTACTCACCATTCCCCAGTGGGTGACATACAATCATGTGTCTTGCAGCCAGTAACAGTACATGCGATAGCCTATAATTAAAAAAAAAAAACAACTTTAAATTACTTGTCTTAACCACAGTATTTAATTGGGATCTCAGCCCATTAAATGAATTAAAAGGCAAGGGCTGGACGTGAACCATAAACCTCACGGTTCAAAGACGTGCTGTAAGTTTTACTATTCAACTAAAGAGCAAGTACGTGTCTTATGGTGATGTCAGTATTATTAACTCATCAGCCACTAGAAGAGATTCATTACAGCATGACAAAAAAAAACATACCTGGAAGCAATGAATTGGACATAATAAATGTTGTTTTCATAATGTTGCTAATGACAGAATTATTCTAAGATGCCCACTGGAATTAAGGGACTATACTTCTTTAATAATTGATCTTGTTGCCAGTGAGCCCTGAGGAATAGCCTACTAGTTTTTATACAGTAGCCTGTTTAGTACTGGTAATTACACCCACACCTACTGTAAATAGCATTGTGGTATTTCAATTGCGGTTTTAGTAATTTTAAGGATTATCAGCTTTTTCATTGTTATTGCTAATTGAATTTATTATTGTGCATATTATAAATCTTGTGTAACTAGTTTGAAACAACATAATTTAGACTATATACTGTACTGTATGTTGCTTTAAAAACAAAGAGTAACAGGAACCCTAACAAATATGCAACTACTGGAAAAAAAATGATACCCACAAACTGTATAGCATCTTATATTGAATTATTTGGATTTTGTCAAATGTAATTTGAAACTAGCATCAGTAAGTTTATACCCTAAGCAAATGTATACACTGAAAATGAATTCCATCATAACAACACAAAAAAGCATGGAAAGGAGGGAATTAAAATACATATTTTTTCTTGCCATGTCTGAACATTTGATTATTTTGTCAGTATAATATTAAAATGAAACTGTGACGAGGTACACCCCATCCCTGTTAATTATTTCACAGCATGGATGGGGTTAAAATTCCCATCCATGCTAAACTCATGTAGATTGTGACCATCTCCAGATGGAGTAATTTATAACTTATCTGGAGACGGTCACATGTATAAAACCCTGCAGCTTTGGCTGAATGAGGTTGGGTTGTTTAGAGGCGGAATGTAAGGTAAAGAAAACTAGAGAAATACCATAACAATTGCTACTCGTGCTGCTTTAAAACCAGCACAATACTTGTTTATTCACAGTGGGGGTTTATCGTCGGTCTGCTTTGGCCAACATGCCCTTTTGTTTTGCAGGTGTTTTTGTTTGTTTGAATCGTTTATTTTATTATTAAACATGCAAATCCATACCCCAGTATTGTTGTCTCTTCCTGGTCTGACGTCACCACAAGCCACCCGGGTCACAGAGACATATAACTAGGGACCTACCTAAATCGAGATTTCGCGGAAATCGTGAAATTGAGGGGTCACCGCGAAATTCACCTCTTAGGGGCCAATGCATACAAACAAGTACGGAGAGGAAAAAAAAAAAAGAAAACTTGTTTAAATGAACTGCTGCACAACGTAAGTGACGCAAACTACGTGTCTTCCTTCTGCAGATAGCCCTTTTTTATTCCTTCGCCGTCCCGTGTGCATTGCAGTTAAGCAAAAAAACAAACAAACAAAAAATGTTCACAAGTAACACTTACAAAATAAATTCTCCAAAGCAGTTAACGTTCTTGTTTACTATTCAAATGACAAAGTTTTAATCAGCCTATCAGGGCGTCTTTATTGCTTTTATGTGACCTGTACTGTGCAGGAGGGGCGGGACAAAGTTGGTGTGGCATTGTTTTGATTTAGGTTGCTAAAGTCTAGTTTTCAGCATTGGTGGGAAAATAGTAGAAATGGACGACAAAAAAAGCAAAGTATATTTCGGATGATGATCGTTTTAAGATATTTCCCAAAGAAACTATATGCAGACTGAGGTAATTGTTTTCCATATCTTAATGTGTATTTGGAGAAAATACGATCGATCGCTATTTAGCTTCAGAATCACACATTAAACAAAAGGCTACTTCAGAGGCTGCTGAACAGAACGTAAAATAAACAGCTTTCAGAAACCAAACTACTCAGCGCAGACAAGAAGTATTCCTGTCTGCAAGTTAAATCAGTACTAAACGATCCAGCACAGCCACCTCGCTTCAACCTGCTGCTTACAGTTGGAATTTTAGACCCGAATAGCCACGTCTTCTTTGTTTTGACTCGGTACTAATAAAATAAATTATTGGATGGGACAAATAACATGACAACGAATGTACTGCATACATTGACTTTATTCAAGTATGCCAGATGCCCTTGTGTAACCGAGTTTTTGGGCTGTTTATAATCGATTTCCACATCTGTATAACTTGGCAAAGCTTTGCCTTAACTTCCAACCAATCCAGCAGATGCAGAACGTGCAGTCTCAATGTACGGGCAAGTCAACTGCAGGGGGATGCTGCATACTCGTCTTTAGCAAATGCCAGCACTCTGTTTCAGTAAGGAAGCAAGTACCACTATTTTTAGGCCTTATAGTGTTCTGAAATACTGTCTACTTAGGTTTATTTAATGTTTAAACATGTCCGCGAAATGTCCGCGAAATCCTAATTTTATTCCGCAACATACCCGTGAAAAATACGTAAATTTACCTCGATTTAAGTAGACCCCTACATATAACTAAATTACACGTCAATTATTCCAAGTTCATTTTTATTAAGTTGGAGTTTCCAATATATTGTAGACAATATAAAATACAGTTAATTTTCTTAATTGATTTTAGCATTGATGAGATAAAAACAAAGCTCTGAACATTAATAACTGAAGTAGCCAAACAGATCTCACAGATTCAGATTCTGTATATCTTCGTATGTTACTCTTTAGTCAGCATTCCCTTAAAACCTGGTTTTGGTCTGTCTTATCTGTAATGCTCAGTTTAGAGTTTACACAAGCCCTGCATAGACAATATTTGTGGAAATGGAATACCCTTGGGTTGGTATTGTGTCTGTCATTGATATTACTGGTAGATGGGGCAGTATATTAATACCGGCAGAGCAGCTGAGGACGGCCCGATATGATCCAGCAGGCCCAGACTTGAGAACTGCATCGCACTCTAGTCTCTGGAGTAGGGATCGTTAGAGTCATTCCTGCCTCATTGTAGAGTGATAGTTCTCTACTTTATTACTCCCTGCACAGGTTATTATGGTTGAACCATGTCTCCATGTGTATTTGTTCACTAAAAGGCCCCCTCCCCCCACTTGATACAAGGTAATACTTTTTTTATAGAAATGTGTAAAAATATATATTAAAATGGTATTATTTTAAAGTATAGTTGCTATAAATTGTGTGGAATCATTCTGTGCTCTGTTATACCTACATTAAAATGTAAGGACCGCTTTGGAAAATATTTTCAATAGAGTGCACTCCACTGACCTAATGCAGCAAAGCTTTGTATTAAAGCAGAAAAGCTCTTATATGAATTCTTCCCACAAGGCTTGTTAGAGTGTGTAAGAAAGCTATCCAGGCTGTTCTTGTTTCTTTATCTAACAGTCATGTTGCCTTCTTTGGATGAAAAAAGACTGAATCTCACTACCAATTAGGCACAAAGAAGATGTATTTGAGTAAAGAATGTGTTCAAAATTGCCAAAAGAACAGATGAAATTGTGTACATATCAAATATTCCGCTCTGTTTCAGAAGTGCCCATTAAAATCTGCATTTTGTGGAATATTCTGTCTAGCTCAGTATTAGACTAGTACTTCAATCAGCAGAAATAATTCAGTAAAAAGCCCAAAGACCATAAGCTCATATGAATATAGCATTTGCTTGACTGTAGAGGGTTGCTGAAAAGGAATGGATGCATTAAGGATAATAGAAAGGGAAACATATAAGTGGTTTTGCGTCTAATCTCAACTCTATCACATAAGTCTCTCCATAATATCTTCACTATTAAGGAATCATGTTAGCAGAAGCATCTGGCTCCTAGCGGCTTGATTAAAGCTTTCCAGCACGTGCATAAGATTACTATAAACCTTGACTTATTGACAGAGCGAGGACTTGGATTGGGTGCCGTATTAATCATCTAGCATGGGCTGAATGGAATTTGTTTCTGCAATGACACATACCAGCATTTAATTACAGATAATTAACTGTAGGCATATTGGATGTGAAGTGCTATATATGGTCATTCATTTGTGTGGCTCTGTACTGTCTAGTTAATTTAAACAGTATAACTGTTTTTCATTTTCCACCTGCTGTGGCAAACTATCCAAAATGTTGCTTTGACTCATCATGATGTCAATGGTATTCTATTATTATAGAAATAAAAAATTAAATGTAATCCTGTGATGTCGATATAATCAATGGACAATGATGAACCATCAATCAAAAATGAATTAATGTCCGCCGACGCTTTGAGACTGCGAACAATTACATCACATAGCAACCGTCACCGACTTACGGGATCCGGGTTAGATTAGAAAAGAATGATGTTTGAAAAACCGATTTTATTCATTTGTGAAAAAAACTTAAATCATCTTATATGTGATTATATTTAGGGCTTCTGTTTTTTTAATTACATTTTTCGGTGCTTATTTTTTGCTATTTTCGGGCTTTCGCTTTTTATATACTCTATGAAATTATTGTTTTCAGGTTACTTTCCAAAATGCTTGGGTGTTTATTTCTGTCACAATAGCAGTAACTCGATAGTACTTGCACACGTAGTTGTAACTTCTTTCCTTTGCTGTCTTCCACAACAAAATCCTTTTGGTCACGGGCACATTCTTCTGGGGGTTTTGTGTGTTTTAGTGCATTTCGCCACAATTTGCAATTCTGTTTTAAATTCTCACTATCTAACTGTAATATAGTTTTAAATCCCGCAAACACGCCTTCTGCTGTAATTCTAATCTTGTTTCACAACTTGCAAGCAGAGTCTGCAATAGAAATGAAGAATGTGCTGCCACTCAGTAGTTGGGGTGGGTTTAAAGTATTCAGAACGAATTAATGATAGATACGAGTAAGGAAGGAGGGACATTGCCCAACTGCATGGAAAGGTAGTTTGTTTTTGTTTTTTTATAGCATTTTTTATTTTTTGAAAAGGGGTGAAGTCAACGTGAATTGAGTGTTTTTCTGGTATTTTCCGCTGTTTAGTGGCTATACACTGATTTCATTTTTTTTTGTATCTGGGGTGTTTTATCGGTTTTTATCGGTTAAACCATAAAAATTTGAATCCCTAATTATATTATATCCTGCAGGGGGGGGGGCTGTGTCAAAAAGTGGAAGACGTAATGGAGCATATAGACCTACAACCGCCCCGCCCCAAAGCAAATGACACCCCTACATTCAATCAAGGACAAGAAGGGTGTGGAAGGAAGAGCCAGTTAAGAAGAAAGGATTGAATAGAAAATAAAATCCAGCTGAAGTAAAGGAACTCGCAAGGCCATAACAAAGACAGGTGAAATTAGAATGTTTGATAAACAAACAGATACACTGGTGAAAAACATATTGAGTATAAAAGTAAAAGAGAACGTTCCATGTTAGTTCAATATAAATAATTGTTTAAATGTGTAATATGTTAAACATATACTGTGGCGGTGGATACCTCATGTTTACATTTTCATCGATGTGAGTATGTATTGAAAGCAAAGTAATTACATGACAGCAGTGAAACGGTAAACTATTCACCACCACTTAGTTTTTTGCTTCTGGGAAATTAAAATAAAATCTTGTCATCAGGAAAAAAATAGGATTGTTTTTATTTAAAAGCAATTCATTTATGAGTGAGATATTGTGACGGAGGGTCCCGCCCCTGTGTGTATTTTTGTGTTATATGTTGCATGTTGTGTGTTAAATGTTGGTGTATAGACAGTGGTACACAGGATATAAACGGGTCTGTGTTTCACGAGTGTTAGTAATACAGATTTGTATTTAGGCATGAGGATTGCATATCACTTCACGTGCAGGTAATATGTGATCACGGGTAGAATGCACAGATTAGTTCACATGCAGTTCACATCCAAGTTGAATGATTGATTAGCAATCGGGTCTTGGTACAACTGCATAAAAGGAGCAGTTTTCACTCACTCGGGGTTGGGTGTTCGTGTTGTGGAGAACGGGAGGAGAAAGGAGTTTTTTGTCTTGGTAAAAGTAAGCAACTGCTAGACGTGCGGGTCCTACCAGCACGAAACTATTTGTTTATTTATTTACTTGTTTGTTTGGTCCTTGTGCCTTTTTGTTTGTGTGTTTTGTTTAAACTGTTTATTTTATTATGATTTAATAAAGAACCGAGCGCAGTCGCGTCTCGGTTTACACCGCAGCAGCTTGTCTGTGTATCCCTTCCTGGTCCGTGACGTCACCGCTCGAGCCATCCTGTCACAGATGTCTACTTAAAAGTGTTCAGATTCCATTTGAATATTAAGAGCAAATATTCATAGAATCCAAGCTATACAAATGGCATACAAGGCTTGGCAGTCACTATTGCAGAAAATCATTTTTATTTAAGGATATGAAGATATTAAAGAAAGGGGTCTGAACACCCAGCCATGCTACAGTTTATCAGCCTCAAATACAGTATTATCAAATACAGTTAATCAACCTCAAATACAGTATTTGATGAAATGCAGTGCATAAAGCACGTTATAATATTTGAAAAACATATGGGACGGAAGACAAAAAATAAACTGTGTCACTGCTCGATAGCGTGGAGAATCCTATGATTGATTAATCCCAATTAAAACAAAGTTAATCGAAGCCATCGTTGTTGACATGCGTGGATTAGGGGAGTTGTAGTTTTCCTCTGCATTTCTGCTGATATATTTTCAAAGTTTCATATTATGAAACAACTTCCTTTCTCTGGGAACAAATCTCTTTGTTGTTGTTTTTTTCTCAGTTAGTGTTTGTTGGAATTCGTATTTATATTATTTTAGCCCTTCCCCAACAGTATTTGTTTACTCTCTTTCCGCCTGTACGGTATATAATTATTTTGTTGGTCATTTATTTAAGTTTAGCAAATTAAGTCAATAGGATGTGCTTGATTTTTTTCTGCCTTTCTCCTGCCTTAACAACTTTGTTTATAAATGATTGTAGGCAAAGTATGTTAGTGACATGGTTTAAAATCGTTAGGTTACTTACCGTAACCCTGGTTACCTGAAAGAGAAGACGACCAACAACCAATACTTTTGAGATATGCCTGCCACAGGTCAGGTATTTACTGAGCATTTTATGTCAGAGGCTGCAGGTAGGCCCCTCCAGGTAGTGACGTCCTCGCTTTTGTCTACCGAGGGAATAAGTAGTCACTCCGCGGGGCTCACTTTCACTTTTGCATTGAACCCGCGAATGCGAAAGTGAGGCGATCTCACAAGGTTTGTTGGTTGTCTTCTCTTTCAGGGAATCAGGGTTACATCCATAACCTAACATTCCCTTTCAATTCGAAGATGACCAACAACCAATCCTTTTGTAAAAAGTATACCAAACCCGTCGCGAGACAGCAGAAGAGGGACAACTCGACACCGCAAAACCAGGTTAGCGGTGCGAGTGTGCAACCTCAAGGACGCTTGTGCCTAATGAAGGCATAGAGGGATCAACCACATTAAGTTGGTAGAACCTGGTGAATGTATGCGGAGTAGCCCAGCTAGCTGCAGTACAAATGTCAGTCAATGAGGCACCTCTAAAGAGGGCCCATGATGTAGCCACACCTCTGCTAGAGTGCACAGCCACCCGCCCAGGAGGGGGTAGGCCAGCATTAGAATATGCAGTTGAAACTGCGTCCACAATCCAGTGAGACAGTCGCTGATTTAAGAGGGCTTGACCCTGGGTCCTTTCACTATGACAGACGAAGAGCTGGTCAGACTGATGCAGCGCTCTCGTCCTATTCACATAACTTCTCAATGCCCAAACCGGGCAGAGGGAATTTAATCTCCGATCCTCCTCCGAAGAGAAAGGAAGGGGATATAGTAGTTCCACTGACTGGTTTAAGTGGAAAGCCCTAACCACCTTAGGGAGGAAAGCAGGGTTTGTGCATAATGAAACCCTGTTTCCATCATTCCAAACACGCATACAGGAACTGTGCACTGACAGAGCTGTCAAAGAGATATTTCAACTCTATGGAATGTATAGGCTCAAATGGGGCCTTAGTGAGAGCCTCCAATACCACATCTAGACTCCACTCGGGAAGGATGTCCTTTCAAGGAGGACGTAACCGCAGAGGGTTGCCAGGAAATGGTCGCCCTGGGACACTGAGTCAATGGGGCCATGGCATGCAGATATGGCTGCTAGGAACACTTTCAGCGTAGAGGGGGATCTACCTGCCTCTAGCAGATCTTGCAAAAACTGTAAAATAATTGCTGTAGGGCAATAGATGGGGTTGTGACCTCTGGTCATACACCAATTTTGAAAATACCTCCACTTATAGGCATGCAACGACCTTGTGGAGGAGGCCATAGCATTCTGCAGTGTACTGACGACTGCATCTGAGAGCCCTAAGAGGGACAGACAGTCCCGTTCAGGGGCCAGACCCACTGCCCGTTTCTGAGTGCCAGAGGGTGCCTCTCACCTGACTGAGGAGATCCAGGCGCAGCTGGATCTCCCAGGGCTGGTCTTGAAGCAGCTGGCAAAACCACCACTTCTCTCTGGACTTTCTCTAGGAAGGCCGGGAGCAACGGTATTGGCAGGAATCCAAGTTGGATGCATCCGTCGTCACCACCTGACGGCTGTGGATTACACCCATCCTTACACTTTCACAGATGTGAAAGACGGATAGGCAGTTTTGAATGGCAGCCACTCTGTCATCTGACAGGTAGGCTTGCATTGTAAGGGAGTCCAGCCGGAGTCCCAGGTAAACCATACTTTGCAATGGAATTCATTGGCATTTGGCATTGTTGAGGGTGAGAGCCAGCTTCGACAGATGCTCCGTCACTATTGCTGTGTGAGCCACTGCCCCTTCTTCCTGCGAGTAGGAACAGATCAACCAGTCGTCCAGGTAATTCAACACCCTGATCCTCTGCAGCCGCAAAGGGGCCAGGATGGCATCCACACACCTTGAGGAAGTGCGGGGGGCTAAGGCGGACCAATGGCAGCACAGAAAACTCGAAAAACAAAGAGAAGATATTTCCTGTGCGCGGGACGAATAGGAACATGAAAATACGCATCCTTTAAGTCCACAGTAGTAAACCAGTCGCCCGGCTGGGCAGACTGGAGAATATGATGGTGTGCATAACCGGTGCGTATGGCAGCGAGCACCCAAGTGTCTGACGTGCAAGTGCGCCTGAGCCGCAAGCCTTCAGGGACCCTGCTGGGGCTGCTGAGGCTGAGGCTGAGCCCATTGTGGGGGCTGCCTGGAGCGGCATTGATACTGCCTCCGAGATCGCTGTTGTGCTAGAATCCCACGTCCAGCGCCCTCCCGTCATCACGGGGCATGGCTGTTTAGCTGCCGTGGAAGCCTGAAGGCGGTGCCTCAAGTCATCACGCGGGGCAGTGGGGATCGGAACCATCCGAGTCACCATGTGAGTCACGGCTGGACACCAGTGTCTCGTTCTCTCCTGTACCAGAGTACAGGAGGGGAGCATTGAAGCTACCTGCCAAGACACCTTGCATTCTCGATGGGAGCGTTGCAGCAATTCCTCTACCACTGGTCCAAAGGTATGGCCACGGGACATTGGCACATCAAGCAAAGCTGACTTGTCCTCATCAGGGACCCTCGTTTGGGACAGCCAAGCTGCCTGCGAGCTACCACGAGGCTTGCCAGGCTTCAGCCCAGGGCTTGTCCTTGGAAGCCGGAAATCTAGAGCAGTGTACCCAGGCGCAGCTCTGAAGCCACTGACTGCAATACTCCATCTAGGTACGCCGTCAAGAGGCCTGCTGTGTTAGCTAGGCGTATGACTTGCGTTTCCGCGGCATATGCTCTCTTTAAGTGGGTTGCCGTTATCCTGCATTGACCATTAGGGCATGCAGGGTCCTTAGGTAGACCCCCTACTGGAAGAGCTCACAACAGGACCGCGATGATTGAAATTCCGCCAAGCCCAGTGCTCCCTCATCTTCTAAGGAAACAAGCGAGGCTGCCCGTTTAAGCACACTTGGTGCCAAGGCTGGGTGGTTCCAAGTGGACTGTACTTCTTCTAACACTGGAAAGGGCTGAGGACGGCAAACAGAGGCTGAATGTTAAAAACCAACTGGCTCAGTCGTGCTAGCAGGGGACATTGTGCATGATGTGCAAGCATGCAATTTAGCCATGCTTGATGTCTCTATGGCCCAAAGGGCATTGTTTAAACACTGGGGGGTGTAAACCTGTGTATTGAAGCACTCAGGACACTGAGTGAGGTAGAATACAGTACTGGTGCACCAAAGAATCGGGGCACTGAGTGCAGGTGTTATCGACGTGCGGGGTGCCGGGCACCGGAGGCATTGAGCGTCTAAGCATTGAGGGCGCCGAGGCACCGAAGGTAGGAGGGTGCAAGCACAGAGGGTACTGGGGACAGGCACCTAGCATGTAGTCAACACAACCTGGGGTAGCGCGTACCATACGCCGGGGAGGATACGCAGGCTCGAGTGGCTGCGTTAGGCAATCAGGAGACCTGTACAGGGAAGCGCACGGTGCTGCACCAGGGTGCAGCGTGAGCAGTAACCTGGCCTGAACCGCTTGCAGCCACACAACGGGGCAGCGCGTAGTGTACACCAGAGTGGAGCACAGGCTTAAGGAGCTGTTAGACAGGAAAGAAAGAGTGTACTGCTTTTATGAGTATTAACGAGCTGGGATGAAGCACCAGGGCACGGAGCATCTAATCACCAAGGGCACCGAATCACCGAGGCACTGAGGCACCGAGGTCACTGAGCAACGAGGGTGTAAACACCAAGGGTACTGGGGACAGGCGCCTAGCCATAACGTGTGTGGGTGCTGAAGTACGGAGCATCTAATCACTGAGGCACTGAAGCTCTGAGGCACCGAGGCTCTGGGGCACCAAGCACACCGAGCACCGAGGGCGCAAGCACCGAAGGTGCTGGGCAGGGATGCCTAGACTGGACCACATGCAGTCACACACCCGCGGCAGGGAATGCAACGGACTGGAGCACAGCCTACAGACAGAGGGCACAAGGCACCGATGGTGCAAGCACTGAGGGCACCGAGCACCGAGGGTACTCGGCAAGGGTACTTAGTCTGGACCATGTGCAGTCACACAACCAGGGCAGTGCGTAGCTTGCAATGGAGTGGAGCACAGCCTGCAGACAGTACTTGGAAAAAAAATCCTTTTTTTTTTAGCCCCAACACACTGAGGTATACACTCAACAGTGGGGCAGGGGAACAGACCCAGTGGAGGGGGCACACACACACACACAGCAATTCAAGCTATGGGGTAAGACAGTCACCACGACAGGCAGGTGAGCCGGGTCCCGGTGGAGGAATCACTTGTCTCTCTTTTTTTTTTTAACTGCAAAGCAGTACAAGAAAAAAACACACACACACATAACAGGAAAGCTGTTGAGGGTAGAACAGTCACCGCGCAAAGTGGGTGAACTAAAAGATTTTTGGCCGAGCGCACAGAGAGGGCGAGACAATCCAGAGGAGTCAACTCAACAGCGGGGTGCGGAAGAGGTGGGGCCCGGTGGAGGAATCACGTATCTCTTTTTTTAGTTGCAAATAGCAGAGGAAAAAACATAAAAACAGCAAGCGTTGTAAGGTTAGAAAGCAGACTACAATCGCAAGCGATGTGGGCTACTGAAAAAAATTAAATGCAGCGCAGTTGCGTGTATAGCTGAGTTCACAGAGTCCAGGGAAGTGGCAAGCCAACTTCCAGCAATAAAAATGGATGGGGAACTCCAGAAAACTCAGGTGAGAGCTCTTTGACACAGACTCAATCACAGCAACAGGACAGGTTAGTTATACCTACCTTTACCTACCTGAGTGAGAAGCAAGAAAAAGTGAGCTCCGCGGAGTGACTACTTATTCCCTCGGTAGGCGGGACCGAGGACGTCACTCCCCGGGGGGGCCTATCGGCAGATCTGACATAAAATGCTGAGTAAATACCTGACCTGTGGCAGGCATATCTCAAAAGTATTGTTGTTGGTCATTTTCAAATTGAAAGGCAACTAAATGCTATATATTTATGTTGTATACAGTGCCTTTTTAAACATACTCTGGCAGTGTGTAACAGTTAAGTACATAAGAATAAACGATGATGGGCTACTGTTTTCTTTTCTCTGTTGGCTAGTTGAGAAAATGCATTTAAAAGCCGAATTGGGGTAAAACCTGTTTAGACTGCACTTGTAGATCGCTTGATCTACCCCGATGCATTGGACTTACCTGACCTAAGTACCACGTTACTGGATCCTCGGCTAATGCACTATCCTTGCACCATTGCACTACTAATATGTCATTGTTGATATAAGTTGTTGTAATCCTAACTTGTTGCATCCTAGCTCATATTGTATTTTAGTAGTATTAATTGCAATTACTGTAAACTATACTGTATTTAAATATTAATCTTGCATTGTAGCCCAGTACAGTACTGCCCTGTAACACCTGTAAGTCACCTTGGATAAAGGCGTCTGCCAAATAAATAAATTAAGAAGAAGAAGAAAAAGAAGAAGAAGAAGAAGAAGAAGTGTTCTCAGTCAGAATACAATAATACGATTCTACTGCTGCTGGGGTTTTAAGGGAACCCCAAGTCATCTGCCTTTTTTCTGCCTCCCCATTTTTTTGGCCACCAGCCGCCACTGCTGTGCACAGTATAAGATGTAATAGAATTCTGACAAATCCATAGGTGAATGCTTGATTTCTTATATTATTTAAAATTGTTATTACGCTCTTTATTTATTACACACTCCTATTTTTTTTTGTCAATGTAAAGCACATTCAGGCCTTTTTTGTGGGATAAGGGGCAAGACAATGAAACAACAAGGTCTCTCTTGAGGGTACAGCAAATGTTTACAAATCATAAAAGAAACAAAGATTCAATGACAATGTTTAAGTATTTTTCAATGTCTTTTTTTAGGGTGTGTCTTTTTCTCTCATTATAACAGAAAGCATTATAGTGTTTGAGCAGACAGAACCGCCCATACTGCACAAGATAACATGTCTTATAATAATAACAGATGCCCTACATGCAGGTTATTAACTTAGATGTTATTGTTAATCAAGGAAAGTAGCAACCATTTAACCATTTTTAAGACTCCAAATTAATTTATTGTTTGGGCATTTCAACACACCAAAGATTACTAGCACAAATCATCCATGTATATTGTTTGTATAATATAAGGAGCCACAGATTTAAACCTTTGAAAGGTCTGCATTTATCTTCTGTACACTATCATTGCTGCCTCAGTAAAAACCATCAGTTTCTATTTCACAGCAACAATAACAGCTATAAGAATTTCTATGAAATTACCTAGAGTTTCTTTCCCTTACAAAACCAGTAAATCGCATATCTTTGGCAAGTTAAATGTGTAACGGAAAGCGCTTTAAAAGAGGAAATTATATCAAAAAAAGACAGAACATCCAATTTGAACACCTTTTGTTTTTTTATTGTTTTTGGGGTTTTTTTGGAACGACAACTGTATTTGAAAGCTGTGGCCTTATGAAAAGGCAAGGACAGCTTTAAGTCATTTGTGAAAACTATATTTGTTTCTTCAGCCTTGTCTCTTACAGCTCCCCTGGGAGCATTGGTGTGTGGCACAGCAACTACAGACTGCTATGCAACAACTAAGCCTTACGGCTCCAACAGAGTTTGACCATTGCATACCCTTTTTTCTGCTGTGTTTTCTTTTTTTTTTTTTATACGCAAGTTGCGATGAAAAATGTGTTAATAAAATATTTGCTCAGAAGTGAGCTCTGCGCAAGGCTGATAACCTATCTGTGTTTGAGTTTGGCTTCCCATGTTCTAAATAATCATCTTCTGTCTGTTTGGCTTATTGATTGGTTTGGCAAGAAACTAGGCCTCTTCATCAGTGACCAAGGTCAAATTAAACAAAAAAAAGACTAGAGGGAAAAATGTGAATGAGCTGCAAGAGTAAAAATGTACTTTTAAAGGGGAACACTTTGATATTAAGAGGAATGAACCTTGCATACTGCATGTTATTTATTAAAAAAATAATAATTATAATTAACAAAATTAACTTAAAGGTCCAATCCATAACTTTCAAGGCTAATTGTTGGTTTCACAGACCCAATTAGCACTAATCTTGGACTACCTTGCCTGGTTTAGTAATAAAATCAGACAAATATTTCAACAATAAGTCTTTGTCAATGTCTTTTGTGTTTAATGCTACTGGTAAATAAGTCACCAACTTCTTTTTCCTAATTTCCGCTATGTTTTAAAAACATTAAATACAATACAATTCAATATCATATACTGTAGCTGTTTTCATTAGAATAAAAAAAGGCAATTTACATCAAAGGCCTTAAAAACAAATCCTACAAACCAACAAATACAGCAGCTATACATAGTCTTTGGTTACAGTATATTCTACAACTAACAACTAAAACTCAGCTGTAGATGATTTTATTCAAACATAACTATCATACACTCTAAGTAACTGTTTCTACTTGACAATGTATCGTTGCTTGTTAAGAAGCGGTTTATTTCCTGTAGAAACACATTTACTACCTAAAATTGCTCATTTGCAGAACCAGTTTTGTTTGGGTTGAAAAAATAACATTCACATTAAGAAAAAGCATAGCCACTTTCTTTCTGCCTGACATTTTTTAAATACAATACGCAAATACAAACTGCAATATTGATTTGCATTTTTCACACACGGTGAGCATACACTGCAGTTTCAGCTGAAACATTTCCAGGGCCTGTACAACATGGCAAAATGCTACGTTAAACGGTTGAAGTCTCTTGCCAATCACATAATCATACTACGTTTAAGTAAGAGTGCAGTACTGATTAGTGGTCGTTTCTAATTAAGCAGGGTGGAGTTCATGTCAGAAGGCTTATCCTCCTCACGGTAATCAATGATATTGAAATCTGAAGGTTCTTTCAGGGACATTGGTCTAGACTGCCAATCCCATTCTCATCACATGTGCATACCCCTTGGCCTATTTTTAAGTGTCACAGGACGGCTGAGGAAATGTCCTTAATTCCTAGCACTTTGATTCACATCCACAAACAAGGACTTGGTCTAGGTGACTTATCCTCCATGTGATCTCCTATTATTAGCTCACATTGAGCCCTCCAACCCCTTAACTGCTGCTTCCACTTGTCCTTATATATATATATATATATATATATATATATATATATATATATATATATATATATATATATATATATATATATAATCTGTCTGCTTGCAGGAAAGTGCCACATGATCTCCTATTGTCAAGAATACTTGGCACGGATCCCTGCTTCTCAGCCAGGCCTATTGTTCTAGCGGAGAATGACACTAGCGTGTAAGACACTTGCTGACACTTTCGACTTAACGCAGTGTGCCATTAATCAATGGGCTGCATCTGTTTTGGAAAAAACTGAAGTGGCCCAAGTCAAGGTAAACAATAAAGATAATCCTTAGGCAAACTGCATAGAGCTCGGGACAGCTTTGACTTTCCTACCATGGTGCTTGTCAGCTCCACCTTTACTTTATCTCATCAGCTCAGTATTAGCACATGGAATTTTGTACTGAAGTGCTTAGCATATATGCAAATTGTATATGAGCCTCCTGCTTTAATCAGCCTAATGCCAAAATAGTATGTATTTGTGACTTTTTTTCTGTCAAATGGAAAGTAAACTAGGACAGGTTACACTGGTATTGTTACTTAAAAGTTTGCACAAAAAGAAAGAAAGAAAGAAAGAAAGCATGGTGTCCGTTTACTGCATTCTTTCATAGTTTTACTATTTATTACTTTTTTGGAAAACTAGTTATTTGATATGTGTTCACTATTTCATGGTTTCCTTCTTTGCTGTCCACTTTATGAAAAAGTCCTTTGCTTTCATACCTCACTATACTAGTCGTAGTCTCTCTCTCCCTGCCTAGCTGTCATTCTGTGAGTTGACAATACATGTTTCTGCATTTACTTGCTGCAGTAAAAAGGTTTTCAGTGACACATATTCATATTCAAATAAAAAAAAGGATTGCCTTTTTTCCACATAGTGTTTTTACAAAACTTTTTGTAGAATACACTACAAAATATTTCTGATGTTGTCTTATAATTAGGGCTTCTGTTTTTATTAATTTAATTTTTTGTGCTTATTTGTAGCTATTTTCAAGTTATATGGAAATTGTTCTTTGTAAAAAAAATATACTGCATGAAATTATTGTTTTCAGTTACTTTTGTTTTTTTTTCTGTCATAATATGTATAGTAACTCACCAGCACACTTCAATTGTACCGTCTTCCTTTTGCTGTCTTCCATAACGAAATCCTTATGGCCATGGGCACATCCTTCTGGGATTTTTGTGTGTTTAGGCATTTTTTTACATTTCGCCACAAATTACAATTCTGTTTTAAATTCCATGAGCGTGTAAATACTGAGGGCCTCATTTACTAAAGGGCACTAAATTTAGAGTTAGCACGAAGGAAAATTGGTGAGCTTAACGTGCTCGATAAATTTAAAATTACTTCCCCATTTACTAACAGAGAACACATTAATTTATGTGCACACTATTTGGCTCATTCACATGCCATAGTGTGTGCACTCAATTTAGTGTGAGCGATAATTTAATTTGCACGATAATCTCCGAGAGTACATGTGACCACCTTCATATAAAAAAAAAAACAGCAGTCAGGCGTATCTTTTGTTCAGTAGCATAGTGTGCAAGATGGAGGGGGCTTACACTGACAGCACTCAGCAGGGGACAGGCAGAGGCAACATAAAGTGAAACTGCACTGCTTACCTTTTAATTTTAACATGTATTCCTTGTCTGATGTAAAAAAAGAAAAAAAGCCTTTCCTTTCTCCTTTAATGTATATTCAATAAAAGTCATGTTGTGCAATGGCATAGTTTTCTTTCTGTTCTGCTTACTCGAGAAATACTGAATGACGAGACGTAGTTTCAATTCTCTTCCTTGTCGGCACTGTCACCCTGGCAGAATAAATAACACATATTACTGCTGTATGTGCGATCCTCTCTGTATAATCCTGTATAAAAAAGAAAGCAAGAAATCGACTATTACTTAATTTCATACACTATAGCTGTTACTTTTTTTGTAAATGGCATGTTATTAAATAGATTGCAGTTAAATAGGTAAAGCTGAATGGTATAGTTTAAAATAAATAATTAATACTCTAAAGCAGGGGTGTCAAACGTACAAATTTTGGTGGCCCGCCCATTAGTTTCTAAAATTGCACTGATGTACTGTATTGTTTTGTATTTCTTGTTAAAAACAACCTGCCTCTTTAATACAACATGTTTATTCAACATGTGCAATCTGCATTGTATGAGTGACATTCCCATTAAGCCAATCACAGCCCACAGAGGTAGTAAAATAGCCAATCAAGTGGCGCACAGGATCCGTTTCCTCACGCACACGTGTAGCAGCACAGCAAACATAATTTTGATTAGGATAGGGAAGCGAAGGCTTGTTTAAACTATTTATTTTACTTTGTATACAATTTAAAATCAGTAATTAAAAAGTACTTGGAGATGTCACGGAAGCGAAGTTGGAGGCGGAACACAGAAGATTCCAAAATCGTTAGCCAGATGATTATTTGTTCACTGAATAATTTTGACGGCAACGCAATATGTCTGATTTGCAGTGCAACAGTTGCAGTTATGAAAGATTATAACATACAACGTCACTATGACACGCTGCACAAAGCAATGTATTCTGAGTTTACTGGAAATAAAATAAGTTCTGGAGTCCCAATGAAAGATTTTTCTGAAAATGAGAAGAAAAAATGAAAGTGCTGTGGGTGACAGTTTTATTGTTACCAAAGAGATTGCATGTGCTGTCAAACTTTTTTCAAATGGCAAATTTGTTAAGAGGTGCAGCTGATGTAGTATGCCCTGAAAAAATAGAAACATTTTCTAAAGTCAGTCTGTCTCGTAACACGGTTGCTGAGCGTATTACCGAAAGGGCAGGTGATATTAACTTTAATATTATTGAAGACCTTTTAAGTTTAAGCATGAACAACACAACCACAGAAAATTACTTTTTTTTAGCTATGGAAAGTGCAGAATTACCTTGGAAGAAACTAACTTGGATTACAACAGATGGTGCACCATATATGAATGGGCAAAAGAGCAGACTGGCTAGCATAGTGCTTGAAAAAATTAAAGAAAGAAATGTAGACATACCAATTTTCTTACACTGCATCAGGCATTATGTGGAAAAGTTGCAGAATTAGAACACATAATGAGCATTGTTATCAAGTGTGTGAAAAAAGAAGTGCGAAGTGTCTGGACAGAAATCATAAAAAGATACATTTCCCATATGCACTAATATGCACTAATTATCGCTCACTTTAAGGTGCACACTACAATTATCGCCCTTTAGTAAATACGGCGTGAATGAAGCTCGTCTCATTATTCAGAGTGGGGTGCCTCATTTAAACACATTATCATGCATTACCATACAAATCACATATTCATTCTGATTACCATAGTGTGGCACAATAAAATTAGTGTGCACCATAATATGCCCACTATTTCGCGCAATACTGAATAAAATTGCAATAGTAAATCCGGCAATCACGAACGTACAGACTAATTTCAATTATCGTGCACCATAAAGTTTAGTTTTCGTGAATGAGGCCCTATGCACTGTAATATAACTTTACATCATTTATATCTTGTTTTCAATCTCGCAAGTGTGTTACAATCCTCCAATAGAAATGTAGCAATTTGCTGTCACTCAGTATCTGGTGTGGATTTAAATTATTCACATTGACCAACTGCACTGTTAAAGGTTTTTTTTTTTTGGTAATTTATTAAAAACAAAAAAACAAGGAAAGGGGTCAAGTCAACTTGAATTAAGTGTCCATTTCCATTGTTTATTCGATATACACCGATTTCATTTTCTCAGTTTTTATCGGTTAAAAACGAAAATCAGAAGCCCTACTTATAACAACATCGTTTTTTAATATGTTACTTTTAAATCTCAATGGGGAACTTCATCTTCTAACTTGATGTAGTTTAATGCCCATTTGCACCAAGTTCTTTGCTTGTTCCACATTACTGTTCTTTCGTAATTACCTGGTCCCCAAAGCTGGGTTCTGCTTCAACTGATTGATATCTACACAATGGGCATTGCAAGACATATTTAGTGTGACTTGTGATCCCTTTGAATATTCAGATCCGCTACAGTGGTTTTCTCCACTACATCACGTTTCTAGTTGGTATTAATAATCCTGTTAGGAAAAAAAAACAAAGCAAAGTGAAACCAAAAAGATGTCCTTTTCCCCTCAGCCCCTTGTACACAATGAATCATCAGATAAAGAGCACATTTAAAGGTGTGAAATGACTTTCGATGCATCCTTTCTTTGATAGGCTTAGTGATATATTACAGAACTGAAAGAATAGTCTTAGTGCCATTCTTTGCATGCAGCTGGCTTGGGACACTGTATTCCTCACATAATATCCTCCTCACACTGTTTGCTGGTTCTGTTCTATATTAAGACAATTATAACATCTATTTTTATTCAATGGTCAAGTCTTCCATTCATCTTCAGACTCATTGTGACCCCAGCTGAAGGACATGCTTTGGGGGGGAATGACAGCATGTAATACTGAAATGTTTGAAATACTGTCCTCTACATTCTATTTATCTGGGTGATCACTTGTTTCTTGAACTTCATTTGTTAACATTTCAGTCAGGGATTCTATTTTTTTTTTCTTCACTAAACTACAAATAAAATTGCGGTTCAACATCCTGACATCACCATAATTAAATTGTTATGCTTTATATAGGTAGATTAGGCTGGATTAATATAATAACTTGACACCTACATTAACACTTTTGAAACACTTATTATTATTATTATTATTATTATTATTATTATTATTATTATTATTATTATTATTATTATTATTATTATTAATAATAAAAAAATAAAACGTTTTGGCACCTAGCAATGTAGTTTCAGGTTTCCATTGTTTAATTACAAAACCTGCATTTTTTCTTAATTGTTTTTTTGTTTAGAGAACCATTGTGGTACATTATTTTTGATAAGTAAAAAGTTGTAGTATGTACCGGTAATGTAAATTATTAATAAATATCATTATATTTTTTAATTATTTTGTGTGTTACTTATAAAGAAATATAAAAAAAGAATTATTAAAATCATCTACAAATTAGTACAATTGCCTGAATTACTTATTTGATTACTTTTTGAAATTCATTTAGAAATACCAGTCCTATTAATTACTATTAACTACTTAAACAATGTACAAAGTAAATCTTGATTTTGAGGCTTAATATTGACTAAGCTTAATGTGATGCATTTTTTTCATTCTTGCATTCCTGAAATATTCAACTGGCTGACAGACCCAGACTGGAACGGGGAGGACTTCCAGATGGCGGTTGACCGGCTGTGGGCCAGAGATGAGGAGCATTGGAAACGCTGGGAGCAACAACACCACCCAGCGTCCTTCTCAGACATGGCAGCCGTAGTGATTAACTACTTGGCTGCTGAGATGGGACTGCCCCAAGAGGTCTGCTTCCAGGCAGGAGGAGCCACGCCCTCCTGCACCTTCCTATGGCCAGAGGGAGACTACCTACAGCTCCCTCCTCCATCACCAGTGGGAGAAGTGGAGCTCCTGCTGCCGCTTGCTTGGCTGGGGGCTCCCCTCCCGCCATCGCTACCCGAGGATCCGCTGCGGCCGTTACCTACGGAGGGACCACTCCTGCCCTGTTTCGCACCACCTGGGGTTGCCTGTCCCGTACTGCCTGGGGCTGCCACGCCTGCAACGCCTGGGGCTGCCAAGCCTGCAATGCCTAGGGCTGCCGAGCTTACACCGCCTAGGGCTGCCGAGCCTGCACCGCCTGGGGTTGCCGGGCCTGTAGCGCCTAGGCCTGCCGAGCCTGCCTTGCTTGGGGTTGCCTACTCCCCATCGCCTGGGGTAGCCTGCTTGCCGTCGCCTGCGGTAGTTTGTTCACCGTCGCCTGAGGACGTCTGCACGCCTCCGCCTGGGAATGCCGCCTGCGTTTCCACCCCAGAACTTGGCGTGGATGGGATAAAATCCCCGTCCTTATAAATCTTGTGGGAATGTGGCTGGAGCCTTTATAAGGTCATTATTTGATTAACAGATAATTAATAATTAAATGGAGAGAGCTTAGGAGGAAGAAGTAAATATAGAGAAAGAGAGAGCGAATGCTACCCGACTACAGAGTGAAAGGTACTCATTTTAGAAACGATTACTATTGTTTATGTTTGTTTTGTTTCGGCCAATGTGCCCTTTCTTTTGTGTTTTTGTAAAATGTTTTGTTATATTATTTAATAAATATACGGCTGCAGCCGTTTTAGCCCTGTACCTCTGTATGTGTGCTGCTTCCTGGACGCTAACGTCACCACCCACGCCCCTCAAAGCCATCCTTGTGACAAGATATTATAGACAATTATAATGGATACCACTCTTTATAGCAGTGCTAAATAGCATATACATAGAACTACTAGCACAACGGCTATCATATGTTACTTTGCATCAGTCAGTGCTTGGCTTATTTATCCTCACATTATTTGAACAGCAAGATTCTATTTGTGTTTTTTACAGAATGGCGTTGATACAAACAGAGATTAACCTGCCAGTGGACTTTAACACAACTGGTGTGTGATAATATAGTACAGGAGTGTGTTCACACCTAGCCCTGCGAGCCAAAAGCGGCCACCCAGAGCTTTAAATCCGACATCTCAGCTGAGCCATGTTCATCTGTCAGTCAGTCCACAACCACTGGCATACTGTGCTATGTACTGATCCAATATATTGTATATTAAACACAAGGGAACAACCGACAGATTTGGGAGTTGAAAATGTTCATATTTTCCTATTGGTTAAAATGAGCCTTTTTTAACATCCTATAGTGTGTATTAAATATATTACATTAATGTTGCAGAATATTTTCATTTTGGTTTTTATGTTGTTTAAAATTCCCCTGGAATTTATCAGTGTTTATTACAACAACTAAAAAGTTAACATATGGCAAAAAATTTGACTAAAACTAACACCCACTGAATAACAGCCAAGTAACATAATTGTGCAGCAAATGTACCTATTAAAACTTCACATGCTTAAGAAATTACATTTCTGCAAACTGTTTTACACTCCAGCCCCACCAAAAAATATATAAATAAAATAACAGTGGTTTATTTTGGGGATTTCTCTTAATAAAGCTTAAAACAAACTAACAAACAAAAACTTTAATGCAATTCTATAGAGCATTTGATCTATTTGTTCTTTTATCCAAATGTGCTGTTTTAATTCTTAGATTGTGTTGTTTGAAAACCTCAAATGTATTTGAAAACGTGACATGCATCTCATTCTTCTGTGTGTTGCCTTTACATTTTCTGGGATACCAACTGAATTATTTGCGTACATCACATATGAAAACTTTAGTTTTCTTCAGATTTAAGCACTGAATGTGGTACCAGTCTTTGCAGAACTCCCCACAACGAAACCCCATTGTGACGGCTTCTGTTAGTCTTGTGCACCTATCCCCCATGAAACACAGAGACCAGCTCCCAACAAACAAATCCTTTATAATATTTGACAGATATCACAGGGTGTTCTTGATCGCCTTGAGATTTGAATTTTTGGCACTAAAAGATGTGTGTTTTTACTTTCTATACAGACTTTAGCAATTTCAAATGTGTTTATTTCTGTTTTGCCATCATAGTTTTATGGCCAATCCATGCTCTAATTTGAGACATCTCTTTATCTGAGTATTCAGGACATGTTCCTGAATAAATAAAATAGGTATAGACAGACATGGACCCCACAGTCATGGCCATTTCTTTGAAGTGAGAGGTCTGTCTAAAGTACCCAGTCATTCCAGCAGATTGTGTACCTCTTGTGTTCTCTCTTGTGCATGTCACCAATAAGGCTCTGTAGTTATCCTTTGGAAGGAGAGTGTACATCATGTAAGGAGTCCAACTACAGAATGTGCTTCCATTTAAAAACAACCACGATCAGCACCCAATGATTCCCATGGACATTGCTGGGAATTAGCCAAAGGTCGTAAGGGGATTTGCTATGTAATTGTGCATGCTTTGTGTTATTCTCTGAGTTCGTAGTGGGTTGGGTCACTTTGGATGTATCCACATTGGTAAGTACATTGAATGCTTTTTCCCTGTTAATAAATCCTCCTGAAACAGGTATATTGGGCACTGATCAATTATTTATTGTCTACAATTACATGTTCAACATCCTTTGTACTTCCAGATTCATCTTTTAGACTGCGCTCCATCATTGCAATTTGTGTTGAACGTTGCCCGCAGTCAGAAAACACCTCTTTTTCTGTGTATTTGGCATCCACATTTTTGCACTACTTGATATATAGTTTATTTGCTGACAGCATTAGAATTTTTTTTTAAAAACTACTGGGAAATTTAGTTGAAACAAAATGTATACATACATCTCAAAGGTCAGGCTTTCACTCATATTTTAAAAACACACACTAAAACAAATAGTTGCAATACCACCACTAAGCCTTAGTATTTTTAAGAGGGCATATGTGGACCACTTCCTGTTCTACTGAACCGAGCAGCCCACTGGTCACTGCTTATGGTTGATAAGAATCATTCCAGATTGGAAATAGCCCTTTTTAGGAATTACTCCCCAGGGCAAAACTACTGCAGTGTAATAGGGGAGTCTTCATTCTACCAAAATGGACTGCAGTTATTCTAGGGGCTTGATTCTATTACCTGGGGTAACTGCTTTAAAACAGTAGTAGCTACTATGTAATATACTTATGCAGTGTATATGGAAAGTTTCATTGAAAATCAGTTTAATAGGGGACACTTCATCCTATCAAAGGAAGGGGACATTGTTTTGGGGAGTTGATTTTATGTGCTGGGGGAAAAGCCTTGGAATGGTTCAATAAAGCAATAGACCTGGTTTATATGTGTAATTTAGATTGTCTTCTGTTACATTTTGATGTGTAAAACCCTTTTTTTTTTAAAGAATTCATAATATAAAAAAGACAATATGAAGACATGATTTTGTTATTATAGGTAAATGCAAACTTAAGAGTTCCGTCGTTTTGGGTTTACCCAGTCCCTACACAAACACACACTTTATTAAATCAAAAATGGATTAATGACGAGGTTATCAATTAATTAATTTGTATATGGCGCTTATCATGTAAGACATCTAAAAGCGCTTCACATAACAAAATCAAAATAAATAAAAAATACATTCAAACTGTTTAACAAAAAAAAAAAACACAGTTATGTCTGATGCCGTATAGTGTGATTTGCCTTATAATTTAAATCCAAACAAATTCAAATAATGAAATTGCACATCATAACTTTTAATGTATTTTTTGAAAAGCTTAAAAAGTATATATTAAATGCTTAAGAAAGGTAAAAACGCATGCACCAATCAGCAGCTACACTGACATCTGTGTCATCCAATGGAAGCACGGAAAGTTTTTGTGTTCTTGTTTGATTAGGTGATTCACATGACCCTCACTCCCCCCGATAAAAAAATAAAAATAAAAAAAAAACCACGAGGAGGACTGATGCCTGATAACTGACGACTGACTCGAGGAGGACTGATGCCTGATAACTGACGACTGATTCGAGGAGGACTGATGCCTGATAACTGATGACTGACTCGAGGTGGACTGATGCCTGATAACTGACAACTGACTCGAGGAGGACTGATGCCTGATAACTGACGACTGATTCGAGGAGGACTGATGCCTAAATAACTGATGACTGACTCGAGGAGGACTGATGCCTGATAACTGACGACTGACTCGAGGAGGACTTATGCCTGATACCTGACGAATGACTCGAGGAGGACTGATGCCTGATATCTGACAAATGACTCGAGGAGGACTGATGCCTGATATCTGACGATTGACTCGAGGAGGGGTGATTCCTGACACAGGAAGGAGTGATGTCTGAGGATATCCTAAAATGGTCTGGGTCTCGGTCTCAGCATGTCGGTTCTTGGTCTGGGTCTGGGTCTCGGCAAGTCGGGTCTTGGTCTGGGTCTCGGTCTCGGGCCGTCTGGTCTGGGTCTGGGTCTGGGTCTCGGGCCGTCTGGTCTGGGTCTGGGTCTCGGCACATCGGGTCTTGGTCTTGATAGCAGGCAGCACGCAGATTGGTCTCATTCATAAACATTCACAAGATTGTTTTATTTCCTATTTTATCATATATCTTTCGTTATCCTTCAAAATTCACTCACTTTTAAAATTGACAGCTATTAAATACAAAATAATGTAGTCATTATACTCTAGAGCAGCATTCAAATTAATAAATTTTATGCATCAGACTTTGTGCTGCTACTGCACCGCTCAGCCTCTCCCACGAAGCAAACTTTCCTCCTGCCACCAAATACATTTCCTGTAATATATTAGTTACCTTAACAAAAGTGTGTACATACTGTCTGTACATACTTGTCAAGTCTTCCATTTTCATCAGGACCCTCCCGTTTTCAAGACCAATCTCCCGCCTGGGACCCGTTTAATCTAGGAATTTCCTGGTTTGTATATTAGGCTATAAATACATTAATTTTCTCCTATTTATTTAAAACATATAACAATAGGGTGGTGCATCCGTTAAAGGCGCTCCGCTTGGAGTGCAGGATGCGCTCTATAGCCTGGACGTCGCCGGTTCGAGTCCAGGCTATTACAATTGCAAATATATGTGTGTAATAGTAAAACTTGTTTTTGTTTGTCGTGGTTTTTTTTCATACGCATACGTTTTAGCGCATATTTTTGGGGGGATGGAAACATAGCTACTGACCGTTTCCATAACAAATTCCGACCTCGCAAGTTTCTCTTCTCAAAGAGCTGAAATTGGCATCGAAGCAGCCGTTGTCATTCAGTTTGCCTACATCAATTCTGAAACTGATGAACATAATGTGCAAGCATTGCAAGCATTGTAACACAAAGGTGACAGAAGTGCGGGGAACTTCTTTTTCTAGGTAAGCCAATTGTTTTACATGTGTATAGCTGTTATATCTAGCGAAACCGTCTTCAGCCAGGGGGGCCTGATCATAACACCACATCGAGTGAAACTGTCGCCGCAGCTTTTCTCATCTCTGGTGTTTCTGAGATGCAACAAACACTTGTGATTGTATCACAAGTGACCAGCTCAGTTCGGAAGGATCCTAGCTTCTCTCTGCTTCCACATGTCCCAGCAATATACTTAATCTCTTCCAAGTCAGTAAAGGGGTTGCAGCAATGAGCTAGGTTGAATAATTGGTAATTTCCTAAATGGGGTATAAAAGGCTGTAAAATAATTGCAGATTCAAGTTTCAAGTTCAAAATTCTCTTAAGATGTTTCCAATTATATGTAAATATTTCTTGTAAATGTTTTTATACACCTTTTCAGGGTGTGTAGTGTGTAAGTGAATTGATTGTAACTGGAAAGTCAAAAGAACACATTTTTCAGTTGTTGCATTTTATTGTTGTGTTTATTTGGTTTATCAAAAGAAAAATAGCTTTCAAAAAATAAATAGTTGTTATTATCATTGTTGTTCTTCTCGCAAAAAATAATTTAGTTTGGTTGGTCACAACAAAAATATATTGGTCTCAGTCTTAGTCTCAGTCTCGATACATTTGTTCTCGGTCTCAGTCTTGGTCTTGGTCTCGGTATGTTTGGTCTCGGTCTCGGTCTTGGTCTTGGTCTCGGTCTTGGTCTCAGTACATTTGGTCTCGGTCTTGGTCTCAGTACATTTGGTCTCGGTCTTGGTCTCGGTCTCGGTACGTTTGGTCTCAGTCTCGGTATGTTTGGTCTCGGTACGTTTGGTCTCAGTCTTGGTCTTGGTCTCAGTATGTTTGGTCTTGGTCTTGGTCTCGGTCTCGGTACGTTTGGTCTTGGTCTTGGTCTCGGTCTTGGTACATTTGGTCTCATTCTTGGTCTCGGTCTCGGTACGTTTGGTCTCAGTCTCGGTATGTTTGGTCTCAGTACGTTTGGTCTAGGTCTCGGTACATTTGGTCTCGGTCTTGGTCTCGGTCACGGTATGTTTGGTCTCGGTCTTGGTCTTGGTCTTGGTCTCGGTATGTTTGGTCTCGGTCTTGGTCTCGGTCTTGGTCTTGGTACGTTTGGTCTCGGTCTTGGTCTCGGTCTCGGTCTTGGTCTTGGTCTCGGTACGTTTGGTCTCGGTCTCGGTCTTGGTCTTGGTCTCGGTCTTGGTCTCAGTACATTTGGTCTCGGTCTTGGTCTCAGTACATTTGGTCTCGGTCTTGGTCTCGGTCTCGGTACGTTTGGTCTCGGTACGTTTGGTCTCAGTCTTGGTTTCGGTCTTGGTACGTTTGGTCTTGGTCTTGGTCTCGGTCTTGGTACGTTTGGTCTCATTCTTGGTCTCGGTCTCGGTACGTTTGGTCTCGGTCTCGGTATGTTTGGTCTCAGTACGTTTGGTCTAGGTCTCGGTACATTTGGTCTCGGTCTTGGTCTCGGTCTCGGTATGTTTGGTCTCGGTCTTGGTCTTGGTCTTGGTACGTTTGGTCTCGGTCTTGGTCTCGGTCTCGGTCTTGGTCTTGGTCTCGGTACGTTTGGTCTCGGTCTCGGTCTTGGTCTTGGTCTCGGTCTTGGTCTCGGTATGTTTGGTCTCGGTCTCGGTACGTTTGGTCTCAGTCTTGGTCTTGGTCTCGGTACGTTTGGTCTCGGTATGTTTGGTCTCGGTCTTGGTACGTTTGGTCTCGGTCTTGGTCTCGGTCTCGGTATGTTTGGTCTCAGTCCTGGTCTCGGTCTAAGTATGTTTGGTCTCGGTCTCGGTACGTTTGGTCTCGGTCTTGGTACGTTTGGTCTCGGTCTTGGTCTCGGTCTCGGTCTTGGTCTTGGTCTTGGTCTCGGTACGTTTGGTCTCGGTCTCGGTCTCGGTCTTGGTCTTGGTCTCGGTCTTGGTACGTTTGGTCTCGGTCTCGGTCTTGGTACGTTTGGTCTTGGTCTTGGTCTCGGTGTCGGTACGTTTGGTCTTGGTCTTGGTATGTTTGGTCTTGACTACATAACTGAAAATAACTACAGCATTATCTTTCTGAAAACAATCCAACCACAAACTATGCACACACTGTTGACTATACTTTTAGGTATTGGTTGTATTGTCTAATTTGTTAAATAGAAAAAGTTAACAAATGTGCATTATACAGAATAAACTCGGTGAACAAAAACAATAATAAACAACAGTGTTACACACAAATCAAGCATTGTCGATTGTTTCGCATGCAAAAACACGCACTTTGAAAGTTCTGCTTACAATCTTATTATCCCAAATAACCTGAGCTTTAAAGCCAATTGAATGAGAACTAACTTTTTGAACTCACTCATTGTGAACTGATACTGTAACCAGCTGCACTTGGTAGTTGTGAATGAGAAGAGTGTCACGTAGAGTTCAGCCACGTGAAATAACTAGTCTTTTTAAGTTTTTATCCCTTCAGTACCGGTAATAAGTATCGAGTTACTAGTAAACCGTGGTGTCGAATTAAAAATTTAAAAGAGGCAGGATGAATATAATTTATATGGAGAAAATCCGGGTGTAGCAGGGCGGCAGTAAGCCCTGCTGCTTTAAATGTATTTATTTTTAGAACAGGGTTTCCCCCTCCGCCCCGTGCAGATTATTGTTTTGTATTTGTTTTGTTTTATGATTTATTGTAATGGTATTTATTGACGGCGAAGCGCCGTGTGTTTTGTTTTTGTTTTAAAAACAACTCGTGGGAATGCGTGACTGTCAGCATGCAGTCACGCATAATAATTGTACCCGTGCAGATTGTGGCCGAGGGGTAACAGAATAATTGCCAGCTAGTTAAACCCCTTGGCCATGGTATATAAGCCTGCAGCGCTCTGAGCTTGGGATGGGGTGTACGAGAGGAGCGTAGAGAGTGGAGAGAGAGAAAGCGAAACTAAAATGAAACTAATATACAGGAACAGTGACAGAGACTGCCCAGCCTGACCTGTAGAGTTTATTTATTACTTTTGTCTGTGAGCACAGTGTTTTTGTTTGAATATTTTATTTATTTTTGTTAATAAAAACGGCGCGTCACGTCTTTATTATTTGAAAACTGCAGTGCCTGGTGTCAGTGTTTTTCCCGTCCCTGCTTCTGTCTGACGACAGACGACTCAGCCACCCTGTCACACCGGGTCTAAGACTGAATTAAGCGAAAGTGTCGATCCACCAGTTGAGTTAACCAAGGTTGGCTGTATATATATGGGGTTCTGTGACATCACAGAAAATATGGTCACCCCCCCCCAACCCCCCACCCTCCCATGATGCAGTTCCTGGCGCTGGGCCTGCACTTCTAGTACTCTGGGGCACAGCTGGGTGGCCAATGCAAATCCACCACTTATGTTATCTGGTGTTCTTTTTCTGTGAAAACCCAAAGTATTCAGAAGAATAATGCATGTTAAATAGGCTAACCATGCATCTTTCTTTCCTGTTAATAATTTGAAATGGATATTAAAATATTCACCACAGTATTTTAATATAGAACCAGTTTGAGGTCTGTCCCTTTAAACGAGTTGCCCAGGAGTTAAACATGGTTACTGCCCATCTACCTCTGGGAAGACAATAAAGGGAAAAAAACACACTTTGGTTTAAATATGGCAGTTGGGACACTTGACTCTGGGAACGCCCACCAAATTGTGCACTTTGGTACTTAGGAAAGGAAGCAACGTAAGTCCTATTGTGTGGTTACTTGGGCTTGGTTGAACCTAGCAATTGGAAAACTGTGCACTTAATTCAGGCACTTACATTGGTACATGGACCATTAGGCACATATTTTTTTGAATATGGGGCCCATATTGTCTTCCTTTGCTTAACCAATCATAATCCAGACATAGTCCATATAGTCAGTATACATTAAATAAGAAACACCAGATTTTAAGGGCGTCTGCTTAGAAATAAATAATAATAATAATTTTAAAGAACAAGTAAATAAAATAACTTTGTTGAATAACTTATTGTAATAAATGCACATACATAGTTTCTAATAAATATTGGTTCTCAAGATACAGCCTTTTTAAGCCCATCAAATCATGAATGCCATATACAAGATAATAGATTCTGATACTCTCAAGAACTTGTGCTAATGAATGTCCAAACATATGTCTCTACTATATGCATCCACCGCAGGGCATCATTAGAGATAATGTCAGCCAGACCTATCATAAAGGTAATTTATGAGTCAGGCGAGGCAATTCACCGCTGACCAATCTACCCTTTTTCAATTCACATATCATAATCATTACCCACAGCCAAGCATTGACTACTGCTGGAAGAAGAAGGATGCCACAGCTAGGAGCCTTCCTAACTAAGGCTGTTGTCAAGCCTGTCATTGGTCCAGCAGTAAATCATGCAGTCCCTAACATGAGGAATGCTGCTGACTCTTTGTGGAAAAAAAAAAAACTGTTACCCTCCTGCTTAATATTAAATACTTGGGCAGAGACCCAATCCCTGCAACGAGATATATCTATTCTTACAGTACACACAGCATTAACCACCTCTTGACATAATTTTTAAATCCTTGCCAATGTACTTCCCTGTTGCGGATCACATTGAATAGCGAAATGTACTCCCTCCTGCGCCGAAGCCTATTGCCATGATTTATGGTTTGATAGGACTCAGAGTTCATAAACTTCATGACCAGCTGATAGTTTGAGCAACCTCTGATTTATTTCAGTCTCGCACTTAACCGCTTCCATGTGACTGATATTCCTAGAGTCCTTGCTTTGGTCGCAGCTCAGTTTTTTAAGTCAACACACCATATCTTCATGTTGCTAATTTGAAAGAGCCTTGGTACTTTGTTTGAGACAGACACATGTCAACTGTGAGAGGTTTGCAGATTCAAGTTTTATGATGCCTGTTATTGGTTTTAGCAGCTGTCGGAGCATGCCAAGGTCATCGGGGAATATTAAAGAAAAAATGTTGTTTTAAACCAGCTCTGCTGACAGAAACGATTTCAAGGCTGACTTTAAAAATCGTGATAATAACACCAGCTTGTTTATTGAAGGGGAATTAAAATATTAGGTATTCTATATTCAAAAAAAAAAAAGTTTACAGTTTTTATATAATGTTTTTTTTTTTTATATAAACCATTCAAAATAATGTATTTAAAAAGCTTTTCTATGCTAGGATTTAAACTCTTAATCAAGCATTGTTATTACAGCTCTAGTAAAAACAAAGGTATTTCACAGGCATGACAAACATTTTCCTACCAATATAAAAAGATCACAACTATAATTCTGTATATTTTTGATTAAATAATACAGTATATCATTTGTTGGCTAGAGAGCACAGTGGTGTAGTGTTCATACAGTCAGTGGAGCGCAGGTTTGTGTCCTCACTGTGCAAAGTCGCCGGGGTCTTCGCTGAGGATTACGATGGGAGCATTCCATTGGCTCTGGCGCTCCCATGCGTGAGGGAGGTAATACCCGCAGGGACTGTTTCTCCTCATCAAGCCACAGCGGACCCTACTGACCAGGCACCAGGTGAGCTCAGGGGGACACCTGCTAGGCTGGCCTTTGTCATCCAGAGGCCGGTAGCTCGCTGACATCCGCTCTCGAGTTCCTGGGTGTAAAAAAGGAAATCGGCATGGTTGTGGGATGGGAAGGCTCCCACTGAACCTTCACTTCTCCTGATCTGTTTGGTTAGAGAGATCATAACTGGACATTCTAAATTGGGGAGAGAACTGTGGGTAAAATGATTGGGCATTCTAAATAAAATTTAAAAAAATAGTGTAGGTGCTTGAGACAAACATTAAGGAGTTTGGCTTTACAATTCATATGTTCATTTCTTTTGGCAAAATTCGGACTGTATAAAAGAAAAAAATAAACATTAAACATGTGGTAATCCTTAATAGCTGGCCATGGATATATGCGCACTTAAGATGCAATAAAAATCACATTATAGTGTGCTATCATCATGTTTTGAAAATGTGATTGTGAATGGCAATCGCCTTCTTTAAAGTGATTTGTTTAATTACCATCAGCATAAGTTCAACAGGTTACTTTCGTCGGTGTCCCAATGTAAACAATGCAAGGCTGTTCAGAAAAATTGGCAATGACTGGCTATAGATCAAATAATTTCTAAATGCTACCACCATAGGGCTGTATTCTGAACACAGCACATTCAGTCCAGAGTAGCAACTGCGTGCGTTTGGACTGACATAGAAAGAAAAATCAAAGAAAGGAAAAATAGTTAAAAAAATAACCTAAGACAAAAAATAACAAAATGTAAGAAACTAACAATATTATTCGTAAATTAACAATAAAAAAATACATGAATTTAAAAAAATACTCTTTTGCAGATACAATGAAGTACTACATTTATTTTCACGAGGACTGTAGCAATTTATTTTCATGGCAATTATTACTAGTGAAAATATTTACGTGCAGTATATGGAGAGCAGCATAACAGGAGCACCACTTCTGTATGTCTGTATGTCTGTCCTTCCTTTCCCTGCTTATTTGCTAGTGCTGTGTGTGTGCGTGTATCATGTGCAACTGTAAAGGAGTTAACTGCTGTGTAAACTTGACACAATGTATTTGCCTTGTTTCCATGATTGAAATAAGTTATTACTTCGGCAGACCTGAAACAAGATATCGTTTTGGTTGCCTGATAATGTACGAGTAGAGATGCCATCTGAAGAGCTCCAAAATAAGGAACACATTTGTGAGCTGTTAACAAATTACCATATTATGTGCGTGTGAGGCATGTGAGTAATAATGGAATGTCCAGACAGTAATTTACGTGTAACCAAATATTTTGTTTTATTAATATTATTAGTTACACGATAAAATAAAAAATGAAAAAAGAATGGCGTGAGGGAGGGGGTGCTGGAATAGATAATAACAAAAAGAAGGGTTTGTAATCTCCTCCGTCCTCTTCACAATATCCCCGAACATAAAAGGGATAAAAACAGAACAGAAAACGTTAGTGCATATTCCAACACCGTGCCAACAAGTAAAAACAAACCAAGCCAATGCTTAGTGCCTCCCTCAGGCCCAGTAACCCCGCCTATCCTTTCAAGGACCAACCCCGAACACAGTAGTACGTTTCCTTTTGCATGCAACGCCCCGCCCCTGTAGTCAGTGGAACACCAATCCCCAACTGACAAGGGCCTTATAACTCACTTGACTCCAGTGGCTGGAATTTACATACTCGTACTTCCGCCCCTCACCAAGGTGCCGCCCCTCATAAAGATGACTTTCGTCATGGTCACAAGACCTTGGTAAGGGAAGTCCCGAGTTGGTTTGATGCCTTCTACTGTTGGGAGGCTGAATTACAAACCGAAACCCCTTTGACTCATCACAGTGCGTCAGAAACTTCATAACAACAAAAAAATTAAAAGAAAATGTAATTTCATTTATTGCAGACATACTCTGGGTCTCAAATTGCGGAAATGGTCTTTGGCATAATACTTCATTGGTGATTTAGTGCATCACTGCAGAAGTGGAACAGTCACATCCTTTAGACTAGAGAAATAAATTGAACTTGGTAATTGGAAAGTATAAAGTATATATATTTTTTTCTTTAAAAATGGTCCAACATTTGCTCTAGAGTTGTAGTAAATGATGAATCAGACCCTTTAGGTCCTGAAATACTATATGTGAGATGTTGCATTACTGAGCCTCTCAGTTTTGGGTAATGTTTTGAGATTCAAAAATAAGAGCTTAATAGATGTTTAATTGACTGATTAGTTGACATTTTCTGACTTTACTTAAGAGTCAACATTTTTATTACTTGCCTTTTTTGGCAACTTGGCTATTTAATTTCAAAAGCCATACATTCATTACAATATATTTTTTTCATTACTCGTGCTGTATTTTATTATTAGTAGTCGTAGTCGTCGTAGTAGTGTAATCAGGAGCTCGTTTGTGCTGGATCACACCAGATCTCAGATCCGGTACCTTTTTGTGTAACTGGCGAGAATCGTCCAGTTAGGAGATCAATGTTTTGAAAAAAAGAAAATCGCAAAAAAATAAATAAAAACAAAAACTAAGTAAATAAATTATGCAACAACCCCACTTCCTCTTTCGTGATTGAATGACTAACCGCAACATAACAGTACATTGTAGGATGTGACGTATGATAATATGCATCGCATCCTACAACGTAGATATCCTATGCGCCCTCTCATGGAAGCAAATCTGAATGGGATATAGTTTGTGTAATAATAAGCAGACTGATCATTTGACAATTTCGTGGAGGGAAGGATGCTCAGATGCCTCCAGCATTAATAACATAAGAACAAAATAATGTTTACAAACAAGGGGAGGCCATTCGGCCCATCTTGCTTGTTTGGTTGTTAATAGCTTATTGATCCCAGAATCTCATCAAGCAGCTTCTTGAAGGATCCCAGGGTGTCAGCTTCAACAACATTACAATTGTGACCCTGGTCCTTGTTTCTTTTTCAGGTCGAAAAAGTCCCTTGAGAATTTTTAGAATTTTTTCATTAGAATTTTGAATGCTTGAATCAGATCGCCGCGTAGTTTTCTTTGTTCAAGACTGAATAGATTCAATTCTTTTAGCCTGTCTGCATATGACATGCCTTTTAAACCTGGAATAATTCTGGTCACTCTTCTTTGCACTCTCTTTCTTGTAGTGAGGTGACCTGAACACAATATTCTAGATTAGGTCTTACTAATGCATTGTAAAGTTTTAACATTACTTCCCTTGATTTAAATTCAACTCTTTTCACTATATATTCGAGCATTTTGTTGGCCTTTTTTATAGCTTCCCCACATTGTCTAGATGAAGACATTTCTGAGTCAACATAAACTCCTAGGTCTTTTTCACACATTCCTTCTTCAATTTCAGTACCTCCCATATGGTATTTATAATGCACATTTTTATTGCCTACATGCAGTACCTTACACTTTTCTCTATTAAATGTCATTTGCCATGTGTCTGCCCAGTTCTGAATTCTGTCTAGATCATTTTGAATGACCTTTGCTGCTGCAACGGTGTTTGCTTCCTATTTTCGTGTCATCTGCAAATTTAACAAGTTTGCTAACTATACAAGAATCTAAGTCATTAATGTAGATTAGGAATTGCAGAGGACTGTGGATTTGATTCCTGTTTCATCAAGTGAATGTGAGCGAGGCTTCTCTCAAATTAACTTGATTGTCTCGTCAATAAGAACCACACTGTTAACAAAAACAGTGTCTTCCCTCCTCTTTATCTGATTGGTGGGCCCGCCACTGGCACTGTTCAAACCTGAAGAATACCGCTAAGTCAATACTTGGCTAGGCAAAGGTCGGCATGCAGCTACCGACAAGAACAGCAAGGCACGAACCCCTGATCCACAAGCAGAAGATATGAAGCGTATATGGAAACTGCTGTAAATTAAGGTCAGTACATTTTGTCTATATTAATGTTGAGATCCGGGACCTTTCAGCTTGCTAGTGTTAAACACATTATCATTTAAAAAAAAATAAATAATGGATTCAAATATTAAAAATTATGTTATTAAATTAATAGAAGCACAGTTGGTAAATTTAATTCTTAATATCCAACTATAATGTGGAAAAAACTTTTAGTCTTAGTACGGTTTTATTTTTAAAAAATCATGTATAGCTTGTGGATTTCCATTTCGATTAAATTTCACAAATATTTTAATTAAAAAATAGTAGGCTTATATTGGAAAATATAAAGTATTTACTATGTAATTTAAGTCTCTGTTGCATACAGCAACAAACATTATTGTGCCCTTAACTTACAGTAACAAAGAGAACTGCTTTTCCCATTCTCCCTGCTATTTTTGCATTAGTCTGCTTTTTCTTTTTTTTTTTTGCTGGAATGGAAGATGGATCACAAATTGAAGAAGCAGTTTCACAAAAACAAGCCGTCAGTAAAAGGTTCACTCCCCAATGTAAAAGCCATGAAAAAATGTTCAGCAATGGCCCAATCTCATTTCGTTCCTGTCTCAGTGGCACACAGTAAAACATGGAATGGAATTCAGTTTGGGTGTGCTGAGTCTGTCCAGCACTGGATGGATTACTGATCCCGGGGAACTTCAGGCTAGTCAGGGAAGTATTTTAGACTTTACATGTAGTAATGTCAAATAATGTATGTTGTATAATTATTATAAATAATAAATGATTGCCCTACATGCCTCTACCTCTTCTATTAATATAGCAATCTCCTGTGTCGTGAAGCGTGGTTTACGTGACCTATCACTTGCTGTTCTGACTTGCGGTGACACAATCGCATTCTGGGGTAGGTTTACTAAAGTATTGTGTCTGTTGTAACAGTCACAAACCAGTTGAAAACAAGTCGGAAGTCTTGGGTGAAATTGAGAGGAACGGTAGTTCCTCTCGCCAAGTTATCAGCGAGAACTGCCAGAGACTCTCTATACAGAAAGAATAGTTATGTGTTTTCAGGGTATTGGCGCAGCAAAAGTAAATCAGCCAAAAGCACCATTTCACTTTTACTTTGTAGTTCCCAACACTCTTAGGTGAAATGTAGAAAAACAAAGTCAATACCTGTCATACAGTAACAGAAATAAGTCACCAAAGTAAGGTAAAAAAAAAGTCTCCCAATGTTTTTCTCCCAATGTTTTTTTTGCAGATTTTTGCAGGCCCCAAAGACCTTTATCCATTCATATTATCCAGGTATATTACAGGACAAGAAATAAGACACCCACACTACACTAAGCAGGGGTAGAAAGGCTTTTGTAATTAATGACAGTTATAAAACATTAAAAAAACTTAGTTAATTATCAATGCTGCAAATAACTGTATTTACATCCCCACCCACATGGAAGCAAGGGGTGCAATGCTAGATGGGAGAGAATGACTGCACTTGAATTGAGTGCTGTACACAGGTGAATCACTTGCATAATTACCAGTCCATTTACAAGCCAATTAAAATATTACATGAAAATCCAAAGGAAATAACTATATTTTAAAGATTAAAAAGATTAGAAAGTATGTTTATACTACTCCAGGGGGACCTGGTGAACGCTATATCTCCAGTTGTGTCAACTTTCTTTGTTAAAAAATGTTAAGTTACTTACCACCAACCAATACTTTTGGGATATGCCTGTCTTAGGTAAGTATTCGCTGAGCATTTTATGTCAGAGCTGCCGATAGGTCCCTCCGTGGAGTGACGTCCTCTTTCCCACCTGCCGAGGGAATAAGTTGTCGCTCCGCGGAGCTCACTTCCTCTTTTGCATTGAACCCGCGAATGTGATGCAACCTCGCAAGGTTGGGTGGTCGTCTTCTCTTTCAGGGAACCAGGGTTACGGTAAGTACAACCAACCAATACTTTTGGGAAAGTATACCGGAGCCGTCGTGAGGGAGCGTGAGCGGAAAGCATACGAGGGACGCCTCAGTACCGCCAACTAGTGTTGGTGGTGTGCTCATACAACCTCAAGGACCCTTGTGCCTAATTAAGGCTTGGAGAGATCTACCACATTAAGTCGGTAGAACCTGGTGAACGTATGTGGCGTAGCCCAGCTAGCCGCAGTACAAATGTCAGTCAATGACGCACCTCGAAAGAGAGCCCATGAAGCAGCCACACCTCTGATAGAGTGTGTGGCTATCCTCCTAGGTGGGGGTAGGCCAGCATTATTGTGTCCACAATCCAGTGGGCCAGTTGCTGCTTCGAGAGGACTTGACCCAGGGTCCTTTCACCATAGCAAACGAAGAGCTGGTCAGACTGATACAGCGCTTTTGTCCTATCCACATAACCTCTCAATGCCCTCACTGGGCAGAGAGAATTCAGTTTCCTATCCTCCTCTGAATCAAAGGGAGGGGGATGGAAAGACCCTGATTGGTTCCAGTGGAAAGCCGTAATCACCTTAGGTAGGAACCCAGGGTTCGTGCACAACAATATCCTGTTTTCATTATCCCAAACGCGCATATAGGAACTGTGCACAGACAGAGCCTGTAGTTCACTGACCCGCCTAGCGGAGGTGATGGCCAATAAAAAGGCTGTCTTTATAGAGAGATATTTCAGCTCTATGGAATGTATAGGCTCAAACGGGGCCTTAGTGAGAGCCTCCAATACCACGTCCAGACTCCACTCGGGGAGGATGTCCTTTCTAGGGGCGCAGCCGAGAACCCTTTAGAAAATGGGCCGCCAGAATATGGACTTCCAGGGATACTAAGGCTATGGGGATGTGGCATGCAGATATAACTGCCAGGTACACTTTCAGCGTAGAGGGGGACTTGACCACCTCTAGCAAATCTTGCAGAAACTATAAAATAATTGATATGGGGCAGTAGAGGGGGTCAGGACCTCACCATACACCACTTTGAAAATACATCCACTTGTAAGCATATAGTACTCCATATCATTCTGCAGTGCAAGGCAGACAGATGGTCCCTGGAGTCTGCCCGGTTCTGGGTGCCAGAGGGTGCCTAGCGCCTGACTGAGGAGATCCTTGCACAGCGGGATCTCCCAGGGCTGGTCCTGCAGCAGCTGGAAAAGGTCCTGGGCCATCTGGGGGCCACCAGGAGAACTGTCGCTTTTTCTCTCCTGACCTTCTAGAGGAAGGCAGTGAGCAGCGGTATCGGCTGGAAAGCATACAAAGCGCTTTGGGCCATTCGTTGGCTAGTGCACTGCTCGGAGCTCCAGCATATTTATGTGCAGGGGTGTCCAGCGGCCTGTCCAGTACCCGCTGACTCCTCTGTCTGCCCAGACCGCATCCCAACCCAGGTTGGATGTGTCTGTTGTCACCACTTGACGGTTGTGTATCACTCCATCCTTACGCCTTCGCTCAGGTGAGAGGCTTGCCTCCACCAGCATAGGGCTTCCTAGCATAGGTGAGACACGGTCAGCCGACGGTGTCTGTCACACTTGGGGTGTAGCCGAAAGACACTGAGCCATGCTTGGATCGGGTGCATGTGGAGTAACCCCAGTTGGATGGCTGATGAAGCTGCGGCCATCACACCCAATAGTTTTTGACACCAATTGTACTGTGAACCCTTGTTGAAACAGGGCAAGACAGTTGCGAATGGCAGCTACTCTGTTGTCCGACAGGTAGGCTTGCATCATAAAGGAATCCAGCCTGAGACCAAATAGACTGAACTTTGCCCTGGTATTAATTGGCTCTTGACATCGTTGAGGGTGAGACCCAGCCGCAACAGATGCTTCGTCACAATCTGGGAACAGATCAACCAATCGTCCAGGTAATTCATCACCCTGATCCCTTGCAGTCGCAAGGGAGCTAGGATGGCATCCATGCACTTTGAAAATGTGCCGGGGGCTAAGGAGAGGCCGAATGGCAGCACGGAAAACTCAAAGATGCTACCCTGAAAGGTGAAGCGGAGATACTTCCTGTGCGCTGGACGAATAGGGATGTGGAAATATGTGTCCTTTCGATCCACTGTTGTAAACCAGTCACCCGGCTGGACAGACTGTATAATGTGACGGTGTCCATAACTGTTGTGTACGGTGGTGAGCGTTGGGACTACCTCCGAGATTGCTGCTGTGTTGGAATCCCACGTCTGGCTCCCTCCCATCGTTGCGGGTAGGCCCGGTTGTAGACTGCCGTGGAAGCCTGAAGGGGGTGCCTCAGGTCATCACGTGGGGCAGTGGGGATCGAAACCGTCCGAGTCACCGTGCGAGTACGGCAGATGCCAGCATCTCGTTCTCTCCCGTACCAGAGTACAGTAGGGGAGTCTTGAGGCTACCTGCCGAGACGCCTTGCATTCTCGGTGAGAGCGCTGCAGCAATTCCTCTACCGCTGGTCCAAAGGTATTGTCTGCTTCTGAAGGAAGGAGCCACCTTCCCATGAGGCTGCGATCTGAATCGCATCATGGTCCTCCTCAGCAATGCTGACATCTGGTTCTCTAACATCCGGGGTGACCACCGGTGCAGACAGGGTCAGCTCCGGGGCAGGCGTTATTGGCTGAGCTGGGGCCAAAGCAAGGGCTTGAGCCTGCTGCCAGGCCAGGGGCACCCAATGACACGCATGGCTCAGTCGTGCTAGCAGGGGACCTTGTGCAGGACGTGCAAGCGTGGAATTTAGCCATGCTTGATGTCTGTATGGCCCCAAGGGCATTGTTTAAACACCGGAGGGTGTAGACCTGTGTATTGAAGCACTCAGGCACCAAGGGTACAGAAGCACTGAGGACACAGAGTGAAGTAGAATACAGTACTGGTGCACTGAAGAATCGGGGCACCGAGTGCAGGTGTTATTGTCATGCTGGGGCGCTAAAGCACCGAGGTATGGAGCGTCTAAGCACTGAGGGCGCCAAAGCACCAAGAGGCGCCTAGCCTTAACTGCGTGTAGTCAACACAACCCAGGGTAGCGCATAGCATACACAGGCGTGGATACACAGGCTCGAGTGGCTGCGGTAGGCAATCAGGAGAGCAGTACAGGGAAGCACACGGTGCTGCACCAGGGTGCATTGCGGCGATAACCTGGCTCTGGACCACGTGCAGTCACACAACGGGGTAACGCGTAGCGTATACTGGAGTGGAGCAAATAGTGTATTGCTCTTTATTTATTTATTTTTTAAATGCAAAGGCAGTAATAGGAAAAGAAAATAGAGGCTCACACACACAGCAATTGAGCTTTGGGAGAACAACAGCCACCATGCCAGGCAGGTGAGCTGTAAAATTGTATTACTATTGTTACTACCTAGTGCAACAGAGGGGCGCAGCAGAGCTGGGTCCTGGTGGAGGAATCACGCTTGTATTTTATTAATTTTTTTAAACTGCAAGGCAGTAAACGAAAAAAACATATACATGCACACAATAACAAATCAGTTATGAAGGAGAAAATCTCACCAATCGGTTCCCCTTTCCCTTTTTCTGCCACGTTTACATTGTGAATGGGGCTGCCATTAATTTAACCAATTCTGTATAGTTTGGCCAGTCTCGGCCCAGAATTACTGGGTATGGTAGCCTTTCCACCACCCCCACTACGAGGTGACGCTGCATCGGTCGTACCGATATATATATTTTTAGTGTGGGGTATGTCGCCATATCTGCATGGATATAGGAGATCGCCACCTAGCCTAGTGGCTGCCACGACACACCGCCCAAGAGAGCTGTCCGAATTAAAGTCTGCCCACACCCTGAGTCCACTAATGCATGGGTACTCACTTTACAAGGCTCCTCCCGACCATTTCCCCGTCTTTTATCCACTTCTGATGCCAAATAACATGCCGCCACATTGCACTTTATTGCTGGGGAGCACAGCGGGGCAGTATGTCCTGTGGGATGGCACCTGGGGTTAGATATCTGTCCCGCTGCTGATAAGGCAGCGGGTCAGAAACGTGAATCTACCCCTGCTGGGGGTCAGCCGTCGCCTCTATGGTAGGGAGGTTAGGCTACCCATTGGGGTCGGTGATCTGGGAGGTCTGGATCTCAGCACGATGAGGGGTGGTGGTGGAGGTGGAGACAGTCCCATGCTGCTCGGTGGGGAGGGAGAGGTCAGTTGTGTGGTCGGGGAGGAGATCAGGGAGTCCTCAAAGTCCTCTGCCAGTCGGCTTCCAGGGTGGCCAGATTGTGGCACCGTATCCACGCCTGGGTCTCGGCGCCAACCACATGGCAGAATTGTTCGAGAGCTATGGCAGCCCATTTGTATCCCGTTTTCTTAAGGGGCAAAGCCAGTGCACCATGTGGTCGCACAATTGCTGGGCAACCACCCTGGGGCAGGTCTCCGGTGTCCGCAGGTACTCCCTGAAGCGCACACGATGCGTTTCCCCCATGATATTGAGACGCTGGAGGATGGCCTGCTTGACCGGGTCGTACTGGCTGGCCTCTTCCTCGGTCATAGCCTGGTAGGCTGCTTGGGCTTCCCCGATTAAGCAAGGGCCCAGCTGTTCAAAGGCGACCAGGTATCCCTCCAGGTCATCCTCTTTTGTCATTTTCTGCGCTCTCGCTTTAGGGGGCGCCATCACGTGTCCTGCTGGTACTTGGGGTGCGTCTCTAATGCCGATCCTCTCGATCAGCACTGTATATCTCTCCTCTCTCTTTCCCGCCACAGCCTCCTGTCTCTGATCCAGCGCTTCCAACAGCGAGGATAGTGCAGTGACGTGCATTATCCCGTGTTCTGAAACCACATGTGGTTTGTAGTGCACAGGTGTAGAGGTGATGCAGTGCTTAGTAACAACAGTGTAATGGTGAAAACAAAACTTTATTAATTGCTTAAATAATAATACTGGCTACACACAGTGATGTGTAAAGCCACTCAAAACCACAGGGTTCAGTCCCGAAATAATAATAACAAACACTTTAAAACACCTCCACGATCACTAGTCCAACAGTGAGTGCTCCGGGTGCAAGTGGTGTTGTGAAAACACAAAACAGTGATAACAGTGGTGCAGTGCAGTCTGGGTTTGATGCTGGCTTAACAGTGACAGCTCCCGGATATTTAGCCGTCTACAATGACAAATAACAACAGTTAAATACACAGACAAGACAACACTCAACACTCACGGTTTCTTTTTATTCCTCCCGTAACCATAACAGAGGAACAGATTGCTTTGCCACATCCCGATATACCCTCAGTCACGCCCGCTTCGGTAGCGAGTGTAATCACGTATCATCCAATCCATGACTGACAGATCACCTACTGCATTAAGGTGATGACTTCTGGTATTGTGACTCCGCCCCCTTTCTGGATGGCCGACTTCCAACTGACCCTGGAATGGTCAAACCATCCAGTCCAGGGCACATTGTTCCTGTTATACCGCGTCGGGATGGAGATTGTTGACTAGGATTAATTCGCTCACTGTCACAATCCCAAAACACTGCCTCACAAAATGTGTTAGGGATCGATTTCCATTCTGCTCTGACACCAATGTAGCAAGTTGTGCAAGAGGCAGAAAACTAGAGAGACACTTGCTTCGTTTTTATGCTTTTATTTAGCACACTCTTCTCCAGACACACAGTCCACAGCTCTGTCAGCTTCTCAGGATACACAGATACACAGATTGTCGGGTCCAGCCCTTTTTATACATTTAGCTCCGCCCATTATTCAGATCAGGGTACTGGAGCTCACGCACATCCCATTGGTCCCCAGCCACACACTAGGGCATATCCCTCTGACAGGCACTACATCATCTTTATGTATAGATCAGGCTAGCAGAATGTCCAAAATCTTTGGGGCACAGACTACAAACCTTCCGGTCACTAGGTCACATTGTTAATGTAATTTAGCAAAAACACACACATGCGCAGTTAAATTGGGTACTGCAGCACATGGTAAACTTAAATGTTGTGTGTAGATGACTCCTGAGAATAAATTGGGACAGGGTGCAATGACACTTCTTCTAACCAACATTTTTCACAGAAAACTAAGGAAATTAAATCAGTTTTATTATTAGCACGTTTCTCAATTGTGATTGAGATACAGAAATGGCTTAACAGGTATCAATTGTACTCATAGTAAACACCGAAAATCAGATTAGCCTTTGTGTAAATTGTTTTGTTCGTTTTGGGGGTATTACCTGCTCTAGGCTGACACCAGGCCGCTTTGACTTTTCCACTTAGAATTATGCAGCCCATTGTGTATATTACCCACCCCAATTTCATGTGCCTAGTACACCACCAAAGAATGAGATGCTGTGACGGGGTACACCTCACCCCTGTGTCATTGTATTATTTTGTATTATTATTATTGTTATTTAAATATATGGTGTTGTGTTTGTTTAAAGATGGTTTTGTTATTATTATTGTTTTACAGCATGGATGGGGTTAAAATCCCCCATCCAGCTAAAACCCGTGCATAACGTGATCATCTCCCAAATTAATTAATTACCAACTGGGAGATGGCCACGTATATAAAAGCAAAGTAGCCACTCATAGAGGGTTGATGAGAGTAGATAGTAGGAACAAGAGAGCAGAGAGAAAGTGACAGTGAGATAAAACTTTAAAAACAATTGCTACACGTGTTGGGTTAAAACCAGCACTATACTTGTTTGTTTGGCTCTGTTTATTATTTGTTTTGGCCAACCTGCCTTTTGTTTTGTTCAGTGTTTGTTTTGTTTAAACTGTTTGTTTGTTTGGCCATCAAGCCCTTTTTTTTTATTATTTTAAGTTTATTTAATTTTATAAATACCATTGCAGTTGAGACTATCCCCAGTACTTGTGCCTGTGTCTTCCTGGTCTGACGTCACCACAAAGCCATCCTGTCCACAGATACCCAGGCAAAAGTATATATTTTCTGAATCTGCACAAAATAAGGATTTTAGAAATGAGTAACATAACATCTCAAGTCAATGGTTTGTTACTCATAATCCTTCTGCAATCTGAGGTAATGCCATTGTATGTAGTAAAAATCACTTGTTTGTCACAATATTTGGATCTCTGAATCTGACAGCTTTAGTTTCATTGTTGAAAAAACAGTGATGTTGAATTTCTTGGAGTGACCTGAGTTCAAAGATATCAAATATGTACACCTTTACACACATTTATAGGTGGTACATGCCCTAGTCTGATACCAGGTCACTGACTTTTCTACTTTGAACTACCAGACAGGCCGCCCAGGAACATAGTGGACTAAAAGATCCTTCAAATAGGCTGGAGCCAAACCATTTAGGGCGCTATAGGTAATGAGAAGGACCTTAAAGTCCCTGCACTGGGAACCAATGGAGGGCTGCTAACATAGAGTAGGGGTAATGTGCTCACATTTTTTGTTCTAGTTAGAACCCTGGCTGCAGCATTTTGTACAAGCTGCAATTGTGATAAAACATAATTGGGAATTCCAGAGAACAGGGCATTAGAGTAATCAATCCTAGAAGATATAAAGGCATGCACCAATCTCTCAGCATCTTGCTGTGAAAGAAAACGCCTCACTTGGTAATATTTCTAAGGTGAAAAAATGATACTTCTGAATATGTGGCTCGAAACAGAGGTCAGGGTCAAAAATCACACCCATATTCCTCATTTCATTTTTCTGAGAGTATGGGAAACTATCATCTGTAAAGACAGCTTGTCAGAATATTTATAGATGATGTGAGACGATGGTATTGCTCACTTGTAATGTAGGATAGCCAGAAGGTGTAGAACTGGGTACCAAGATGGCCAGGGCTCAGGAATACAAAACAACGGTAAGTTTATTTTTCTTCTTTTCTCAGTTGCAGTAAAGAAATTAACACATCACAAAACTTACACAGAGTTTTGATGGGCCATAACCCAAAAGTAAAGAAAATAAACAAAACTGGAACACACAAAGTCCAGAGTTGGAATCCGGAGTCTTCGCTCACCATCCACTTTGGTGTGGAACTGCAAGGTGAGTATTTTAAATTTAAAACGCAATCCAAACTGCCTTTGAACTCCGAGTTTGCTTTTAATGTTTGCTTTTAAGTTTTCCAAAAAGTATCCTCTAGAGGGCGCTGCGGCATCGGGGCACACCCAGGTAAGTATGTGGGTTTGATTCAGGTAAGTGAACACGTCAGCACCGGTCCAGTGCTGCCCCTCCCGGATTGAAGAGGAACTACAATGATGGAATGTCACCACTGCCCCTCCTGGAATTTGGTGGAACTTACTTTCTTGGTTGCAGGTATTTTTGTTTTATGAAAGCAAACAGTCCGTTGAACAACTCTGCAAACTAATTAAAAGACAGTTTTGCCAAAACTAGTTACAGTGTTTTTATTTTCCACATTTACACTTTAAGACCAGGCTTCTCTCTTTCTCTCAACCTTTTGTACTTTGTGGCTGAGGCTTTTAATATTCACAAGTCTGTGTCTGCTTTGTATATTCCACTCAGTTGAGTTGCAGTAATCAAACCACAGCGTGTAATAATGTGCAAACGATACTTCCCGTCTGTGTAGTAAACAGTGCTGCTATTTTTAAACTCAGCGTTCTTTACAGTGTTAACACAGAAGGGGATAATTAAAAGGCAGCCCTGCAGACAATGCAATTTCCCCTTTTAAAAAAACCTGTGCACATTTAATCAGTCTCCAGTCGCCTTACAACATCATTTTCAGTAAACAACAGTACTTCGTACAAACTTGTGGTAAGTAATCCAGTTGCTGGTTTTTAAACAAATACAACTTGCTTTTCAAGGTTTGTTTGGTATACTCTGCCTTAATGAAAGATGACTTACAGCGTTTCTTCTTAGTAGATTGAACTTTGCCTCTTTGTTCAATTATTTATACTCCAAGGTACAGTGTTTTTCCCTTGCAGTCAATTCAGTGTTCTCGCATACAGCTCTCTTCAGCTCAGCTCCAACACTACACACACACACACACGACGGTTCTACGTCACACTGGCAGAATCCTACAACCATTCCTACAACCCCCCGCTCACTAGTTCCACCAGCCAATTTAAACCTGGATTCTTACCCAAAATGCATTGGCTGATTTTGCTAGTGATTGTGGGTTATGTAGTTTACTTTAACCTATACCTCGTAAGTAGAGTTTTTTAAAAGCACAGCAACTTTAACATTCAATACATTATTATTATTAGTTCATTTAGCAGACGCCTTTATCCAAGGCGACTTACAGAGACTAGAGTGTGTGAACTACGCATCAGCTGCAGAGTCACTTACAATTATGTTTCACCCGAAAGACGGAGCACAAGGAGGTTAAGTGACTTGCTCAGGGTCACACAGTGAGTCAGTGGCTGAGGTGGGATTTGAACCGGGGACCTCCTAGTTACAAGCCCTTTTCTTTAACCACTGGACCACAAAGCCATCGTGGCAGTATCAGACAATTTTACTATGTACAACCTTACTTCATTTTTCTTATTGTACAGTCTGTGTACCTCACTTACGCCACAATGAGGAGCCATCCTATTTTAGAGATTAATATAATTGGGTGTCGTCAGCATAACCATGAAAGTTGACCTCATGCCTACGAAAAATATCGCCCAGGGGCAGCATGTATAAAGAAAACAAGATTGGTCCAAGAACAGAACCCTGTGGGACACCACATGCAACTTCAGATAGAAAGGAAGTATCTTCCCCAATTTTAACATATAGTTGCCTATTTAAAACATATAATATAAACAAAGACAATACTGTGCCTGGCAGTCCCACAAGGTGCTCGAGGCGTTCAATCAGGATAGGATGGTCAACAGTATCAAATGCTGCACTTAGATCTAAGAGAATAAGAACTGAAGGTCAGCCTGTATCTGTAGATAGAAGTGCATCATTTTGAATATTTAAACCGTGTGTGATGATTAAGTCTAAGGTATGGCCATGAATATGGGTGGGACCAGAAACATGTTGAGAAAACCCAAGTGAATCTAACAGCGACCTAAAAGTTAAGAACATAAGAACATAAGAAAGTTTACAAACGAGAGGAGGCCATTCGGCCCATCTTGCTCATTTGGTTGTTAATAGCTTATTGATCCCAGAATCTCATTAAGCAGCTTTTTGAAGGATCCCAGGGTGTCAGCTTCAACAAAATTACTGGGGAGTTGGTTCCAGACCCTCACAATTCTCTGTGTAAAAAAGTGCCTCCTATTTTCTGTTCTGAATGCCCCTTTATCTAATCTCCATTTGTGACCCCTGGTCCTTGTTTCTTTTTTCAGGTCGAAAAAGTCCCCTGGGTGAATGTTTGAATCAGATCACCTCGTAGTCGTCTTTGTTCAAGACTAAATAGATTAAATTATAGATTAAATTATTTTAGCCTGTCTGCATACAACATGCCTTTTAAACCCGGGATAATTCTGGTCGCTCTTCTTTGCACTCTTTCTACAGCAGCAATATCCTTTTTGAAACGAGGTGACCAGAACTAAACACAATATTCTAGATGAGGTCTTAATTATGTGTTATAAAGTTTTAACATTACTTCCCTTGATTTAAATTCAACACTCTAACAATATATCCAAGCATCTTGTTGCCTTTTTATAGCTTCCCCATATTGTCTAGATGAAGACATTTCTGAGTCAACATGGAACTGCTCGGTCATTTTCATAGATTCCTTCTTCAATTTCAGTATCTTCCATATGATATTTATAATGCACATTTTTATTGCTTGCGTGCAGTACCTTACACTTTTCTCTATTAAATGTCATTTGCCATGTGTCTGCCCAGTTCTGAATGCTGTCTAGACCATTTTGAATGACTTTGCTGCTGCAACAGTGTTTGCCACTCCTCCTATTTTTGTGTCATCTGCAAATTTAACAGGTTTGCTTACTATACCAGAATCTAAGTCATTAATGTAGATTAGGAATAGCAGAGGACCTAATACTGATCCCTGTGGTACACCACTGGTTACCTGGTTGAGGTTTCTTCTCTAATCAGTACTTTCTGTTTTCTACATGTCAACCACTCCCTAATCCATGTGCATTCATTTCCTTGAATCCCTACTGCGTTCACTTTGAGAATTAATCTTTTATGCAGGACTTTGTCAAAAGCTTTCTGGAAATCTAAATAAACCATGTCATATGCTTTGCAATTATCCATTGTTGATGTTGCATCCTCAAAAAAATCAAGCAGGTTAGTTAGACACGATCTCCCTTTCCTAAAACCATGCTGACTGTCTCCCAGGATACTATTACCATATAGGTAATTTTTCATTTTGGATCTTATTATAGTTTCCATGTTTACATATAATAGAAGTCAGGCTTATTGGTCTGTAGTTACGTGGTTCAGTTGCAATTCTCCAGGGTGTCGGTACAACCCCTGTGTCAAGAGACTGTTGCATGATCTTGGTTAGCGGTTTGTAAATAAGTTCTTTCATTTCTTTGAGTACTATTGGGAGGATCTCATCCGACCCAGGGGATTTGTTTATTTTAAGAGCTCCTAGTCCCTTTAACACTTCTGCCTCTGTTATGCTAAAGTTATTTAAAACTGAATAGGAACAGGTTGACATGTGGGGCATGTTGTCCATATCCTCCTCTGTAAAAACTTGTGAAAAGTTTTAATATATTTGCTATTTGTTTTTCTTCGTCTATGATTTTTCTATTTGTATCTTTGTATTTTTCCAATTGTATCTCTTAGACATTTAAGTTCTAGTAAGGGGATTTAGATCCACGTCAACATGTATATTAAAGTCGCCTAGTATTAAAATTCGGTCATGTTTGACAGTCATTGTAGATAACAATTCAGCAATTTCAGAGAGAAAAAGAAAATGTGGTCTTACTATGATAGATAGGTTGTGGTTTTTTGACAAAAGCAGAAAGTAATTCAAATGGTAGCAATACCACCACCCCGACCTAGATTACGTGCCTTCTGGTAGAAGGAGAAACTGGTGGGACAGGCCTCTATTATGGTACAGTCTCATCCTGTTTCAGCCATGTCTCAACTAAAGTCAGGATATCTATTTCTGAGTCCAGAATAAAATCGTTAATTTGGAGAGATTTATTTCCCAGAGATCATGTATTCAGTAAAGCTACATGAAGGGAGGTCGATGACGAGTTACTAGAATTATCATTAACTGGCAAGATGTGTCACGGATAGGCTTGGTGGTGATGTCAGACCAGGAAGAGACACAGCCTCAGTACTACGCGTACGAAGTGCTGGTGCGAGTATTTATTAAACACAAATGAAAGGTTTAAACAAAGCAAAATGTGTTTTAAAAAAACTGCATGATGGCCAAAACAAGGGGACATATAAAAAAAACACTGAACCAAACAAAAAGGCACATTGGCCAAAACAAACAGACAAACTCTTCTTACAGTACACACACTAAATAAAACAAGTATCATACTGGTGTAAAGCCAGCATGAGTAGCAAATGTTTTTAGTTAGTACAATTCTCTCCATCTTCTTTCTCCAAACTCTCTCCAACTCTCATCAACCTGACAGGGACGGCTGGTTCACTTTTATATATGTTGCCATCTCCCAATTGGCAATTACTTGATTAATTGGGAGATGACCACATTATGCACGAGTTTTAGCTGGATGGGGGAACTGCCAAGGTAGTCATTTTGACGGTTTTCACTTTTAAAATTTAAATTACTCTGTGTGTGTTAATGATCCGCGGTAGTCTGTTCTTGACTTTTCCTAAATACACATATTAAATACCCTGACGGTGTTTGAAAGTCTGAATCGCAAAAATAAAAAAGTTATAAGCACTTCTACCTAGCCAAAAGCTGTCATTTTGACGGCTTATTACAATACATGCTTTTATTGTTAATTAGGGGTGGGAGAAATATCTGAATATCCAAACAAATATTTTTTTACATGTATTCGATAAAAAGTACATAATACATTGTGTATGTACATAATGCAGGGTTTCTTTTAGTAATAGGCTACTGTAATAAAATGTTAGTGTCTGCTGCGAAAAATTACATTGTTGAAAACAGCCAGAAATTAGCATCATGTGTGTTTGCTCTTCTGCTTCATTCAGACGTTGCAATATGGCACATGGCAAAAGGCCTCAGTCTGACGTGTGGGAATAATTTTGACAAAATAAATGAACAACGAAATGCTGTACAATGCAAGCTTTGCAAAAAACAAAGGAGTTCCCATGGTGGAACTACTAATTTGAGAGAACATATTAAACGGGTGCATGCTGTACTTTACAAAGAAGATCCAGATAAAGATCTGACTTTACAAAGAAACCAAGGTGGTCAACTTCTTGGTACAGGGAATGCGTCCACTCAGTATTGTTGAAGACAAACCTTTCATCGAGTTGCTGCGCTGCCTTGAACCACAGTAAAGGTGCCATGTCGCAAAACCGTAAAAGAACCGATTAAACAGCAACACAATGATGGACAAAAAGCATTTCGGTCCGAACTGGAAAATGTGAGTTCTCTTGCCCTAACAAGTGGCAAATGAGTCATACATGACTGTAACTTGCCACTACATGGACGGTGAGTGGAATTTACAAACTAAAATTCTATCTACAAAACTGATTGCACACACTGCTGTGAATCTACAGCACCACTTAGAGGAAATACTGTCAGACTTTGCAATCCCCCTCTCTAAAATACTTGCAGTAGTTACAGATAATGCTGCCAATATGTTGCTCATGACAGAAAAGATGGGTTTAAATGCTGTGAGGTGTGGGGGACACAGTTTACAACTTTCAATTCGGAAAGGTCTGGCAGTACCGTAGTTTGATCGTGCTATTGGTGCGTCTCGAAAGTTGGTTGGCCCCTTTAGAATGAGCTCCACAGCACAGACTGAACTATACTGGTGACAAGAGCAGTTTGGTCTCTGCAAAAAAGTGCTTATGCAAGATGTACCAACGAGATGGAATGCAACCTGCTATATGATTGAGCGGCTTTCCAAACATAGATGGCCGTTATTTGCAGTACTGAGTGACCGAAAAGTCACAAAAGAAGCTCATAGCTACCTTGATCTCAAACCAGAGCAATGGGATAATTTAAAAGAGCTGCTTAACGTATTGTCCCCAATGGAAAACGCTACACGGTATCTCAGCAGCGAATGCAGTTTTACCTGTGATCACAAACTTGGTTGACAAAATTAAACCAGAAGGGAGTGATTCACCCGCTGTTAGACAGACAAAAACTTTGATCAGAAATGACCTGGAGAATCGTTTCCATAACAACATCAAGCCAACCTCTGTGCAAGTGCTAACATTGCTCTCGAGCCCCAATTTTTTTTCTGATGTCCAAAAAAAAGAAACCAAAAGAGAAATTGAGTCCAGATTACGCACACGCAACCCAGAGCTGGCAAATACTGCTCTACATGGGGTTTCAGGTGCTGTTTTGGATTTGGGAAGCGAGACAACATCGACATTGGCTTCCATTAGCAACACTGATGCAATTAGCACAGAAAATACCCGGTGTAGCCAACACAAAGCAAAACACGACTGCAGCAGTTTATTTGGGGACGTAGATGAGGAACCGGACACCGTGGACGACCGATCTGAGTACAATGTTTTTTTGCAAGAACCAAAACTATCTGTCACAAAAGACCCGCTCTTATGGTGGAAGCAACATGCCTCACGTTTTCCAACACTGTCACAATTTGCCAGAGACATGTTATGCATACCGGCAACATCGACTCTGTCAGAGAGGGTTTTTTCAGCAGCCGGTAACACCATTACAAAGAAGCAGGTCCGCCTCAGTGCAGAAGTCGTGGAAGAAATTCTGTTTCTAAAAAAAACGGAACTTAAAAAAAATATATATTTTGTTTTTAAATTATTATTATTTGTTTATTTAGCAGACGCCTTTATCCAAGGCGACTTACAGAGACTAGGATGTGTGAACTATGCATCAGCTGCAGAGTCACTTACAACTAAGTCTCACCCGAAAGACGGAGCACAAGTGACTTGCTCAGGGTCACATAATGAGTCAGTGGCTGAGGTGGGATTTGAACCGGGGACCTTCTGGTTACAAACCCTTTTCTTTAACCACTGGACCACACAGCCTCCTCTAATTTCCTATTGGACTGTAAAGTGAACAACATAAGGGTGAGTTTATTTAAATTCTGTAAAGGCACTTGAACATGTATTGCGAACAAAATGTTAATACATTTACATTTCTTTATTGGTTGGGATCTGTTAGTTACGGAAAGGCCTGAAGTACTGTCGTAATAGTATACGCAAGTGCTGCATTTTTGTTGTTTTTAAGATTTTTTTGTTTAAATGTCACACGCAATAAATCTACTCCCTGAGTATCTCTCCACTTAAAATAAATTGTTTCATGTAATGGCTTTTTCTACATTTCCAAACGAATATATCCGAACAAATATGTTTATCTCGGACGAATATCTGAACATAAAAAAACATGTTTGTTCCACCACTATTGTTAATATAACCTACAATACACTGTTTTTATATGCATATACAAGCCAGTTTGTTCTCTACCGCCACTGAGTTTACAGCAAGATGTATTTGAATAGAATATCGCTCTTGAAGTCTAGATATGTGTTATCCAAATATTATTATTTATTTCTTAACAGATGCCCTTATCCAGGGCAACTTACAATTGTTACAAGATATCACATTATTTTTACAAACAATTACCCATTTAGACAGTTGTTTTTTTACTGGAGCAATCTAGGTAAAGTACCTTGCTCAAGGGTACAGCATCAGTGTCCCCCACCTGGGACCGAACCCACGACTCTCCGGTCAAGAGTCCAGAGCCCTAACCACTACTCCACACTGCTGCCTCTACTAAATATCTACTGTACTCCTATCAATTCCTTGGAGAAATGCCGTCTGTCTGGCTACGTGAGCATATATAGTCTGCTGTCTTATAATATTACTATTACAATAATTCTTTGAGAAATCTAGAGATTTTTGTGTTTTGATTTGAGACCAACTACAGATACATTTGCCTTGGCATCAGAAATTTGGAATGACTTCATTGAAAACAGCATTGCCTGCAGCGGTTTCCGACAAAAGCACGGTGACACTGGGCACAATACATGTCAAACAAACGGGATCAAGTTTTGGCTGGCAGCGGACCCTACCCCTACCTGTGCAAAGATGAAACTCGACCAGCTGGTCAGAGACTGGGTGACAATGTGGTACTTAGGCTGATGTAACTGTACTTGGGAAAAGGGATGAATGTTACCAATGACGATTTTTTTATTTCACTATAATTAGCAAAATAGCTGAAGAAAAAAAAACAGCCTGGTTGGAACAGTAAACAAAGCGAGAAGAGAGTTTCCACCATCTGCGCAAAACTTAGTACTCAGTGAAAGCAATCACCGGTGTCCAGTTGCTGTATGTACAAGGAATGCACCGGGGAAAATATCAGTAGGAGAGATTTCATCTCGATGCTAGCCGCGGAGCTTTGGTAGAAACATTTCGCTCAGAAAACTGCAAAGTGGCAGGGAAAAGCAGCTCAACCTGGATACAGTGTGCATCAAGTGATATATGCAACAGAAAACAATGGCAGGTAACTAAATGCAAGAAAAATAAAACTTCTGATATCTGTGGCCAGTGTGAAAGAGCAGTATGTGGTAAATGCACACAACAAGTTGATAAGCATTACGTTTGTGAGGATTGTGCTAATATGAGGGCTACTTTGAAGTATGGGGGGGTGTGGCAGGGTGACTGAGCGGTGACGTCACGGCAGAAGCAGGAAGGATACTGACACCAGGCAAGTACTGCAGTTTAAAGGTTCTCGCGCCGGTTTTATTTTTAAATAGCAAAAATAAATCAAATATTTGAACAAAAACAAACTGTGCTCACAGAGCAAAATAAAAGGTTAAACAAAACAAATCTCGAACACAAAAATACGAACAAAGGTCAGGCTGGGCAGATTGCCTTCACTGTTCCTATGTTCTTTCACGTCGCTCTCGCTCTCGCTCTCGCTCTCGCTCTCGCTCTCACAACACCCACAACCACCTCGAGCTAGAGAGCTGCAGCCTTTTTATATCGTGGCCGAGGGGTTTAACTAGCTTGCACTTAATTATTCTATTACCCCTCGGCCACAATCTGCACGAGTTTATTAATTACTACGTGGATGGGGCTTCCCATCCACGTAACTAAACAAAACATAAACAAACAAACGGCAACGCCGTCACTAAACAAATTATACGGCGCCGTCATCTAAAATAATACAATAAAAATAAATAAACAATACAAAATAAACACAGGGCGGAGGAGGAGACCCCGATCTAAAATAAATAAACAAAACAATGTACAGGGCACCTCGCCCTGTTACATATCCCCTTGTGCAACGCACACATGGCCTAACGGCCACCTCCCCCTCAGTCTCAAAGTCCCGGAAGAGGGGAAGCAAGTTGTTTCTGGGGGTGGCCATGGTGGAATCTCTGGCACCCCCAACTCTTTGTGGCGGCAGCTCCCTCTTCCGGGCTCCTGCCACACCCTATCCTGCCGCGAAAGTGCGGCTGGGGAGCTGGTCTCCTGACCTCCCCTTTGAAAGCCATCCACCCTCCCTCAAGTCCCCTATTGTCCTTCCTCTCCCATCCTTGAGGGAGGGTTAGTCCATAGTCCGGCGCTTCCCGGCGGGACCGAGACCCGCGACAGGGGACCCAGGCGTAGTGGATGGGGCATCAGGAGCGCAGGCAGGCGAGCAGTCGGCTGCAGCCCCAGGCAGAGGTGCGAGCCCAGGCAACTGTGGAGCGGCGTCTGGGCAACCAGGGGAGCGGAGCAGGAGACCAGGCGACCTCCTGTGCCTGGTGGTGCTGCGACCTGGGAGTCAGGCCCAGCGACCAGAGGTCCAGACATGCAGCCTGGGTGTCTGGGAGCCCAGGTTGAGGGAACCAACCTCCAGGCGCGGGCTATGGCACAGGGGTGGTGGTCGGGGCTGTGGTGGAGGTGGTCTCCTCACCTCCCCCTTTCTTCATGTCCGGCAGCTCCCTTCATGGAGCTCCGGCCACAGTGTAGCGACCCCAAGCAAAGCGAAGCCTGCAGTGACCCCAGGCAGCGGTGGCAGCGGACCCTCGGGAGGCGGCGGCGGCAGCAGCGGACCCTCGGGAGGCGGCGGCGGCAGCAGCGGACCCTCGGGAGGCGGCGGCGGCAGCAGCGGACCCTCGGGAGGCGGCGGCGGCAGCAGCGGACCCTCGGGAGGCGGCGGCGGCAGCAGCGATCGCGGAGCAGCAGGCAGCCCCAGGCGATCGCGGAGCAGCAGGCAGCCCCAGGCGATCGCGGAGCAGCAGGCAGCCCCAGGCGATGCGGAGCAGCAGGCAGCCCCAGGCGATCGCGGAGCCGCAGGCAGCCCCAGGCGTCGCGGAGCCACAGGCAGCCCCAGGCGATCCAGGCGTGGCATCCCTGAGTGGAGCGGGCGTAGCATCCCTGGGCGGTGTGAGGCTGGCATCCTTGGGCGGTGCGAGGCTGGCATCCTTGGGCGGTGCGAGGCTGGCATCCTTGGCGGTGCGAGGCTGGCATCCTTGGGCGGTGCGAGGCTGGCATCCTTGGGCGGTGGTGGAGGCAGAGGCAGCTCCTGCTCCTCTCCCCGGGTGATGGTGGTGGAGGCAGTGGCAGCTCCTGCTCCTCTCCCTCGGGTGGTGGTGGTGGAGGCAGAGGTAGCTCCTGCTCCTCTCCCTCGGGTGACCAAGGCGGCAGGGCTCCTCCCCTTCTGGCGGCCAAGGCGGCAGGGGCTCCTCCCCTTCTGGCGGCAGGGGCTCCTCCCCTTCTGGCGGCAGGGGCTCCTCCCCTTCAGGCGGCAGGGGCTCCTCCCCTTCAGGCGGCCAGGGCGCCTCCCCTTCAGGCTGCGAAGGCGGCAGGGGCTCCTCCCCTCAGGCTGCGGGCGGCAGGGGCTCCTCCCCCTCAGGCGGCCAGGGCCTCCCCTTCAGGCTGCGAAGGCGGCAGGGGCTCCTCCCCTTCTGGCTGCGAAGGCGGCAGGGGCTCCTCCCCTTCTGGCTGCGAAGGCGGCAGGGGCTCCTCCCCTTCAGGCTGCAGCCGTGAAACCAGCAGGCATGCTCCCTCTGCTGGTGGCGGCGACGGAGGCAGAACCAGCAGGCATGCTCCCTCTGCTGGTGGTGGTGGTGGGAGCGACACGTCGTCCTCCCATGGAGGTGGAGGTGACACCAGCAGGAACTCTCCCTCTGCTGGCGGAGGTGGGAGCGACACGCAGTCCTCCCAGGGCGGTGGAGGTGGAACCAGCAGGAACTCTCCCTCTGCTGGCGGAGGTGGGAGCGACACACAGTCCTCCCAGGGCAGTGGAGGTGGAACCAGCAGGAACCCTCCCTCTGCTGGCGGAGGTGGGAGCGACACCCAGTCCTCCCAGGGCAGTGGAGGTGGAACCAGCAGGAACTCTCCCTCTGCTGGCGGAGGTGGGAGCGACACCCAGTCCTCCCAGGGAGGTGGAGGTGGAACCAGCAGGAACTCTCCCTCTGCTGGCGGAGGTGGGAGCGACACCCAGTCCTCCCAGGGAGGTGGAGGTGGAACCAGCAGGAACTCTCCCTCTGCTGGCGGAGGTGGAAGCGACACGCAGTCCTCCCACGGAGGTGGAGGCGGAACCAGCAGGTATTCACACTCTGCTGGCAGGTACCTGGGCTGTGGATGTTCGGCCTTCCCCCTTTTGGGCTGTGGACGCACTGGCTCCTCCCTCTTGGGCTGTGGACGTTCGGCCTCCCCCCTCTTGGGCTGTGGATGCACCGGCTCCTCCCTCTTGGGCTGTGGACGCTCAGTCTCCTCCCTCGTGGGCTGTGGACACACCGACTCCTTCTCCAGGTCCGTGTCCCCTCTCTGCCTCCTTCTCCTCACCTTCTGCTCTCTCCCCTCTCGCTCCTGGTAGACCCAGTTAACCATCTGGGTCATCCACTCCAAGGCCTCTATGAGCCCTGGATATCCTCTGGTGATGGCCTTTTCTTGAACATCTGGCTCCAGCCTGACGAAGTCCAAGAGGATATCCAGGTTGCTGTCCCCCAGCAGATGTCTCCCCTCTGTTTTAGCCACAGCGGGGCTGGGGTCCCTCAGCCAGCTCTCATACCTCTCCATCCTTCTCTGCAGAGGTGGCCTCTGTGGAGCACTTTCCCTCTTGTAGTGCCTCACCTCCGTGAAGTGCAGGCACCACGAAGCTTCCTCCAACCTCTTTCCTCCCATCCTCACTCTCCTTTCTCCACAAGTGATAAAAAAAAAAAAAAAAGAACGAAAAAACAAACAAACTGCAGTACCCTCTTCTGCCTGAGTCCAGGAGGCGCTGGTAATCCCACGCTGGACACCACGTGTGGCAGGGTGACTGAGCGGTGATGTCACGGCAGAAGCAGGAAGGATACTGACACCAGGCAAGTACTGCAGTTTAAAGGTTCTCGCGCCGGTTTTATTTTTAAATAGCAAAAATAAATCAAATATTTGAACAAAAACAAACTGTGCTCACAGAGCAAAATAAAAGGTTAAACAAAACAAATCTCGAACACAAAAATACGAACAAAGGTCAGGCTGGGCAGATTGCCTTCACTGTTCCTATGTTCTTTCACGTCGCTCTCGCTCTCGCTCTCGCTCTCACAACACCCACAACCACCTCGAGCTAGAGAGCTGCAGCCTTTTTATATCGTGGCCGAGGGGTTTAACTAGCTTGCACTTAATTATTCTATTACCCCTCGGCCACAATCTGCACGAGTTTATTAATTACTACGTGGATGGGGCTTCCCATCCACGTAACTAAACAAAACATAAACAAACAAACGGCAACGCCGTCACTAAACAAATTATACGGCGCTCGCCGTCATCTAAAATAATACAATAAAAATAAATAAACAATACAAAATAAACACAGGGGCGGAGGAGGAGACCCCGATCTAAAATAAATAAACAAAACAATGTACAGGGCACCTCGCCCTGTTACAGGGGGACTTAGGTCGGCCAGGGTGTCCTCAGCTCACCACGCACCAGTGACCCCTGTAGTCTGGCCAGGCGTTTGCGGGCTTGCCTGTAAGCTGCCCAGAGCTGCGTTGTCCTCCGACGGTGAGTCTGCAGTGTGAAAAAAAAAATGGTCGGCTGAGTCAGCGACGGCATGTTGGCCAAAACAAACAGACAAAGCCACACATTGAACAAACACTAAATATAACAAGTATCACACTGGTATTAAGCCAGCACGAGTAGCAATTGTTATTATTATTTTTAGTTTCTCTGTTACTCATGTTCTGCCTCTGAACAACCAAAATCCAGAGTGCCTGATCCGTGCCTCTTTTATGCAGCTGTGCCTGGCTTGATTGCTTGTTAAATTATTCAATCCTAGCCAGGCACAGTCTGCAGGTGAACTGTTTTGGCAGGGAATACAATCAATCCTTCCTTGTTGACATAACACAACGGTGCCGAAATACATACATTTAAATAATAATAATAACACACCCCATGCACCAATACATACATACATCTAACATAAAATATGCACAGGGGCAGGTGTACCCTGCCACAGCAGGATGTGGAGATTCTGTGTGACTATCAGTTTAAGAAAGTCTCCTCTGCTAAGATTAACTGGACCAAAAGCAGTGCCCATTTGGTGGGGTCTTGGGGTGACGTTCGCCCCTCTGACCTCCCAGCAGAGCTACAGTGGAGCCGCTCAGGTCCCAAGGTCCTGGGGTGTTCCTGGGCGAGGACAGGGATCTCCAAAGAAATTGGGAGGGACTGATAGAGAAGGCAGAAGCAGGTTACAAGCCTGGCACTGGTTCCTACCACAGCTGTCATTCAGAGGAAGAGCCCTGGTTATTAATAACCTGGCGGCCTCCATGCTGTGGCACAGATTAGCGTGTCTCGATCCCCTGCCCATGCTCATCAAAGAAATACAGAAAATGCTGCAGTTCTTCTGGCATGGGATGCACTGGGTAAGGAAGGGGGGTCCTGTACCTGCCAGTACAGGAGGGGGAAGGGGGGGCAGGGTCTCATTGACATCAGTAGCAGGATTGCAATATTCCATCTGCAGGATTCCCAGAGGTTCCTGTGGGTATTATTGTGTATTTATTTTAATCACAATCCATAGGTATTTAATGAGTCTATGGACTGTGAGTGGATTTGTGTTTATTATTATTATTATTATTATTATTATTATTATTATTATTATTATTATTATTATTATTATTATTCATTTGTTTTATTGTATTAATTGAATTTATTTATTGAAGGGTATTTATTGAACATGTTATGTTGAAAGTTTTATTGTTTTACTCATGCCTAGGGCAGTTTTATCCGTGCCTGTGGGGTGAGAGGAGTTTTTTTTTTGTTTGGTTTAGTTTCTTTATTGATTGATGTTTATTGTTCTCTTCAAAATGTGTTTAATAAAGTATTGCTAAATTTAAAAAAGTCTCTCTCTCTCTCTCTCTATATATATATATATATATATATATATATATATTAGGGCTGTCAAGCGAGTTAATCGCGATTAATCTCTTGATTAAAAATGTAAATCTCAGTTAATCTTGGTTTTAATTGCATATTTAATTGATACAATTATTGCATCCATTTCATTCAAATTTTGTTTTATTACTATTATTAATATTATTATTATCATCACCCAAAAACAGCCCATCATTAAAACCCTGTTTTCTTATTTCTGGATTCATATTGTTGGCCCCTCTTTATGGTTTTATATTTATTTACATAGAATGTTGCAGAAAAACTGCAGCATTTGCTGTTAAATTGTTTGAACCAACTGCTCAATCACAACTGAGTCAGTTTAATACTCACCTTACTGCATTTCAAATAAAACTGTATATTTTCTAATCAGTTTCCTTTAAAAGGGTACCTGTTATACTCATATACTCATTAACTGTTTTTCATTGCCGTTAAAAAAGTCTTTTAAAATAAATGTGGTCATTGAAATAAAATTAAAAGTCGACAGCTATCCACTTTGCCTTGGTTATACAGGGTGTCCCACTGAAAGTAGCCCAGTAAGTATTACAACGTACAAATAAATAATAAATAAATAATCACATGATGGAGCAGGCACAGACTTTATTACAAACTTGGTTTATACAGTAATGTCACTCCTAATGTAGACATGGACTGAAAGCCAACATCTAACTGAAATACTTACCGAGTCACTTTCAAGTGGGACACCCTGAATTGCACTGACATGCTGTAGCTTGATTCACAGGCTTGCAGAGATCCTGAATTTAAAAAAGTACTCTGTCGGAATTGACTTGTTTTTTATTCTGTTGTTGCTGCCTGTAGCAGAAGAACTGTTAGAAAGTGTATTTTGAGAAGTGAAGGTGTGGTTACAGCACGCAGGCTGTACAGCAGACTAGATGCATTTTGTGGTACTGAAACTAACATGTGTAAGTAACAGTCTTTCTATCCAATGAACTGTCAAAAAGTTAAAAAAAAATAAACTTCCCATTCATAAGTCCTTTACTTTTAGTGCTTTCCTCCATAATGCAGTTCCGTGACTAACTTTCTGTTCAGACTGCACTTATTGCGTATACGCGAGTATATTAAAATAGTGCTGCAGGGAATGGATTACGGTATGCTGAGAGGGTCAACACAGAGGGCGAAGGGTCCCCTGAGTGGCTCACCTGGTAGAAGCGCAGCCGCATGGTGCGCAGGGTGAGTTATACAGCATAGGTTCGCGTCCTGGCTGAGCGAAGTAGGCCAGTCTATGCTGGGGACTCCGAAGGGAGCGTCGTATTGGCCCAGGCACTCCCGTGGGTTAGGAAGGTAAAGCCGGCAGGGACTGTTTCTCCTCATCGCTCTGCAGCAATCCTTGCTGGCCAGGCACACAGTGATACAATATCAAAAATACATATCTGAATGGACTGTGTTTTAAAATAAGTAGGCTTCCATTTAGATGTACTGTAGTTGATTTTGTTGGTACACTACTATGTTTTCAGCAGAAGTAGTATTTAATTCAGAACAATAGGATTCTGAAAATGTCACTTGCCAAAACTAAAGCGACAACACTTTAGTACATACTTTTAAATACATACGTATTGTAACGGTTTGCAAAATTTCCCATTAACGACCTAACAGCAAAATTAAATCTCAATGTTATCCATGCACAGTACTGCGTAAAATGTAAAATGCAATGCAATTTAGCAAAACCAAAAGTTAAAAAAAACAACAGCAACACAGTTTCCAGAATTAAAACAGTATCCCAAGTCAGTATTCAAAATTGCAGAATTTAGTGCTCGATAAGGCCCTAATGTCATAGTTCACTTGCAAATGAAAATGCACAAAAGCAACAAAAGATCACAGATAAAAAAAAAATACATCACAATATCCAAAACTGTTTAATGATTAACTGTTACATTGCCCTAGCTTGTCTCGTCTGCTTTGTTTTGGCTGCATTTTCGTCAGGTGAAGCTGGAGGAAGCGCTGTGTAACTGCACAATATAAGACAGACAATTAGAGAGAATTTAAAAAAAAGAAAAAACGCAGGCTGTGATGGTGTAACAGGGCGAGGAGCCCTGTACATGATTATTTGTTTATTTTTAGAACGGGGTACCCCTCCGCCCCTGTGCAATTTATTATTTTGTATTTGTTTTATTGTATTATTATTATTATTATTATTATTATTATTATTATTATTATTATTATTATTATTATTATTTATAAATATGACAGCGTAGCCATGCATTTGTTTTGTTCTTTTTATTTTAAATTTGTTCTGGTAGAGGCGAGGTCAGCAGCTCGTCCTCTGCCAGTAGTATTGAAAAAACCTAGTGGTAATGTGTAGCTGACGGCTAGTGCGTTGTTAAACTTGTCGGCATACACACGTAATTAATAAACTCATGCAGATTGTGGCCGAGGGGTAATAGAATAATTACTAGCTAGTTAAACCCCTCAGCCACGGTACATAAACCTGCAGCTCTCTCTGATCATGGTGGGTGTTCGGAGGAGCGAGCGAGTAAAAAAAAAAAGAATAAGTACGATCAGTGAAGGCTACTGCCCAGCCTGATCACAGTATTTTGTGTTTGTTAATTTGTTTTTGTGTACCTGTTTTATTTTTGCTCTGTGAGCAGTGTTTTTTTTTTTGTTAAACCTTTTATTTTTGTTATTGTTTAAATAAACGGCGTATGCCGCGTCTTTTGCAGTACTGCCTGTGTGTTTCCTTCCTGCATTCTGGCCTGACGTCACAACATCGGCTATCTCTGTCACAGATGGATATTCAGATAAATTGTAACATTGAAGAGATTGGCTTTGTATCAGAAAACTGGTTACGGAGTCGGAATCGCGTGTGACATGTAGGGAAGTGTATCTCAGACCCCTGGCTCCCTGCAGAACCCCACACCTGTGGGACGAACAAAGACGTGGTGTGCATAACATATACCAGAATGAAAAACATGCAATTTGACTTTATACCTGTCGCTCAGTGGAAAGGAAAAACCCCTTTTTTTAGGAGGAAACCTCTGGTGGTCCAGGTGGTCAGATAGCCCCCACTCCGGGCATGCTAACTATTCTTTGTTGGGCTGTGGTGATGTCAGAGACTGATGAACGAATGTAGCCCTCTACTGCTGACGATGTCCAGCACCCCATGTTCTTTATAAGATGTTGATTGACGTTAGCTTTAGCTGCTGAAGTGGCTGCTCCGATCCTGAAGGAGTGGGGGTTACAGAATTGTGATGGTAGCCCTGCTCTACAGATGAGGGTGGTTAGGTGGGTCGAGAACCAGTGCCTGGTTACCACTGTGCGTGAATTGTCAATGAATAGAGGATCTGATGGGAGGAAAGGTTTCTTCCGGGAAATGTATCTTGACATGGATGTATACGGGCATATCGTGGAGTTAAGTTTTGAAAGTTGGATGAATTGTTCTTGGCACAACTAATACGTTTTGGAGGTGCGAAGGAAGATGATGAAGTGGGAATCAGATACGAGGCTAATATTGCTGGAACGGGGTGCCGAGGGATGGGAAGCTGGAGACTGATGGAACTGAAAATTTGGCACATCTCAGGAATCTGAAGAAGGCTGTAAGGCATAGGGTTTCCATCAGTAGATCTTCGAAAGGGAAAAACAACCTTCCCGGAGGATCAGAATCAGCGAGAGGAGGACTGATGATATAGGTAGTTGAGATGTGTGAAACAGGGGCTAAGGTTTTGGCTATCCCTTGTTCATTTAATCCAAAGATAAACAAGCAAAATAAGATTTATGTAATGGGCTGCTTGTTTAACCCCCGAGATAAACTAAACAAACGCCAAGGCAGCTGCCATATAGCTGTGGGCAGATTGAAGCAGGAGAAAGTAGACCACACTGTGCTACTGTGAGGCTGAGAAAGCAAAGCTGTGGAGATTGTAACATACACTGGTGCTACTGTGAGGCTGGAAAAGCAAAGCTGCGGAGATTGTAACACGCGCTTGTGCTACTGTGAGCCTGGGAAAGGAAAGCTGCGGAGATTGTAACACGCGCTGGTGCTACTGTGAGCCTGGGAAAGCAAAGCTGCGGAGATTGTAACGCGCTGGTGCTACTGGTTCGAGAACTGAAACACTTAGACAAGGAGGTGCTTGTGTTTAGGCTTTAAGTAGGTGAGTTAAGTTAGGGGTTTCCAAACTGTGGCGAAAAGCAGGCACCGGCGGCAGCTGTAACTGTAGAATAATAAAGTGTAGAAAGGCAGTATTGGCAGACTGTCAATCAAAGCAGAAATTCACAAATCAGAGCTAACAGATTGCCTACCTGTAGGCGAGATGTAGAGCAAGAGCTCTGACAATAGGGCATTGATCGCTCTGCTGGCAGATGTAAAAAGTGTGTTCAGTGTTAATAAAATTACAATATGTTGAATCCGCTACCAAAGAATATGGTTTGCAAAGTATAAAGAACAAAAAAGGCAGCTACAGGAGTTTGAATGCATTTGTACCGTGGGCTCAGTTTTGAGGTGCTGGAATGAGTTTTTTCTTTTGTAGAAACGTTTTCATACTCACTTTTGTACTTGATAACATTCATTTAAAAATTCAATTAACCCTTTGCGGTCCATTGTCGGACTGGGACCGACATTGCAATTATTCCCATCAGGTCCTTTGTCGGACCCTGTCCGACATCATCCAAAAAACGCAAAAACGCAAAAAGTCGGTTTTTCAACGGAAAAAGCAGAAAACCATTCAATGGCCGAGTGGGAACGAAAGGAGCGAGACAAGCCGATAAAAAAAAAAAAAGGCTTATCTCATGAATAGTCATACTAGCCCCTGGCATCAGATGGGGTGGTCATATGGAAACAAGCTGGGTGTTACAGTATCAGCGCACAGAGACTATCACGGACATTTGCAGAGCTTTTTTGAGATGTTATAGCAATAAAATAATGACTTGGATTACATTATTGAGGAGTTTGGTGATAAAACGAGTCATCAGGAGATGATTGATCAGTATGTATGACTATTATTATTATTATTATTTATTTGGTAGCATATGTGAAAGCGATAGCAAACGAAAGGGTGGGGCGGGGCTGGAGATCCCTAGTGAGTGCTTTGTTGATATGCAGGGCCATTTAAACCCGTTTGACTGTGGAAAAAATACTTTTAAACAGCTGCCTAAAATTAACTGCGCGTGTGAAAATAAATTAGACCTGGCGAGCCTGACGCAGAATTAATAAATGGACCGCAAAAGGTTAAGGCCTACGATGAATACGTTTTTGTGACTAATTAGTTATTAACCCTTTGCGGTCCATTTATTAATTCTGCGTCAGTCTCGCCAGGTCTAATTAATTTTTTCACGCGCAGTTAATTTTAGACACGCTGTTTAAAAGTATTTTTTTTCACAGTCAAACGGGTTTAAATGGCCCTGCATATCAACAAAGCACTCACTAGGCATCTCCAGCCCCGCCCCACCCTTTTGTTTGCTATCGCTTTCACATATGCTACCAAATAAAAAAAAATAATAATAATAGTCGTACATACCGATCAATCGTCTCCTGATGACTCGTTTTATCACCAAACTCCTCAATAATGCAATCCAAGTCATTATTTTATTACTATAACATCTCAAAAAAGCTCTGCAAATGTCCGTGATAGTCTCTGTGCGCTAATACTGTACTCCCAGCTTGTTTCCATACAACCGCCCCTTCTGATGCCAATGGGGTACTATGACTATTCATGAGATACGCCTTTTTTTTATCGGCTTGTCTCGCTCCTTTCGCTCCCACTCGCCATTGAATGGTTTTTCGCTTTTTCCGTTGAAAAACCGACTTTTTTGCGTCTTTTGCGTTTTTAAAATGATGTTGGACAGGGTCCGACAAAGGACCTGATGGGAATAATTGCAATGTCGGACCCAGTCCGACAAAGGACCGCAAAGGGTTAACATTTAAAATATTCAGTACTTTGATGTATGTTTCAATATTAACTAAATCAAGTTATTAATCAAACTGATAAATGTTGATACATACTGGTCATTTATTTATTTAAATGTCTGGATACACTGCTATTTTATACTGTACGAGTACTGGCTCGTTCACAGTCGTCCTAAAATAATGCTAGAATATGTTTTGTTGGAAAATAATAATAAAAAAACGTTTTTTGACTGATTCAGATTTTGCTGCAGAGGGATTTATTTTCATAATTTTTCTTTTGGTTAAGTGGCACAGCTGCTCTCTGCGTTTTATTTCTGAGGGGGGGGGTGTTGCAAGCCAACTGAATGTGATTTTGCAAGTTGTATTTGGCTGCACAGAGTAGTGGTGAAAAAGTAACTTATGCAAGGATCTCGTTTCCCTTTGTATTGTGCACATTTGTCTTTTTTCTGCATGACTGTGACAGGGTGGCTGGGCGGTGACGTCAGGTCAGATGCAGGAAGGGAAAACACTGACACCAAACAGTACTGCAGTTCAAAACAAAGAGACGCGGCAGCGCCGTTTTATTTAAACACAAAAATAAATAAAAAGTTCAAACAGAAAACACTTTGCTCACAGAGCAAAATAAAAGGTTTAAACAAAACAAAATCACGAACACAAAAATAAACAAACCGAGGTCAGACTGAGCAATAGCCTTCACTGTTCCTGTAGGTTTAATTTTAAATATTCATTTAGTTTAGTTCTGTTTTCTCTCGCTTCTCGCTCGTTCTCTCCACTCTAACACCTACCACGAGGGTAGAGAGCTGCAGGCTTATATACAGGTGACCATCTCCTGATTAGCAACAAATGAATCAATTAATTCGGGAGATGGCCACCTTCTGCACGAGGTTTTTAATTATTCCTGGCAGAGGACGAGTACCCACTCTCGCCTCTGCCAGAACACACTTTAAAACAATAAACAAACAAAACTCACGGCCACAACGTCATATTTAAATACAATAATAAATAAATAAATACAAAAACAATACCGACGGCACTTCGCCGTCATATATTTTTAAATAACAAAACCATAATACAAAACAATAAATTGCACAGGGGCGGAGTGGGAGACCCCGTTCTAAAAATAAATAAACAAAACACTGTACAGGGCTCCTCGCCCTGTTACAATGACACTTCTGCGTGAGAGGTAACGGATGGACGTTTTAATTACAGTGTTCAGAAATTAGGATTTAAGAGTTATGTTTTTGTGTGCGTTGTACTGGTTTTACTCAAAAGTGATTCCTGTTCAGGTATTTATGAATGGGAATATTAAGAGACATGCACTTCTTTCTTGTTTGATGACCAAGAAAAATAACTGCATTTCAAAAATGTTCAATTATACAAAAGGTGCCTAATTTAAAGGTTTGATAAAAACGTCTGTTTAGTTTTTGCAATTTATTTTATTTACTAAAATTAAAGTGTTTCAAAAAAATGTATTTTCACTCTGTGTATATTCTATGTGATTTCCATCTTTCACAATATTTATTCAAATGAATAAAGGACAGTTTAGATTAGGTTTATTTATAACTTTACAGATTTAAACATATTAAATGTTTTTAATTTGACATTTTCCCAAGTAGTGCTAATAGTGGGCTGCAGTGCCTAATGCAGCTGAACAAGTGGGCCTCAGGTAAAAAAAGTTTGGGAACCCCTGAGTTAAGTGATTAATGTATAGGGTGTTAATGTATCAATTGAATGTGTTTGTTGTTTAATAGGGTACAGCTGGAGCCCCAGTTTATGCTGTTTATCCCCAATCTGAATTTGTGGATCCTCTCTGTTTTTGGGCAAGGGGTTCTAAAGCCAGAGTAAACAGTAATGGAGATAAGGGCAACCCCTGTCTCATTCCTGTCTGCAGCTGAAAGGGTTCAGACAATAGACCATTTGTGAGGATAGAGGCAGAAGGAGAGCTATATCATGTAGTGATCCATTTAATGAAACCCTCACCAAAGCTAAAACGAGTCAACGCAACCTGTAAGTATCTCTATTCAATGCAATCGAATACTTTCTCCACATTGAGTGACAAACCAATTACTGGGAAAGCTGAATCATTCGCCACCTACTGCAAATTAATTAAATGCCTAAGATTATCTGTGCTAAAACGGTGAGGAATGAAACCAGCTTGGTCTGAATGAATAACACTCCTGATTACCCATGCCAATCAGTTCACAAGAATTTTTGTGAGTATTTTTTCATCCAAATTGAGAAGCGAAATTGGCCTATAGCTGCCAGGGTCAAGTGGGTCCTTGCCTTATTTATGAATTAATGAAATAATTGCCATACACATGGAAGAGGTTAATGTACCGGAACTATATGCGTCATTATATATATCAAGCAGTATAGGACAAAGCCTAGCCGAAGTTTTATAGAAGTCAGCAGGCAGGCCATCAGCTCCGGGCACCTTACAAGTAGGCATTGAGCTAACAGCCTCACTTTTCTCAGCCAGTTTAAGAGGCTCCTCCATTAATAACCTATTACTATCTGAAAGCCGAGGGAGGTTCAAACCATCTATATTTTGTGTATTTAGCTTGCCTTGTGATACATTTTTTTATAAGTGTCTGAACTCTTTGTTAATTTCAGTCGTTGTTTGTGATAGCAGATATAAGGTTCTCATAGTTTTGTTGTTTTAATCTGTAGGCTAACAAGCAACCTGGCTTTTCACCTGATTCACAGCATGATTGTTTAATGTGGAATCAAGCATACTCTACCTTTCTATGATGAATCCTATTCAATTCATATTTAACAGTAACAATTTTATTCAATATAAGTTCCTTCTCCAGCTCGGCTGTTTTCTTATTGGCCATTGTTTTCTTAAATGAGGCATAAGAGATAATCCTACCTCTCAGATATGCTTTGAGTGCATCCCACCAGACAGCACAAGAGGTGTCCTCCCTATTATTTGTTTCCACAAAGAACGAAATCTCTCTATAAGTTTAACACAGTCAGGATCTTGCAATAAGGAAGTATTTAAACGCTATTGGTGGCTTTTTGGGACAGCCAAAAGAGAAGCGAGGCATAAGAATACTGGGGCATGATCGGAAAGAAATATATTGCAAATTTGGAAGGTAAGGGCCATGTCCATCAGATATTGTGAGATAAGGAAGTAATCAATCCTCGTATAAATATTGTGTGAAGGGGAAGAGAAAGAATAATCTTTACTGTCTGGATGCATCAGTCTCCAAATACCCTTCAAACCTAAGTCCATGGCCAACTGGCGAACTGCAGCTGCCGATTTACTCTCTGTGTTTGCACGTGGCCTAGATCTATCCAGTACTGATCCATAATCTGGTAAAAGTCACCCCCTAGAATAATTGGAGCATCACCAAATTCTAATAAGGTTTGTGACAGCCCATGGAAATAATCAGGGCAATCTGCATTTGGGGCATATATGTTGCAAAATATGATAGGAACTCCCATAAGTAATCCCATAACTAGACTAGACCTTCTGAATCAGGTAAAACCTTGGAATCAGAGATGTAATGTTTTGTTTATTAAAATGGACACGTCTCTGCTCTTAAAAGTATCTGGACGTGAGTATGTCCTGCCCACCCATGTCTTTTTAACTTTTTCAGATTCTCTTTTATTCAAGTGTGTCTCCTGTAGAAAAGCTACATCTGCCTTTGATGATTTTAAATATGCCAATACTTTTTTTTCTTTTTATAGGGTGATTAAGTCCATTAACATTGCATGTAATGGTTTTCCATGGACCAAGCTCACTGTTCCTGTCAGTTATACAGTAATTTGCGGAATTTTAAATGGCAGAGTCCTCCCTAAGTACAGCAACAGATATGTCTAAAATTAAAAAAAAAACAAAAAACTAAGCAGACAAGATAAGTAAAAAAAAAAGAAGAGTTGATTTATCATGCATTATCTTCAAGGAACATACAGTATATGTCTAGGCATACCATCAATAAAATGCTAATAAAACACGAGCTGCGTAATCAAGCAGTTTATCTCTGCAATCTGCAGCTCGTTCGCAGTATTTATGTTTACAAATAACAAATAATATATTTAAAAAATATATATAATTCTAGTCCCTATTCCCATGTGCCACTGCCTACAGTACACCAAAGTGGTGAAAGCAACAGTTTGTTCATTTTATATCACTCAAAACTGTAATAAAGAAAAGGGAGAAAAAGAAGAATCTAACTATATGCATTTAGTTAGATGCATTATGCATTTGTCAATCAGATCCAAACTGATCCAGCCATATATAACCAGCCTTATCTGAAATTGTTCAGCTAATAAGAACATAAGAACATAAGAAAGTTTACAAACAAGAGGAGGCCATTCAGCCCATCTTGCTCGTTTGGTTGTTAGTAGCTTATTGATCCCAGAATCTCATCAAACAGCTTCTTGAAGGATCCGAGGGTGTCAGCTTCAACAACATTACCGGGGAGTTGGTTCCAGACCCTCACAATTCTCTGTGTAAAAAAGTGCCTCCTATTTTCTGTTCTGAATGCCCCTTATCTAATCTCCATTTGTGACCCCTGGTCCATGTTTCTTTTTTCAGGTCAAAAAAGTCCCCTGGGTCGACATTGTCTATATCTTTTAGGATTTTGAATGTTTGAATCAGATCACTGTGTAGTCTTCTTTGTTTAAGACTGAATAGATTCAATTCTTTTAGCCTGTCTGCATACGACATGCCTTTTAAACCCGGGATAATTCTGGTTGCTCTTTTTTGCACTCTTTCTAGAGCAGCAATATCCTTTTTGTAACAAGGTGACCAGAACTGAACACAATATCCTAGGTGAAGTCTTACTAAGGCATTGTAAAGTTTTAACATTACTTCCCTTGATTTAAATTCAACACTTCTCACAATATATCCGAGCATCTTGTTGGCCTTTTTATAGCTTCCCCACATTGTCTAGATGAAGACATTTCTGAGTCAACATAAACTCCTAGGTCTTTTTCATAGTTCCCTTCTTCAATTTCAGTATCTCCCATATGATGTTTATAATGCACATTTTTATTGCCTCGGATCGTTCCGGGCTTGATCGTGTCAGTAATAACCATGCTTAGTTCTGAACCTTCAGTATTTTCCAAAATCTGAGGCATCTTCCGGAGTGATGGAAGAGTGTGAGGGTTCATTGAGTTGTATCACCAAAACGGCCGGGTAATGCAGACTGAATTTAATCCCTTGTGTACGCAATTCCTTCTTGACCGGACCGAAAGCTTTTCTTTTATCTGCCAGAATTTTTGAGTAATACGGGAATATTATAATGCTTGATTCATACCATGTCAAAGACCGCATCTCCCTTGCTCTGAGTAGAATCTCCTCCTTTGTCTGGAACCTTAACAGCTTATTGCTCTCGGTCGCTGGCCCTCCCTTGGCTTGGGTGCCAATGCTCTATGAGCCCTCTCAATTTCTTATGGCCCCTCAGAAAATGTTTAAGCATTTTGGGGATCTCATTTTGCAGGAATTCGATGATATTATCCCCTTCTGCGCCTTCAGGAACACCCAAAATCCTAAAATTGTTACGCCAGCCTCTATTATCCAAAGTCCTCCACCCACTCTCTCACTGCTTCCAGCTGTTTCAGCGTGGTCTGTAAGGAACCCTAACCAAAACGTCATAAGTGAGCGCATAAAGGCTCTGTGTGTTATTCTCCCATGTCGCTTCTTTTGTTTCGGCCGCTCAGTCAAGCGCTTAGAGCCTGGAGGAAGGGCTTTCCTCAGCCACGGATTCCTTGAGGTTTCCCCCTAAAAATTTAAAATATGTGAGTAGGGTTTTTTTCTTTACCTGAGTGCTGAGCAGTTCGTATTTAGTTCTGCGGGGTGAGTGGTCGGGTTGGAGAGGCTGGGCTCTCTCCCCCAGCGCAGTCATACTCTGGGGAACAGGCCGTGTCTCAGCTTTCATTTTCATACATTTTTCAATATTAGGGGGGTAGGTGGCAGTGTGCCACTATGGGGTGTGTTAATCATTCATTATTATTTTCCATTCTTTTTCGGGGGAGGTGGCCCATAGCCACTTCCTATTTGCGACACTGAGATGCTGTAACTGTTCATGTTTTTCCAGCCGGTCATGCAGGTAGCCGTCGAGCACCCACGGACGAGGCCTCCAGCCAAATTTATCTTTCACGGGCCCTGAGCACCCATCACAGCCATCAGGCCCTGAGTGCTCATCACAGTTCATTAAATCATCTGTAATTGCAATCATTCATTCATTGCGGATTCTCTGAGCTGAACTGTTTGTTCCTCCACTTTGACAATCCTTCCTTCTGCCTCCCCAGCTCGGTCTGTTAGAACGGTGACTGTAGATTGCACTTCACCAACCAATTTTTTAATAGCGATTGTATCACAGGTGATGTTCTGCATAAACACTATCATTGACCGCATCTCTTTAGCAAGAAAGTTCAGGGACGGCTCGGTTTCTGGGCTCTCAGTATCTTTGGCTAAAGTCGTAGAGATGGAATTTGGCTTATCCGAACGCCCTCTGCGACCTTCTCTCTGAGGCATTGCTTCTTGTGTGTTATGTGTGTCTTAGATTTAGATATCTAGAGGACAGTTTTAGGATTTTGAATAAACAAATAGTGCCACATCTTACGGATCGGTGCAACTATGCAGCCATCCACATGACCATCCAAAACCTTTTATTTTTAACTTAGATTAAGCAGTAGTAAATATATCAAAAAGCGGCACTTCAAAATCACACAAGCCTGATTTTAAACATTCGTTTAATAATAAATATTTAGGTATGTTATGCCCCTGAATGACTAAAAACATATGAAATAAATGCTGATTGATAAAAAGGGCGACTCAATATTTACTAGTGTAACTCATGTTATATTGAAATCTCTTAGATTTCAGTATGTCATCGACTCCATTGGTCTGGGGTGGTAAATTTCACATACTTGGCGCATCAATATGTATATATTTAATCATTTATTCTGGTGTCTAAGGATGCGGGAAGTGTGAGTGCTGTCAGTGCGGCCAAACACAACTGTACTTTTATTAACGTATGAACAGTGTATGGTTGACCTGCACTGCCTGTAATATTGTCATGAATTGGCTGTGTGAGGGCTGGCATTTAGTGTTTCAACCAATTAGCACCAAGCATTACAATGTGAGGGCGGGTGCTTATTGTTTCAACCACCAAGCGTTGCCCTGCTATAGCAAGCGTTTACTTTCCGAAAGTCTCGTAGCAGCTGGTTTCACTGTGATAACTGAGCTCAGCAATGTCTGATGACAAAACATGAAAAACATTCTCTAGCATCCAGCACTACATTTAAAACAAAGCCGAGCAAGGAATATTTAACTGTTAACATACATATGTCAATATATCTATCAATACACAAGCCATATTATAACATGTTATATATATGTTATATATATATATATATATATATATATATATATATATATATATATATATATATATATATATATATATATATATATATTAATACCTTGAGTCTCATCGTTCTTCCAAAACACAGTGATACAGAAGTCAAATAAATCCACAAATTCAGACGACACTGGAACTGTGTTGATGGACAATAATCCTAACGTTTCACTAGCTGTGCCGCCAGCTTCTACAGAGGTACATGAAGCTTTTAACAAATCATATGGGAAAGAATGAGCACAGAGAAGCCGAGTTTATGTGTGGTAGCGAATGTTGCTACATTCGTCATCTTGTAACACTATAGAACTGTTGAAACATGTTGAAACATTTGTTACCATTTCATGTAATTTGTGTCCAAAGCAGTAAATAACCGTAGAAGTTAAAAAAAGAAAAAAAAAATAGCTCCACAGGCTATAAAGCTAAACAATTATTTTGTAGACAGCTGTTTAATATTCTTTATCAATATATTCTTTATCAATGTAAATGCTTTACATGGTCTTTTTTTTGGTTGTTTGTTTGCTTGTTTACTCACAAACGTAGCCTATATAACCTTCAAATTTAAACTTATAATTTGCATAGAGCAAGCCAACAGCTACAGACAGCCCTTTTTAACACATAGGGAAAAAATCAAAGACATTCTTAATCTCATAAATATACACGATTAAATAGCAAAGCAGTTTGGACTCATTGGAATTAATAGAATCAGACAGTTTATCTGGTCCATTATTTTGTGTATTGTTTCCGAAGGGTGAAAATATCTAGCATAGAAAATCAATTTGTAGCTCTAACAAGGCACATTGTGCCCATTCCCATGGTTGAATTAAGAAACAGATTTTCACTAGAGACACAAGGATTTCTGCCTTGGGCTCCAGAATACTTCTCTGTGTCTTTCAAAATAAAGGAGATTAGACATAGGCACACAGAGACTGCACTTCATTTTAAGTACAGAGGAGCAAACAGAAGAACAACATTTTATTAAGTCTATTCCCATTCCCTTTAAGGCAAGTGAAGTGAAAAATAAGCAGTAAATATGGTTAATTGTCTAAAGTAGCCAGTGATTAAATACTTGGGGTATTTTAAGTGTTTACTCTTTAATTAACTCCTAGTTTTTGGAAAGGAGAATAAGAAACTGGGAGTGAACAATGAGAAACAAACAACTTGAAAGAGACCTAGAATTATATTACTTAATTGATTGTTTCAATTTGATTACTGTTTATGCTTTAAAAATGGCTGCTTACAGTTTTAAAAATAGATACATACAAATGAAAGCTGTTACCATATAAGTCCATGTTTACTTCATACAGTAGGTCCTTCCTGTAAAATACAATTTATGGTGTGGTGGGTGGGTGGGGGGCTTTTTAAATTGTTCTCTCTGGGCTATAATAAAGCTTGATGATTGATAACACCCTGCTTCTGCAAGTAGATGCAGGAGCGTGCCTATTTTGTTCATGACTTAATGCAAGCAGGTTTAAAAGGGAAGGAAGCCTATGTCTCTACAGCTGAAATACTAGGGTAATATAACAAGGTTTGATTTCTAATAGAATGAAGTAATGCTGAAAAGAACTCAGTAAAATTAATTGACAAACAATTTACTAACGGTACTTCCGATTAATATTACTACATATTCAACCATTGATCGTTTTGTAGTTATGGATGCTTTGTAATAAAGTAAAGTGAATAGAAAGCTAAACAATGAAAGATTTTAGTAAACAGTCACAATGTATTTTTTGTGTAGCTGAAATAGCCCCCTGCTCTTTTTGGGAGCAAGGCAGAGCACAAAAGCAATGAATGATAAGGAATCAAAAAATAAAACAGAATGCACAGTAAATCTCCTTTCTGTTCATGTAAAGTGCTTTAAAAAGTCTAAATATATTAACAACAAAGACTTTTTTCTTGAAATTGTGTTACTAGAACTAAGCTCATTAACCAATACATTACAAAGGGCCTTCTATTATTGGACAAAATAACATACACTTTTTTTTTTGTTTTTGCTTTTTATTGCTGCCTCTCCTAGGCCTATAAATGAAGGTGTTTTGTTCTCCTGATAATTTTGTTTTCATTGTACTAATATGACATTCACACTCCAAAATAATTGGCTTTTGTTTTCAATAGGCATTCACAATATGTCTCATTTATTACATAAAGCCTCAATTAGACATTGGTTAAAATGGTGTGCAGATGTGAGTAAATGAACATTTTAATAGATTTCACTCTTAATGTAATAGAATTGGCATGAGGTATTGGAAAGCAGGAGTGAAAGTAGTCACTCAAGCATTGTATTCAGATGATTTTCAAATAGAAGTGGCTAAGGTATAAGTACCTTTAAGTACACCTGAAAGAGATGGTGCCTTGTAATCATTGTTTCAGCAATTGACAGTTGTTTACACAACAGCGGCACATTCTCTGCTGATGTGAATAATAAACATGCTTAAATACCAGCTGGATAATAGAAGGAGAATTGAAACATAGTTCGGAGCTGTGATTTACATGCATTGTTGAGGCAAATTTATATTTGGAACAATGCAGGAGATATGTAACTTATTGTTTCCCAGCCGATGCTGTAAAATCTAAAATTACATACCCAAAGACGGCAAGAAAATAATAATTAGAGCATTAGCAAGTTACTGCTCTCATTTATTTATTGAAGTTCTTCACGACAAACATTTATTCTGTTATACCATTTTCTCCCTTAGATAGAAGAACACAGACTTTACCTCCTGCCTCACTAGATAAGACAGTGTTTGGGAGGACTCAGACAAGGGGTTTCTTAGTCCTTAATAGATGGGTTCAGGCAGTGGACAGCAATGGTTTCTGCCCAGAAAATATACTTAATCACCTTAATCTATTGCAATATCTTCATTAACTTTCCAATTTTATTCTGTGATACACAAGACATTGTAAACTTTTTATATACAGGGGTGTCACAAAGGCAACACATTGCAGAATTACTGATTTGGTTGTGGTCAAACTCACAGCGGAAGCAGCACTTGAATTGTTTTTTTTATTAAAAAACACGGACCTTAAAAGAAAAGTAAAGACCAAAAGCACTTGTCACATAATTGCTGTAACTAGAGGACCAATCTCCTTGTAGTCTTCCTCACCTCAACTCCCTCATTGTATCCACTCTGAAGCCTGGAACACTATCTCGTCATACACTCAATGCACCTTGTGCTTTGAGTGTAAGAAGAGACAATGATCGAAACAAGAGGTTGAGTTGGTAATTTGAGTGGGAGAGACAGTTTTCTTGGATGCCGCAGTGTTTTGTATTTTAGATCTAAGGGGGAACTAGTGATAATGAAGCTAATCCTAATAAGATTGATCTTAAAACCTTGGTAAGTGCTACTGAAATATCAACCAGATCACAGAATAATAAATAGTTAATGTACCTACAAAGTGAATGCATCAAAACATAATAAAAATAATATGTTTTATTGATATGTGAAATATGCATCCTTAATAAATGAATAAGAAATAGTGGGATTGCTACTGCTGTCCATCAGTTTTCACCTCAAGGCAGAAAATAATAAACAACAGCATGTCTTTCAGTCAACGATGCATGTTTAGGATAATGTATTTGTAAAACAATGGAATAGAGGCTGTTATCAGTACAAGTAAACCTGAATTTGGAAAGAGTTACATTTTGTTTTTCTACAGGAATAAAAATGGTTCCTGCACCCCTTTAAATAGAATGTATCCCTATGTGTGTGTATATGGAGTAGTGGTGCTTTATTCCTTAAACATCCCTAGATTGGCAATTTACATGTCATTCTACTTAACCTTTTCTGAACTTCTTTTAGCGTTTGAGAAAGGGTGGGAATCCATCCGATCCGATCGTGTATCTTTTCAACACTGGAGAGATATGCTTGCCAGGTTACCTCCTTGTAAGTTTCACTTAAATGATACCAATAATTGCTATGTAAATCATGACAAACTTGCCTTGCTGTGAAAAATATATTTTTAATGTCTTCAGTATAAAAAACTAGTGGCCGTATTCATAAAGCACCTTCATCTCTTAGACTTGTGTAAAATTTTTTAGCTGTGCATAAAGCATTTGGTTATTTTTTTTCAGCCTTTGGTTATTCATAAAGCAGGTTTATCTCTTGTCACATTTAAAGAGTAAGTAGCAGGGTTCCAAAAAATATAGCGTTATATGTCTCTATGTGTTGCAGACTTTAAAGTTATAAGCCTAAAAAGTTGTCAGGATGTTAACAATGAAAAGAAACATTACAGGTACGTTATTTAAACAGTTGTACCAGCACATGGGGACGTGTAACATTATATTTTACGGCTACTTACTCATTAAGTCTGTAATAAACTTTAGACCCAGCTAACTAAAATACAATAGAACTGAGAAGAACGGTAGTACCTCGCGCCAATTTATCAGCGAGAACTGCCAGAGACTCTCTATACAGCAAAGATAGTTTACATGTTTTCAGGGTATTGGCGCAGCAAAAGTAAATCAGCCAAAAGCACCATTTCACTTTTAATTTGTAGTTCCCAACAGTCGTCTCCTTTTTATCCAAACATATTTTTTTGCAGACCCCAGGCACATTTATCGGTGCTTGTGTATATTACAGGACATCCGAGTTTAATGACAATTAACTTGTTTGTCAAAAAGGAATTATACTAGGGAACGCATTTATTTTGACGTCTGTATCATTTATATTAAACGATTTATTAATATTTTAAAATGGACTAGTCGCGCACGTTGTACGTAAAAAAAAAAAAAAAAAAAAAAACGTGCTTATTGTGGAGTCTATATTATTTATATTAAATGATTTCTGTTTTAAAATGGAACATTTGCATGCAATAAATATCTTATTTTAAGCAATCTGAAACAAAAACAAAAACATTGGAGATGTGAAAAAACGCAAAGTTATCAAAAGTGCCCAGCCAGTTAAAGCGGAGATATCAAGAAACCATTGGGGCAACCTTGCCCGGCACCAAGCAAATAGGCACACCTGTAAAGGCGGTGGGGGTCAAGGTTGCCCCAATTGTTTCTACTAACTTGGCTTGTGTTTTTCAGGCACAATCAAATCAGATCAAACTTGTACCTATTTGCTTTGTGCTGGGCAAGGTTGCCCCAATGGTTTCTTGAAACCTGGCTTGTGTTTTTGATCTCTCCACTTTAAATGGCTGGGCACTTTTGATAACTTGACATCTTTTCAGATGTATTATACAAGGGTAGGGCTTGTTTAAGTCAGGATCTTCAGCTCTTTTGGTCACATTTATGCAGAGCTAAAATGAAAACTGGTCATAATGTTTACCTTTACTTTACAACTAATTTAAATAACCACTTCAAATTTACTGTTATAAAAATTAAATTTTTTTGTGTGCAATTTAATAGTATGTTAAATTATAAAATAGTTAAACTTACCAATATACATATAAACTTACCACATATACAGTATATATATATATATATATATATATATATATATATATATATATATATATATATATATATATATATATAGTATGTATATATATATATATATATATATATATATATATATATATATATATATATATATATATATATATAGTACTGTGCAAAAGTTTTAGGCAGGTGTGAAAAATGCTGTAAAGTAAGAATACTTTCAAAATAGACATGTTAATAGATTATATTTATCAATTAACTAAATGCAAAGTGAGTGAACAGAAGAAAAATCTAAATCAAATCCATATTTGGTGTGACCACCCTTTGCCTTCAAAACAGCATCAATTCTTCTAGGTACACTTGCACAAAGTCAGGGATTTTGTATGCATATAGTCAGGTGTATGATTAAACAATTATACCAAACAGGTGCTAATGATCATCAATTCAATATGTCATACAATAGTCATACACCATGGCAAGACTGAGCACAGCAACAAGACACAAGGTAGTTATACTGCATCAGCAAGGTCTCTCCCAGGCAGAAATTTCAAGGCAGACAGGGGTTTCCAGATTTTGAAGAAGCACAAAGAAACGGGCAACGTTGAGGACCGTAGACGCAGTGGTCGGCCAAGGAAACTTACTGCAGCAGATGAAAGACACATCATGCTTACTTCCCTTCGCAATCGGAAGATGTCCAGCAGTGCCATCAGCTCAGAATTGGCAGAAAACAGTGGGACCCTGGTACACCCATCTACTGTCCGGAGAAGTCTGGTCAGAAGTGGCCTTCATGGAAGACTTGCGCCAAAAAGCCATACCTCCGACGTGGAAACAAGGCCAAGCTTAATTCAACTATGCACGAAAACACAGGAACTGGGGTGCAGAAAAATGGCAGCAGGTGCTCTGGACTGATGAGTCAAAATTTGAAATATTTGGCTGTAGCAGAAGGCAGTTTGTTCGCCGAAGGGCTGGAGAGCGGTACACGAATGAGTGTCTGTAGGCAACAGTGAAGCATGGTGGAGGTTCCTTGCAAGTTTGGGGCTGCATTTCTGCATTTCCTTCAAAAACTGTGTGCAAGTGTACCTAGAAGAATTGATGCTGTTTTGAAGGCAAAGGGTGATCACACCAAATATTGATTTGATGTAGATTTTTCTTCTGTTCACTCACTTTGCATTTAGTTAATTGATAAATATAAACTATTAACATGTCTATTTTTGAAAGCATTCTTACTTTACAGCATTTTTTCACACCTGCCTAAAACTTTTGCACAGTACTGTATGTGTATATATATATATATATATATATATATATATATATATATATATATATATATATGGACTCACGATTGCTTCTTCCAGTTTTTAAGTGAAGTCCACCAAGACAGGTTGCACTCTCAAAAAATTGGACATGACCACTATGATTTTGTATTTTTAAAAAGTTTTTATCATTTTATTCCATTAAAAGCAAACAAAAAAGAACACAGCACACAACACGTTTCGATGTCTTTGTCAGGTTCACAACTTCCATTTTTGCAGATGACAATATGATTGTCATACATCTGTCACATGGGTGTCCTGTTCTTAAAGTGCTCCCATTCCCCCTATGCATGTTACTATGAATGCTAATGCCAGCCCATCACCCCTTAATCCCTTCCAAAAGACTGTATTATGCCATTGAACATCTGTAATTCCATACAACAGAAAGTTATGCTAGGACAGATTCATATTATAGCACTATTGGAAGCCCTTCTGTCATGCACCTGTGTCTTATGATTTACCATATATATAGACTTCCCCTCATGTTGCCCTGCATGCAGTTCCCACCCCCACCCAACAAACTGACGACGTCAAACATGTTTACTGTGATTCTTGAAATGTATTTTTTTGTTTACGACTGTAAGTCGCCCTGGGTAAGGGCGTCTGCTAAGAAATAATTAATAATAATAATGTGGATGCCACACTAGACATTGATCATGGCAGTGTAATTCAGAGGTACAGTGCCACTAGTATGCATCCGTCTCCTACTAGACCTGCATAAGCAGTGCCCAGATATACACAAGCCCCCAATACACTGGCATGGCAGTGGACCTCATACACCTAGTGGACCATGATGATGGATGTCTCTTGTGTTATCTGCAGAGAGTTATATGTTGTTCATCTTAACTGATGATGGCTGTCTGTGGTTGCTTGTGTTGCCTTGCCCCTTTTACTGCTTGTAAGGGGGTGGGAGAGAATGCAGAGTTTTCCCTACTTTTGTTGTTTTAATATCAAGCTTAACTGATGCATTAATAAAGTTTTTTGCAAAGAATTTCCTTCTTTTTTCAGACTATATGTATAGCTAGTAAGCCTGTATATTCTATTATAGAGCACAAAAATCAAAAGTGGCTATATTTGTGAACTCGATTAAACACTGACACAGGTTTATATATAATACACATGATTAGTTTTTCTTCACCTATTCACAAACTATTCACAAGCTTTTCAATACGTCAGTGTGTTCAAATTATAATCACTACAGTGTTCTGGGACCTAAATAGACTGTGGGAATTATTAATTGTGCTGTGTTCACTACCAGTCTATTATTTCCCCCCCTTTTTTGAAATATATATATATATATATTCAAAAAGTAAAGGCAGACAATCAGCCCATTGTTTTAATCTGGAATTTGAATTAACAAAACGCAAGACAGTAATCAAAAGAAACGTTTATTTTTTTTTTTTATTATCGATCCTCATTGAACATAAACAAAAGCTACATGCAGATTGTTTTAGGCCCTGTCCACACTATGCCCAACCATACCACACTACGCAGCATTTAATACTGTACTCAAGAACCAAACTTGAGACCACCTTAGGGGGTAGTCTCAAGTCCGGTTCTAATTAGATCGCATCAGATAGAGTGGTTTCACAGAAGTGTGGACACTCTAATACCGAACTACATTTTTTGTGTATCCTCCAATATCCCAAAATGCTTTGTGATATGTTTGGCGAAGGACTTGCTATCAGTGTACACTCCGCACTAGGTATTCATTTTTATGCTTAAAAGAAATCTGTCAGGACATGCCTGTTAAACTAGTGGGAAAAATGAAAAAAGCACAACATTAAAATAGGCAACTGCAAAAATGAAATGCGAGTTAAAAGTAGGATCAGGGATGAACAATTCACGTAATTTGTCAGCTTTGTTTGAAATAAAATTAAGGGGACCAGAATTAGGCTCAGGCAAGATATGAAGATAAAAACAAAGATTGTTTTGTAATTAACAGCTTTTTCTGAGTTTAATTATGAAACAGAATCAACTCAATTTGTTTAAAGGGACATCACCTGATTAAAAATAAAACCTGAAAACGACCTGCTTGTGCGTGCGTGTGTGTGCGTGTGTGTGTATTCACATTTACTTTTTTCAAAATACTTGTTTTATTTCTTAGCAATATGGGCCTCTATTAATATGAGGCATAACACATTCTTTTAAAATAAAATACAATGCATGGTGGGATACTATCGTATTAATTCCACTGATCATTGTGCTGCTAGGAACTGTAATCAAACTATTTTGACCCTATCCTGCTTAATACCTGGTATAGTAATGAAAACGTGATTTTATTATTTTTATTTATTTATTATATAAGTTGCCAAAAAGGTGTGTCTTTCATATACTGTAGGCGACGACTATTGCACAACCCCTGTTGAGTTGCAGACTTGATGGCTGAGAGAGACGACAGGCAATTCAGATTAAATGTGTCTCATCTACAAGGCTTTGAAACTTTAGTAACGGCACCACTTGATTCAAGGGTTACAGCTTTTCTATATTTTTGGGGGTTTTCTTTTGCTGAAGACTGAAGGAAGCAGCTTTTAATAGTGTAGTGCAACTTCATATTGAAGCACAGGTATGTGTTGACAAATTGTTTGTTTGGTTATTTACTATATTTTGTACATGTTGATTTTCCATGTACAGTATAATATTTATTTTTGTATACATTTTTGTTTGTGAAATTTTAACGGCATTTACTGCCATTGAAGGCACGGATTTGTTTTGTTTTTTTAAACAAAAAAAAGGTAAAATAATTTTTGAAACGCTTAATACTTCATTTATTCAATAAAGATGTGTTTAATATCAAACAGTTTTTTGTCTTTTTTTGTTTTTATTTCGGGTCCATTTGCATCCTGTTTTTTTTTAGATGCTGCTGCTGAAGGGTTAATGAATAACAATCAGTTACAAAACATTTATTAATGAATACAGGGGTCAAACATATGGATAATATTTTGTGCCAAATTTAAATCTAGATGACGTCCACCAACTTCTTATACAAAATATGATTAATATATAAATACTGTACATCCCTCCTTATTATAGGAGTGCCATTGATTTTTGTGGTAAGAAACAATCAGGTTATTCCTTAAATCATGAAGAGTCAAAGACCAAACCTAGGAACAGCAATTTTCCTGAGACGCACGGTACAGTCTAGAAGATTGATGCACAGATACTGCGAGAGTTTTGGACAGGCATTTTGGAAGTTATCTGTGCAAAACAATTGTAACCCAGGGTTATAGAAGCCTGGAGCCAGCCTAAAGGCATCTAATGCCAGTAGGGGCTTCCTGTAAAACAACAGTTTCATAAAAGATGGAATAAATGTCATCCCTGGAAGGCCAAAGATGGCATGCTGGTAAAATCTATCTATTGACAGACAATTTAAATAGATAGGGGGTAAGACTAGAAGTGCATTACTTTTATGTGACATACATTAACGGTCACTGTATTTGAGTGGAATGCACACTGATATGGTAGGCTGGATAATATTGAGCAACACATCTGATAAAAATGGCTCAACCAATTATGATCTTCATCTAATCAGTTAGACTTGGCCGTGGAATAGGGATAACAGTTGAAAACCTGGTATTAGTTTTTCCTTACAAGAAAAAAAAACAACAAAAAACACGAAAGGCTGGTTTCACAATTACTCTGGTTCAGGCTTTATTTCAAATGCAGAAGGAACATATTTTAATAGGAAATAAATAAGCCATGTTTTTGTATATCAATTTCCATTGACTCAAGTTTTAGATACCAGACCAGACAAAATCAAATTGCATGCTTGATTAGCAAACTCTCTCAGTCACTTATCTATTAATTTGTTTTTTTAATGTAGGGTCAAGGTGTGAAGAATAAAGGTTAACCAATTCTATTAGTCCCAATGATGACAGCAGTTACATTCAACAATCCCATTTACTAGAGGACTGAGTTTAACTATATGATAACTCTTTAAAATATTCTTTCATGGTAGAAATACAACTTTTAAAGGATAGCTCTTGCATTTATTTAGTTTTCCCTGAAGCCTGTTTAGTACTGAAACATACTAAACAGTGTTAATAATGTAATGTTAATCCATTCCAGACAGTGTTTTCATGTGTTGGTAAGAGATATGTGTAAATGAGTGCAGAGAGGGGACCGTGTTTTGCTGTAGAGTGTTTCAGGACGTCGATTCATACTGTTGTAAGTACTCTGGTGGCTACAGGAGCATCTTTTTTACATCAATACAGGGACAGTCTCATAGCTTCAGGATAATGATTTTCTGTTGTTCCCTGAAGCCTATGACTGGCTTTGAGCAGACCTTGGTTTACACTGTGAAAAATAAGGTTTGCGTTTGGTTTGAGAAGATACTGAGGGGTAGGTTTACTAAAATGGGCCAGTCGCAACGCAAACATACCGCAATTTGCATTTTCGTTGCGACACTTAACAAAGTAAACATTTTGTCGTATGTACTAAGAGAAAATATGTTGATGAATATACTAATGTAAATATTTGTTGCGCCTTCTCAGCAAGATCTCTAGCATTATACATTGCGAGAGTCGTGCAACATTGTTCAAATAAATAGCGGTAGTTGAGTTGTGGTTTGCTGCAGCAGAGTGTGCCCGAAGGATAACGTCCATACATGCAAGGGTGCAAGAATCAAAATAACATTGTTTTTGTTAAATGTAAACATCATCTGTACAATGCATTCTGTTCCGTCTTCATTTTACCTATTTTATATATATATTTTTATTTTTGCATGTTCATATAAAAAAGTCAGCAAGCTACAATGTCAATGCGTTTCGACAGTTTGTCTTCATCAGAACATTGTAAAAGACCTGTGTTTCCAACATTTTAAGGACTTCAAAGCCGAGACCACACCTTATATCAATAGTTTAACAATTAATACCCAATCAAGTCATTTAGTCAATGGTCAGTTAATATATCATTATGTTCAACAGGTGGTTATAATCACATCATGATTAGAAGCACTTCACATCTTGCAAAAAATATATGAATCAATCTGATTAACCACTAAGAACATGTTGTTAGATTAACGGACATAAATTGATATCGTCATTGAGACCGAAGGTTCCAATGTATTCAAAGTAAGAATCCAATGTGCTTCTCTGCGTAACAGAATGTTAACCTCATTCCCCCCTCTCGCTGGTATGTTGATCTTCTCCACACCCACAAATCTCAGTGAGTGCGGAGAAGATCCATGTCCAGCTTTTATGTAGTGTTTTGCCAAAAAATAGTCATTATTCTGATTTCGAATATTTGCTTTATGTTCTGCAATCTGTATTTTCAAGCTTACTTTGAATACATTGGAACTTTCGGGTCTCAATGACCATATCAATTTATGTCCGTTAATCTAACAACATGTTCTTAGTAGTTAATCAGATTGATTCATATATTTTCAGCATGCCGCCCAGCCCCGCAGTATGTTCAGCCGCAGACCAGACAGCAGCTCATCAGGCTGGGGAACTAACGCCGGCCCAGGAAGGATTAAACTGCCTTTCAAAAATGAAAGGCAGTTTAATCCCATCCAAATCTACAGTGGGGCCCCTACCTTCACCCCCAAATAAAAAATGTCTTTCTATCAAAAAGCTTTTCAGAATCATACAGTAGCCCCTTGCTAAACCATATATCTTTGTCCGAGATTAAGAGGTGTCGGGTTTAAAAAAATACAATAAAGTCGCACATGATTTCCATTACATGAGAGTAGATGTTAAAACTTCATGCTGATTTGAACTTGGCTCTCGCCAAGATAAGCACCAACTAAGACGTAGCTTCACAGTAAACTAATGTGATCCATATGTGTCTCCATCCATTTGCGCTTCCTTCCATATGATGATGTAGATATCCTTCTGTCTGGTGTTGATGGCTGAAGTGTAATGCTGGCTCCAGGGATCAGCTTATTTTGCCTCCCTAGCGCATCAGCACACACAACGGCTGCGATGCTGGCTCCGGGATCAACCATAGTGCGGTCTCCCCAGCGCATCAGCATGACAACCGTCTGGATTGAGCTAAGTAGGGTACATCTCTGGGGTCTTCAAGTGGGCACCTTCCATCCTCGGTGTTTCGCCGACTAGCCCACGACACCTCAAGAGGGCTCGACGGTGATTCTGGCGCCCCAGCATCACCCCTCCGCCCCCACTCAACTCAGCCCAGCTTACTTACCTGTATATCAGCCTTTCTTTCTTTCTATTGTGCTTGAGATCCCCAGCCAGAATCTTTCCGTCTCAACCACAGCCAGTTGCTGCTCCTCTCTGCTGCTTCAGATAAGTTCTTCACTGTGCGACGCAACTCTTGGCCATTGAATCCGACATCTCTGAGAAACCGGGTTGTAGAGTGTGCCACAAATCCTCGACATCCCACTTCCACTGGGTAAACCCAGACTCTCCATCCTCGCTGTTCCGCTTCAGTGGCTAGTTGAGCATACCGCAGTTTCTTCCTCTCATACGCCTCATCTACAGCATCCTCCCATGGCACTGTTAACTCCACCAGGTAAACAAGGCGTGCTGATCCAGACCACAAGACAATATCTGGTCGAAGGTTTGTGGTGGCAATCTCAGGTGGAAAAATAAGCCGCTGACCAACATCCGCCAGCATTTTCCAGTCTCTAGCAGCTTCCAGTTGTCCTGGGCGAGGATTGGTTTTAACACCTTTTCTTGGTGGTTGCTCTCCTGGGCGGAGGAATGTTGTCTTTGTGTGTAATGTTTTGATGGAACAGGTGGCAACTTATTGGTCATGTTACGCTTGTCTTCCAATGCTAAGGCCAAACATCGCAGCACCTGGTCATGGCGCCAAGTAAACCGCCCTTGGCTAAGAGCCACCTTACATCCTGTCAAAATGTGCCTTAATGTTGCAGGTGATGAACACAAAGGACATGAGGGATCCTCTCCTACCCAGAGGTTTAGGTTCTGTGGTGATGGGAGAACATCATATGTTGACCTTATAAGGAAACTGATCCTGCTCTGTTCCATTGACCATAGGTCTTGCCAGCCAATCTTGCGTTGTTCCACACTCTCCCATCTCATCCATTCTCCCTGCTTGCCCTGGGAAATGGCCTTTATACACCTCATCCTCTCCTCCTGCTTTTGCACCTCGTTGACTACAAGCTTCCTCCGCTGCGCTGGGGCTGCCTTGTGCCATGTAGGAGGAGCTGAACTGAGACCAAGACCCCCTCTTCCATGCTGAACTTGCCCCATGATATCACCAATTCGAAGGGCAGCCTTTGCATCCTCCACAGCTTTCTTTGCCACCCACTTTCTTCCAGTTTTCAACACAGGTGCTGCCTCCCTTACGCATTTGTCGCGTGACTCTACTAATGTCATTTCCAGTCGGACCTTGGCGCACTTAAACTCCTCGGTTAGAGCGGAGACAGGTAGCTGCAGTATTCCTTTACCATAAAGTCCCACTCTGCTGAGGCAGCGTGGAACTCCCAACCATTTCCTGATGTGTGAACTGATTAAAGCTTCCAGCTTCTCTACTGTTGTCAAAGAAACCTCGTACACAGTCAGTGGCCACAGCAGCCGTGGCAGTAGGCCAAACTGAAAGCACCAGAGTTTTAGTTTGCCTGGTAAAGCGCTGCTGTCTATGCTCTTCAACCCTTCCACAGCTTGTTGTCTAACTTCTCCCACACTAACTGTGTCCTTTAGATCCCCGTCGTACCATCTCCCAAGGCTCTTCACTGGCTTCTCAGACACTGTTGGTATTGCCTCACCATTAATGAAGAACGTTTTATCTACTACTTTACCTTTAATTATAGAGATGCTCCTTGATTTAGTGGGCTTGAATTGCATTCGTGCTCATTCAATGTTATTGGTTAATTTGCCCAATAACCGATTAGTGCAGGCTACTGTTGTAGTCATGGTTGTCATGTCATCCATGTATGCTCGAATTGGTGGTAGTCGCATTCCAGAAGCCGCTCTCCTCCCACTACCCATTTTGATGCCCTAATGATTACTTCCATTGCCATGGTAAAAGCCAGTGGAGAAATGGTGCATCCTGCCATTATTCCAACTTCTAGGCATTGCCATGTAGTGCTGAATTCTGAAGTTGAGAAACTAAATTGCAAATCTCCAAAGTAGGCTTTGACTAGATTTGTTATTGTCATTGGTACACTGAAAAAATCAAATGCTGCCCAAAGAAGTTCATGTGGCACTGAACCATATGCATTAGCCAAATCCAGGAATGTCACATGGAGCTCCTTCCTCTCCTTTTTAGCTGATTGAATTTGTTGCCAGATCACATTGATGTGTTCTAAGCATCCTGGGAAACCTGGAATGCCCGCTTTTTGTATTGAAGTGTCAATGAAGCAGTTCTTTAATAGGTAAGTTGACAATCTCTGAGCAATAATGCTGAAGAAAATCTTGCCTTCTACGCTTAATAGGAAATAGGGCTTAAACTGACTGATGCTGCTAGAATCTTTTCTTTAGGTATAAAGACTCCACCTGCTCGGCGCCATGCTCTTGGTACAACCTGTTTTTCCCATGCTACTTTCATCAGTTTCCACAGGATTCAGTAGAACTCCTGAAGCGCTCTTGTACACTCTGTACGGAACTCCATTAGGCCCTGGAGATGATGAAGCCCTTGCTTTTTTCACAGCTTGCTCTACTTCTTTCCACTTAGGTGCACAGTCCTCCATTTGGTATTCTGGTGGATTGATAGGTGGGATGTCTGAAGGAATTGACATAGGCTCCTGCCTTTTTGAATCTGTATGCTTCCTCCAAATATCTCTCCAACTCAAACTTAGATGCTTTTAGTGTGCCATTCTTCTCACTGGTGAATAACTTCTTTACAAATTTGAATGGGTCTTTATAAAAGTTAGTTCTCGACGCTCCTTCTTTTTGTAGCGTTTCTGTAGGCGCCAGCTCTGCGCAATGTTGCAAGCTTATGTTTTATGACCCCTTGTAAGAGATTGAGTCCCTCCTTCTGACTTTCTTCTGCTCTTCTCCATTGCTTCCTCAGCTGTCTCCTTTCTCTAACTAAGCTGCTCAATCTCCTGCTGCCGTCTAGACTTTTCAGGAATAGTTTGTACTTTTTCCTTCCTTTTTCAACTCCAAACCTCTCGCTTCCATATGCGTAGATGATGTCCCCAAATTTATCCAATTTCTTTTCAACTGTTCCACTTAACCTTTCCAATGCAAAGCAGAGATCTGTGTTTACTGTGTCCCATGCAGTTTTCTCACAAGCTCTTGGCCATTTAACTCCAGGCTTGTGCCCGTTGAGGTTCTTTTCTCTCTTACGCTGGTTTGTCTGCCCGGGTTCACAAGGATCATTAGGTTCATCACTAACTGTGTCCATGCAAGTCCTCCTCACATCTATGACAGGGGTGCTGATATCCTGCGAACTGTGGTTTGCTTCCTGTCGCTGGATTTCATTCGACTGACTTGACTGACTTCAGTAAGAAGTACTGATCAATGCGAGGCCCTTGTCCCTTCTCCCTCAAGCATTTCATTCTCCCTTGATGAATCTTCAAACCCCTGACTGTTGTCGCCTTACTCCAGCCGCAGACACAAACCTGGAGTTCCATGTCTTTGCTAACTGCAGATCTTGAACTAGTCTTTTGTGAAGTACTCTCTATACTCATATCCGTTTCCGCTCCTAAGTCCTTAACCGTGTTGTCCAACGTTGAGTCATCTTCGCCCCGCTCTCGCAGACTCTAGGGGTATTTTCCTGTTTAATTTCTTTGAAGCCTTGGGCGGTGTCTCCAGCATCCTGTAAACACAGAGCTGGATACTGCCGACAAGGGTAGCTAACCCTTGCCAGCCCCAATGGGGTCTCTTTCCTCCAGTCAGCTGTCTCTCCAGGCTGTCACGAGGTCTTTCCCTTGTTGCCAGCTGCACTATTCACAGCAGTCACTGGACGTATCCAGATCTTCATGATTTCCATTACATGAGAGTAGATGTTAAAACTTCATGCTGATTTGAACTTGGCTCTCGCCAAGATAAGCACCAACTAAGACGTAGCTTCACAGTAAACTAATGTGATCCATATGTGTCTCCATCCATTTGCGCTTCCTTCCATATGATGATGTAGATATCCTTCTGTCTGGTGTTGATGGCTGAAGTGTAATGCTGGCTCCAGGGATCAGCTTATTTTGCCTCCCTAGCGCATCAGCACACACAACGGCTGCGATGCTGGCTCCGGGATCAACCATAGTGCGGTCTCCCCAGCGCATCAGCATGACAACCGCCTGGATTGAGCTAAGTAGGGTACATCTCTGGGGTCTTCAAGTGGGCACCTTCCATCCTCGGTGTTTCGTCGACTAGCCCACGACACCTCAAGAGGGCTCGACGGTGATTCTGGCGTCCCAGCATCACCCCCTCCGCCCCCACTCAACTCAGCCCAGCTTACTTACCTGTATATCAGCCTTTCTTTCTTTCTATTGTGCTTGAGATCCCCAGCCAGAATCTTTCCGTCTCAACCACAGCCAGTTGCTGCTCCTCTCTGCTGCTTCAGATAAGTTCTTCACTGTGCGACGCAACTCTTGGCCATTGAATCCAACATCTCTGAGAAACCGGGTTGTAGAGTGTGCCACAAATCCTCGACATCCCACTTCCACTGGGTAAACCCAGACTCTCCATCCTCGCTGTTCCGCTTCAGTGGCTAGTTGAGCATACCGCAGTTTCTTCCTCTCATACGCCTCATCTACAGCATCCTCCCATGGCACTGTTAACTCCACCAGGTAAACAAGGCGTGCTGATCCAGACCACAAGACAATATCTGGTCGAAGGTTTGTGGTGGCAATCTCAGATGGAAAAATAAGCCGTTGACCAACATCCGCCAGCATTTTCCAGTCTCTAGCAGCTTCCAGTTGTCCTGGGAGGATTGGTTTTAACACCTTTTCTTGGTGGTTGCTCTCCTGGGCGGAGGAATGTTGTCTTTGTGTGTAATGTTTTGATGGAACAGGTGGCAACTTATTGGTCATGTTACGCTTGTCTTCCAATGCTAAGGCCAAACATCGCAGCACCTGGTCATGGCGCCAAGTAAACCGTCCTTGGCTAAGAGCCACCTTACATCCTGTCAAAATGTGCCTTAATGTTGCAGGTGATGAACACAAAGGACATGATGGATCCTCTCCTACCCAGAGGTTTAGGTTCTGTGGTGATGGGAGAACATCATATGTTGACCTTATAAGGAAACTGATCCTGCTCTGTTCCATTGACCATAGGTCTTGCCAGCCAATCTTGCGTTGTTCCACACTCTCCCATCTCATCCATTCTCCCTGCTTGCCCTGGGAAATGGCCTTTATACACCTCATCCTCTCCTCCTGCTTTTGCACCTCGTTGACTACAAGCTTCCTCCATTGCGCTGGGGCTGCCTTGTGCCATGTAGGAGGAGCTGAACTGAGACCAAGACCCCTCTTCCATGCTGAACTTGCCCCATGATATCACCAATTCGAAGGGCAGCCTTTGCATCCTCCACAGCTTTCTTTGCCACCCACTTTCTTCCAGTTTTCAACACAGGTGCTGCTTCCCTTACGCATTTGTCGTGTGACTCTACTAATGTCATTTCCAGTCGGACCTTGGCGCACTTAAACTCCTCGGTTAGAGCGGAGACAGGTAGCTGCAGTATTCCTTTACCATAAAGTCCCACTCTGCTGAGGCAGCGTGGAACTCCCAACCATTTCCTGATGTGTGAACTGATTAAAGCTTCCAGCTTCTCTACTGTTGTCAAAGAAACCTCGTACACAGTCAGTGGCCACAGCAGCCGTGGCAGTAGGCCAAACTGAAAGCACCAGAGTTTTAGTTTGCCTGGTAAAGCGCTGCTGTCTATGCTCTTCAACCCTTCCACAGCTTGTTGTCTAACTTCTCCCACACGAACTGTGTCCTTTAGATCCCCGTCGTACCATCTCCCAAGGCTCTTCACTGGCTTCTCAGACACTGTTGGTATTGCCTCACCATTAATGAAGAACGTTTTATTGTATTTTAAATGTATAAATCATTGCGCTGAAATAACACTAATGTGTTTTGGGTAGGCTACACATTATGAAAAAATATATAAATCTGTACGCTACTTCTATAGAGTATACAGTACAGTAGTAAAATCAAATGAACAACACCTTACACACTTTCTTTTTATTTTAGACTGTAGGCTACCTGGTATGGTAACACAAAATAAATCATGCTGCTGCATTGTACACATTGGTGTACAATGCGAATAAAAGATTATTTTAAATTGAAACAATGCATTTAGCGGGGTTTATTATTATTATTATTATTATTATTATTATTATTATTATTATTATTATTATTATTATTAACTTGGCAGCCTAGTCAATTAACTCAAAATAGATCATGGTGTAGCATTGATAAGCTATGATACTTACAGGAGGACAGTCAATTCTCATTAATATGAATTTCAAGGGACCAGCAACAAATGTTGCATAATACCAGTAATTCGTATTATCAAGAGTAGCCTATAAGCCAAATGCATACTGTCCACTTTTATTTGTTACTCAGTGGTGCAGTGCTAAATTGTGCACATAATACACCACCTGCACATTAATAGAATAGGTGTGTTTCCTATTCCTGTACAGATGGCCTGAATGAGCTGGAGGGGTTAGCAGCACATATGTGCAGTCTATTGGTTCCAACGCGTTGGGGAAACCAGAAATGTCATAGAAATTTGTTTTCAAGGCTTGTAAGGACACATTGTATTTTGGGAAAAATAGGTATTTGGTAGGTAGTTTAGGGACAGCTATTGAAAACAGAGTGTCATAAATGTTGATGTAGTGTAATTCATGCCTTAGAGTGTTACTGGACCTACCAACTCCCTACAGTATCTAATAAGGTACACCCTGCTTAGGCTTGGACCTGTTTACTCTTTGTGAGAAATCATTTATGCTCCAATTCACAGAAAAAAGTTCACTTCGTTCTAATGTGAAAATAAGGAGAGGTTAATTAAGTTCTAAGATTTAAGTCAAAACACACTTTCTTAATAAAATGCTTAACTTTTTTGTCCTTCAAAAAACTGTGTCACCTCTCAAGTCTCTAATGGCATCTTACTGCTCCATTTGACACATGCTCTCTGGTTTTTATACACTGCATGTGTTTTAACTGTGTGCTTTATCAGCTCTGATCTGAACTACTAACGTGTTCCGTGCATGCTTTCCCTTTTTTATTTTACATTTTAATGGAGTCAAATTAAACACTCTAGTTTCCCTGCCATTAATTATTCCAGACTTTTACAAATTAACAAACTCATTTCCTTCACAGTTTAATAGCAGTTTGCACCCTGCATGTACCTATGTCACCTCCTTCAATTCTAATCACCTCTGTTTTGACATCAATTATTTTTATTACCCACTAGTAAGCACCTTTGTACTGGTATCTGACCTTAGACTGTTCTGGCTTCAGCTTCTCCAAGATAGGGTAGGTTTCTTGGTGTTTGTTTGGACTAAAATAGAGATGCAAATAGATCTTTATTTCAGGCATTTTGTTAGAAACCTCATCCCCATCATGGGTTTTATATGTCACATTGTATGGAATGTCGTACCAGTCTTGATTCAATTTTGGGGGGTAACATGAAGAACCAATGTTCCACCCAAGTGATATGCATTTGTTGGAAACTGACTTGAGCTACCACTGTAGGACGGATTGCTCATACAAATCCGTTGTATGCCTTTGAACATGGGATGATTATGTGTTCAGGATTCCTAATGTATTTGTGTGGGAAGGTTAGGGTAAAATGGGCAATGCATGCCCAAGCCCCAGTCGTTTTGTCCCAGTATTGGTTTTGGGTAGTGTATAAATAAAGTTCATTTCGTACAGGTTATCCGGACGTCCAAGAGCATCTGCACACAAATTGAACACGTCAGCATTTAAACTACCTGCTCCGGGAGCACATACATCTACAGCCCCCTACACATCAACTCTTTCCTCACAATGCTCTGGGATATCCCTTTGCCAAGATAACAGCTTATGTACACAACGATCCTGGAAATCTTCCTTTTAATGCCCTTCCACTAGCACTTTCACTCTCATTTTAAGAACACAAATAGCACACCTCGTACCTATGGCTCTCAACTTAAGTGTTATAGAGGAGGAGCACTGTACCGTTTCCCTTTCTCGAAACGTATTATAGATAATATAAAAATGTATCTTCCAGTTCTGATGTTAACCAGTTAAATCTTTGCCAAACAAAAACACATCCTTATTGTAAACTCCTTCGAAAATGAATCAATATTAAAAAGCAACTAGAAAATAAATAAGCAAACAAATAACCCTAATATACATACATACATAAGCAAACACCATATTCCCAACCCAGACAGGAACCCCATTCTACACAGTGGATGTCTAGGATACTACAGCCCTGCATCATTCAAGTGCTTACTGCAACAATTTACAATATAAAGCTATTAGTAGTGTTTTCCCTAATTTACCAGAAGATAAAAACCCAAGAGAACTGACAAATTGTTGCTTTCTTTTATCAACTGGTTGCTTTGCATCAGGTAATACCCTGCTATTGAAGTGATGTTTTGCTCCATATTGTTATCATGGGACTGAATGAGTGCAGCAGTCTGGCATCGCTAAACACAAGGGCTCCTTAGTTCATTAAGTGCATCTGGTTGGTAGATTGAGGACACTCTTTGGCTGAGGCCCCAAATCTTTTCAGAACCTTGCAATGTTCCAGCAGGTAGACATCTCCCAGGTGTCCATTTGACTTAATTACAATGGCTACTTGAATGCACATTCGAAGATGTGCAAAGGACTTGTTCTAGTGATTCCCTCCCTGAAGCAAGAAGCCATGTCCTATTAATATCTTTCTACAAGTAATTGTCTGCCCTAAGCATTCCCCAAATTATATTAAAGTCTCATTGTTTTGAATATCAGGAGGTCATTTAACTGAACAGCTCAGCTGCAAGAAACTGGGCTTTTGAAACAAATAATATCTGTATGTTTGTATGTATGTATGTATGTGTGTATGTATGTATGTATGTATTTGGCTTAACAGCAACTCTCTTTTTTTGCTAATACTTTACGCATGCTTTCTAAAAGGCCTGTAGCAAAACAATATTATTCTATTTCTTGCCAATGTATGGATGATTTGTGTATTAGTAAGATAATGTTTTGCATTTCTGACTTTAATAGAGGCCTTGGATAATGTGTAAATTAGCAACTTAATAAGCAAAGTATCTAATTTTAAATTAAGTATACAGTGCTCCCTCCCTATAAGGCTCTCAATTATAATGCGCCTCAGATATAACACTCCTACAGCATGTCCCCCAATTCCCTATACTAGTGGTTCATGCAATATTTCTACAGTAAATACAGTACTGGTGTTGTTCAAACTGTAAACAACTTCTCAGTCTAACTTCCATTTCTGTCTCTCCCTTTTGATACAGTCTCTGAACTGAAGAAAAGCTGCACTGGCACTTTATAACACAGACATCTTATTCAGCATTCATTTTATAACTAAATAAATATTAGGCCTACTACGAGGTTATCTTACCCAATTTATTTACTTTTTTGCTGCGAGAGAAACTGCAGCTTTCTCCGGGAGATGAGATGTTACAGCTTCGCTTCAGCCGCACTCCAGCAGCCGAACCTGGGGCGAGCCCATTCCCTCTTCCCCTCACCCGACCCGCTCTCCTTCTTGCACTTGGTTTGCTTGCTTGTCGTTTCGAACTGAACTCCCAACCGCCATTTAGCCAGGCTAGGAATGTTACCTTTTTTTTGTGAAAAAAAATATAACGTTGATTACATGATGCTTTATGCATGGTTAATTCACGGAAAGTTAAATTTTTGCTTCACTATATGTGCATTATAGAGAGGGAGTTATATTTTTGTATTTTAGTCAGATGTGTGTTGTTATGTGTCCCGCGGCGCCCCCCACCTCCCTCCCCCGTTTATAACGCTCTTCAGTTATAATGCTCATATTGTGTGTCCCCCGAGACCCGCGTTATAGCGAGAGAGCACTGTATTTGTTATTTGATGTACACTACATGTAAACATTATATAAGCAATTAAAATGTAGGTTTACAAAAGTTAAAAACAAGTGCAGGTAAGTTCAACAGGTATTCAGTGTTAGAGAATTAAACTACCGGATAAGGTGAAGAAATTTGGTTAGTAAAAAAAATGGGCTCTCAGAACCAGCTTCAACTAAAAAAATTCAAGACTGTATACATTCTAAAGGGCTTTTAAGGATTATCATATAGTTTTAGATACTGAAATGTGGGGAAGTGATAAAAATAAACCTATTAAGCATATACTCTAAACCCTGTGGATACAGCTGTTGATGTTGGTTAAAACAATAACCCCATACAATCCTATACTCAGTACCTTCAGCTCTATAAGTGGAAGGGACTTATAAAAGACATGTATGTCCTTTGGTGTGTTATATCAGAGTGGGCAGGGTAGAAACCACCAGGGAAAGATCAGAGAATGATCAAACAAACTGAAAATTTGAAGCTGACTAACAAGAGCAGCTGAGAGAAGTTCACTTACACGGCTTGGTGGCTGTGAGAATGCAAACATGTCACCTTCTTGATGTCTATAATATTGAGATGCCAGCCAGTCCAGGCGTAAGTCTATTCTTATTGTGTTACCGTTTCTGTTAAATCTTGTGCTGTAATATACTGTTGATATAACTGAATGTGTGCTTGCTGTCCCTACAGAGGCCCTCATGAAAACAAAAGCTGCATATCATAAGGCTATCCTGGTTAGGGAAACTGTGAAACAAACAAAAAAACTGAACATCTATCGGTGATCAAATAGCAGGTTACAGCTGTGCCTAGCATATATAGATGGCAAAAACAAAAACAACAAAACAAATATCTAGAATAAAACGTTTTTTATTGATTTGTTTTTTGTGATCGAATTGTATAAATAGAAGAGGTTTTTGTTGTGTAATGTCTTATGCACACACAAGTTTAAGGAAGTGATAACATGTATTTCATAAATATTGACCATTAAATTCGCTTTTCCTTGAACCAAATGTGAATTCCTAAACAGGTTGACCCATTCTAGAATGGCAAAAAGAGGCAATGGGTGTGCAGCGTTAAGTTTGCTTAATTACACTTTGCATGGTTAACTGTCCTCAATTGTCTTAATTGGTTTATTTTTTATATAAAAATAAATGCTATATATACATGTTTATATATAAATATATGTATTCATATTTAAAATAATGCATACACGTTTAATTGTCATTACAATTATTAATACACAGCATCATTAAAACACCACATAAACAAACATGGATATAGGAAACTTGCTGCACCAGATTTGAGATTTTAATATACAGTATATATTTCGCTTTTTGTTGTTGTTTTACTTATACACACCCATGCATTTGGCTAGCATTTACAGATAGTTACAAAACAAATAAGATGATGCTTAAACAGTTTAATTTAGAATATATGCATTTTATTGATTAGGTAGAATAATCTGCAAAATATAAATCTATAAACAACTGTAGATTTTTTACCTTATAATCTATTAATCCTTGTTAGGGGTATTAAATGAATTACCTAAAAATGTACCGTAATCTCCCCAAAATGTGTTGCCAGTGCTTATCTTCAGTTATCTTGTCTTGTAAGAAAGTAGCCTAAAAAGTAGGCATACAAAATAAAAAAAAATCAGAAACCTACTATTATAATATTATATATATATATATATATATATATATATATATATATATATATATATATATATATATATATATATATATATATATATATAATAGTAGGTTTCTGATTTTTTTATATATATATTTTTATATATATAATGTTTTTTTTTTTATTTGAAACCAAATGTGTTTTCAATGCTAGAATATAATTTAAAACTTATGGTTATTGCATGTACCAACACTATTTTAATTAAAATTCACAATCTTGTACCGCCTTTTAATGCAGAAAAAAACCTATTAATATAAAATGTTAATTCACATCTTCTGATAAACTTGGGTAAGCTGAGTTCATTTGGCTTTGTTTTGTAAATGAGTTGATCATTAAGCATCTCTTCTCCTGATCTCCTATTGTTCTCTTGTGCATTTATTTCAGAATGTAACCCTGACCTTTTCATGCCTCAAACTCAAGAACAAGATTTGCAAGTATGAGATGACCAATTACAGCAATTTGATGTACTTACAGGTTTGAAGTAGAATCAATGATTTGTTCAAGTGATTTTATCATATTGTTCAGCTGCACAGTTTGAATATCAAATACAGTTGAGATTCTTATTGATGCAGTTCTATGAAACAAGTGAATTGGCTATCAGCCCATTCTTTCTTGTTTTCTAGGGGCCTGTGTATTTTTGCAAACACCTTAGAACATAATTATGTAATCATTTTGAGCTATACAAGGCCAAGCTCATAGAAAACAATGCATAAGGTCTACAATTTTTAAAAAAGAGAAAAGGAGGGGATATGATTTACAGGTCCAACCTAAACCTTTACAACCACAAAAAAACAATGTCAAACCTTCCCCCTTCTGTTTACTACTAGTTACCAGTAGTGTGCAACATGCTTTATCTTGTCACTGCTCCCTGATCTCTCTGCAAAGACACAACTGTAATCTACTCTGGTCGGCCTGGTCAGCTAAACTTGATTCAGTTTCAGAAGCAATCCATGAAAGGCTTCTACTGCCATCTTCACAATTAACGGGGTTGTTGTTTAAACAGCCAATGCATTTCTTGAATGGCATCTTGCTTGTAAAAATAAGTCTGCGAAAAATATGAAGGACGGTATTCCTGCAACAAAATAAAACCCCTCATGCCCATTTCTTTAACCACTGGACCACACAGCCTTTGGGTGCATATGACAGAGTACACCCCGCCCGTGTATTATTATTTGTATATATGTATGTTTTGTATTATTATTATTATTATTATTATTATTATTATTATTATTATTATTATTATTATTATTATTGTATTTTTAGGCGGGCGGACAAAGCCGTCCATCCTAATCATTATTGTGTTTATGTGCGGGCGGTCGAGCACCGTCCGTCTTTTATTATTTGCTGTTTGAGATCAGCGAGAGAGCCGGTCTTGTAATGTGTAGTAGGTGGGTATGGGGTTAAAACCCCTTCCCTATAACTCTTGTGGGAATGTGGCTGGAGCCTTAATAAGGTCATTTATTAATAGGTAATTAAGGCTCCAGCCACGAATATAAACTCGGCTCAGAGGGGGGTTGGATGTTCAGAGGAGGAGCGAGAGTGAGCGCGAGAGCGAGAGCGAAAGCGAAAGCGAAAATTAACAAAACAAAACAAAACATATACAGGATCAGTGAAGACATTTGCCCAGCCTGACCTGTATTGGTTGTTCATTTTGTGTTCGTGATTTGTTTTATTTAAAATATTTATTTTCGCTCTGTGAGCACAGTGTTTTTGTTTAAATCTTTTATTTTATTTTTGTATTTAAAATAAAGACGACGCAAACGCAATTGCACCCTACCTGCAGTATCTGTTTCAGTTCCTGCTTCTGGCCTGAGGTCACCACACACGCCATCCTGTCACAGTGCATTTTCCAGGCATTGTGGTATGTGAGTAGAACACATGGAAAATAACCCTGCCGCCAAAGTGAAAATATAAGAGAATTGGAATTTATGTTGTTCTGTGTTAGATGTGTCAACACAATCTGAAGCAAATTTTTGACTTCCAGTATGGATTTGTTTGCTGTGGTCTGGTAAAGCACAGCAATGCTATTACTGATATTGCAAGAACATGAAATTACCCAACTATATTTTATACAAGGAAACAAGATAAGTGGGCCCAAAGTAATATTTATGCAACATGACATAAACTAGTATGGTGGATGACAGAACATATCTTGGCTATAATATTTATGTCTCCTTTTTTAATGTTTGTATAGGTACAGCACTAATAACAGTATTCCATTGGATAAACATTTTCATTATTACTTGCAAGTGAAATTCCATGGTGTATGTGCTCTCTAAAGACTGCTGTTTTGGAAAGTTGCCATTTGTTTTTATACATACTGTGTAAAGCATCCTATGAGAGTTAAAAGAATCGCTGCTGACCTGAATTAGTAAAAGTTGCTTTAGATTAGCGGAAGAGTTCTCATATCTGGTGACTTGGGACTCATATTCAGCCAAAGCCAGGAGTGCTCTTCCTTTCTCAAGGGATATACATTCATTTAAAAAATATGATATAAATATTCAGGGACTGGATCACACACTCCTGTAAATAGGCTTCTGTATACTGTAATATAAGAAAGCTCCCTATCGCAAGAGTTTCAGTCACAAAGGGCAAGGCAGCAGGTGTAACAGTAATAGGCAGCTGCTTTGGTAACTGCACACTGATGTTCCAGAAGCAACTCTCTCCACAGTGTTGACTAGCACCGGGGTTCTCAAACCCGCTCCTGGAAAACCCTTAATGTCTGGGTTATTCCAACTGAGCTCTCAATCACTTAACTAAACCCTTAACTGAACTAATAATTTGCTTAATTAGACATTTTTAATTGTTCTTAGTTCTGAAAAAGATGCAGATTTAAAATGTTACAACTCGAAAACTGTTTAAGAGCTGAAAACAAGTAAAACGGTCTAATTAAGTACATTATTAGTTCAATTAAGGGTTCAGTTAAGTAACTGAGAGCTCAGTTGGAATGAAAACCAGAAGACACAGGGGTACCCAGGATCGGGTTTAAGAACCCGAGCTAGCTGCTGATTCTCCTAGAGGAATTAGATGTCATCACCACTAAGGAATGGTCAAGTATCCACCCAGAAGAATGTAAACATCTTGCAGACACATCACATTTAATCATCTGCTCTGGTAGATGTTTCTATTTTTTGTCCAACCCATTATCAATTATGTCAGCTTTTTATGGCTTCCCTCCTTTAGCCCTTGGCTCTCGAGCAGGGTCTGTGTGGAAAATAATAACTATACAGTATGTTGTCTGTAAAGGCATGTCACAAAGACGGCCGGAGTGGGTGGCGTCAGACCAGAGCCAGGAACTGGAAAAAGGATACCGCAGGTAGTGAAAATGGCGTTTGTGCCATCTTTAAATACAACAAACATAAAGCAAATGTTTTAACAAAAAGAGGAAACTGTGCTCACCGAGCAAAATAAACAGTTAAGCAAAACACGTCACGTACACAAAAAGAAATACAATAAACGATCCAGGTCAGGCTGGGCTGTAGCCGTCATTGTTCCTGGACGTATTCTCAAAGTTAAAGTTGTCTCTCCTCTCTCTCGTTGCTCTCGCTCCTACTACACCACCTGCAGGCTTTTTATAACAGGTGACCACCTCCCGATTAGCAACAAATTAAATCACCTAATTAATTGCACGAGTTTAATTACTTACTGTGGATGGGGGTTCCCATCCACGTTACTAAACAATAACAAAATAAACAAACGGCTACACCATCAAAATACAAAACAATAAAACATAAGGCGCTCGCCGTCATGTAAATAATAAATCATAATACAAATACAAAATAACACAGGGGCGTTGGGGGAACCCCCGTTCTAAACTAAAATAACCAAAACAATGTACAGGGCTGCTCGCCCTGTTACAAGGCAGCATCAGATTTTGGCAGATTTAGCTAATCCTTATTTTGTATCTTGTTTTACAGGAAAATCCACCGCAGCAGATTTATATAAGTTATATATACTAAACTGTCATCTCTCACATTTCTGGAAATGCTTGGAGAATTGTCAGATTAAGGATCTGTAGGTCAGTTGATCTGGTCCCTTAGCCCCTCTTACTGTATATATTAGCAATACCAGGCTTTTATTGTAAAGTAAATAGATAATGCTACTTGTATCAACATTATCTGCATCCTTTACAATCTGGCTTGGCTGGATGAAACCGTATTCAGTAGAATAAAAACAAATAATCCATATTATGTTAAAGGTTATTAATTTCGAATAGTACAGAGTGTTCTTCCTCAATCAATGCTTTAAAATTACAAGGATTAAATATTTAGGGCAGACCTGTGAGGCTTTTCTAAATATTTTCTAACATGACAGTAGAGATAAAAATATTATGTAAAAGTAACTTTTATTTTCAAAATGTTCTGTTTTTTTATTTCATTTTTTCTTATGAGAAGAAAAGAATGCCATGAAATATCATGAGCATTTTAAATAATCATATATACAGTATATATATATATATATATATTTTCCTGGTAGATAACTGGTTCTGACAAAATGTAGGTGTCCCAAGCTGAAGGCGAATGGCACTTAAGAAAGACAAACTCTATTATCAGTAAGTAATGACGGATGCACAGAATATTAATGCTATTATAAACCAAACATTATATTCTGGACTGGATTGCTTCAGCTGCTTGAAATTTATGTCACTGTTTAAAGCAAGTTTCAAGATGCTAAAGTCTGGTTAGATTTTAGAGTGCAGCTACTTGGGGGATAATGAACACTCTACTGTGAACCCAGTTGGCTGAGACGATGTGTGAGGTTTACAATACCTTGGTATACCAGAGTTAAAGAGTAAGTATTGGGGTTCTGAAAAATATAGCGTTACACGTCCCCACATGTTGCTACAATTGTTTAAATAACGTACCTGTCGATTTTCTTTTCATTGTTAACATCCTGACAACTTTTTACACTTTAAAGTCTGTTTCAAAGCTCTTTTCAAAATGTCCGCTCTAGTGCACTGATAGTCAGGGCTGGCATCAGGAGGGGTGCAAGGCTTTGGGGGGGCCGAGCACTGGGTCAATTTTTTATTTTATTATTCTGAGCCCACTTTAATGACTAGATGTAAAAACATAGTGTCGTCTAATCTACTGCGATTAGAAAAAGAAACCGTAGCAAGGTAGTATTGGTGGACTGTCAATCAAAACTCAAATTCACAAACCACAGCTGACAGATTATTTACCTGGAGGTGGGACATAGCAAGCAGTCTGGCAATAGGTCAGTGTTAAAGTCATGTGATTGCTCTGTTGGGAGATCCTAAAGGCGCAATTTCATGAGACCAAACAGAACTGAACAACCTGATTTGGCGAAACCCTTCCACCTTCCTGCCGTGAAAACATGTTATTCGGTCAAACTTCACGTGGAGTGCAGGATGCGCCCTATAGCCTGGAGGTTGCCTGTTCGGGTCCAGGCTATTCCACTGCCGCCGTGGACGGAGTTCCCAGGGGCGGCGCACAATTGGGGTAGGGAGGTCTTAGGTTGGCCAGGGTGTCCTCAGCTCACCATGCACCAGCGACCCCTGTAGACTGGCCGGGCACCTGCAGGCCTGCCTGCAAGCAGCCCAGAGCTGCATGGTCCTCCGACGCTGTGGCTGCATGGCAGGCCTGCAGAGTGAAAAGAAGCAGAGGGCTGATGGCACATGTTTCTGAGGACGTGTGTGTTCGTCTTTGTCTCTCCCGAGTCAGCGCGGGGGTTGCAGTGGTGAGACGGGCATAAAATTGGGCATTTCAAATTGGGGAGAAAATGGGGTAAAAAAACAATTGCCGATTACAGATTCTAAATCCTAGCACCGGCAATGCTGATAGTGTATGGATTATTGCCAACATTGTCAAACAGATAACAAAGCAATAACGATCCATGATGTGGTACGGAACAGAAAAGCAAGAAGACTTGTTATGTTTTTGTTTTGTTTTGTTTTAATCGCTCTTCCTTCAGTGATTTTTAGAGGTCAGATCTCAAACCCCAGTGCACTAGAGTGGAAAGTTTGAAAGAAAGTTATAAAGTTATAAGTGTAAAAAGTTGCCTGGATGTTAACAATGAAGAGAAAAATTACAAGTATGTTATTTAAACAGTTGTAGCAACATGTGAAGACTGTAAATATAACGCTATATTTTTCGGAACCCCGCTACTTACTCTTTAACTTTTATAAGCAAGTTTAGTAGGATAATTTACTGTTAACTATGGTTCAATGATAAGGTACAGTTACATGGATTAATTGTGACACAAAACCTGGAAGACTATTTCCTTGTTGTATTAGTGACACAGAACACTCTTATCTAATAGAACTCATAAGTCTGAACAAGATTTCTGATATCTAAAAGGTGACATCAATATCCACAATAAAATGAACTGACCAGAAAAGTGCTCAGGCCGTTACAGATTATAGATTTTTTCTCATTGTCCACTTTATTAGAAAAACTTTACAGGAGGCTGTGTGGTCCAGTGGTTAAAGAAAGGGGCTTGTCACCAGGAGGTCCCCGGTTCAAATCCCACCTCAGCCACTGACTCATTGTGTGACCCTAAGCAAGTCACTTAACTTCCTTGTGCTCTATCTTTCGGGTGAGACGTAATTGTAAGTGATTCTGCAGCTGATACATAGTTCACATACCCTAGTCTGTGTAAGTTGCCTTGGATAAAGGCGTCAGCTAAATAAACAAATAGTAATACAGTGTATGATATCCAATATGTGTGCACAAAGATAAGTCAAAGGTTACTTTTTATATTTCTCTAACAAAAAAAAAACAATAAAAGACTGCTTTGACAATCTGTCTCTGATAGGTGAAACTAGTTAGATTGATGGTTGAAAAAGTCGAGGAGCAAATTTACTGTAAAGGCAACAGACCCAAACTTCAATCTTTCAATGTTAGTTGCAGAGATAAAATGGTATAAAATCGAGGGGTTAAATCTCCAGGTAGTGCCACGCAATACCTCAACATTGTCACAGGGGAGAGGAGGAGTGGGGTATTTTGCAGTTATTAATAAGGAATATAAACTTTGAACGGAATACAACTTTTTTTTTAATCAAATGTCAGTCATGCAAACACACTGAAAGAGATACAGAGTCTACAAATGTGTGCTGATTTTCTGTTATACTGAAATTCGAAGGGAATCTGAAAGAATGCACTGTTACATTAACTTCTACCTTTTTAGTATAATGAGATAGAGTGTGTGAGAATGAGGCTTCTATCACCCTGACAGTGCTGTTGGTGACTTCCTGGGTGCTTTCATATGGTACGGTATACATAATATTAGCCTATTGTTGTAAGGTATTATGGACTGTATTTAAACCCAGATAATGCAATATTCTGTGTTTTTGGATGGTTTTATTTTCTCTTTTTATAGGTTTTTATGAAATCCGCTTACAAGCAATAACACAAACAGATGTAATCTGCAAACCACTCCACTGCCGTGCCTCAAGCCTGGGTTCTGATGCAGTTCAAACTTTCAGAAAGCAATACACTTCAGGTACGTTGATGGGCTGCTTTTTTATTTTTTTTGCAACTATATTGACATACTTGTACATTTTTTATAACATTGGGATCGTATTAGAAATAGTATTGCTTTGTACAGGTTAATACCCTAGCTATAAAATGTATAAACAAGTAAATGCAGTCTAACTGTTCACAATTCAGATCTAATTACATCTCTTATATTACAGTTTTTTCAATTGCTAAAACACAATTACTGAAACTACCAAAACAGTTAACAGAGGTTTGACAATGAGAAGCTGGACTAGTATCATTTTAAACTGAGAATAGGTATACATGCACATTGCACAACTAAATATGAATATGAATTGTGTTTTACATTATCATTTTACAGTAATATCCATGTGCATTATTGTTATGTTCAGAATTGAACGAAAATCTTCTGCTGGTGGCCATGGTCGTTGTTTCACTGAAGAAAAAAATGCAGTAATTGTAGACATGGTAATTGCCAAAAATGACACCCGCCTTCGTGAGATACAGAGCAATAGTGGTGAAGATGACGATGTATTTCACGACGTGAACAGTGTCAGCTTGTCAACTATTGACCGTGTTCTCAAGAAGCACAATGTTCTAATGAAACAAATCTACCAAGTGTGGCAGGATGGCTTGCAGTGGTGAGGTGTGGTGACGTCATGGACCAGGAAGTAACTGAACCAAAACAATGGATGGGCAGGTGAAACTGAACGCAACTGCGGTCAGCGTATTTATTAACTAAATAAACAAAAACAAAAGATTTAAACAATAACAAAACACTAAACAAAAAGGCACAAGGGCCAAACAAACCAGACAGACAAACAAGTAAGTGTCGTGCTGGCTAATCCAGCATGTTTTAGCAATTGTTATCTTAAATTCTGTCTCCTCTCTATCTCCCCACCTCCTCTCTGTACACCCAACCCCTGGCACGGACAGCTGCAGGTTCTATACTCTGGCCGAGGGTTAACTAGCTGTTAATTATCTTATTACCCCTCGCCACAGTCTGCATCGCTTGGTAAGGATGCGTGACTGTCAGCTTGTTAAATAATCAGTAGCTGATCAGCCACGCATCCTCACAGGTTTTAATATACAAAACAAATAATAACAAAGACGCGGCGCTTTTATCCGCCGCAAAACAAATACAAATAATAATAAATAAATACATAGGGGCGGGACACTCCGCCACACAAGTTATATTTGAAAGGAATAGTGAAAGGCTGAAGGAATTATGATATCAGTATGTACCAGTAAGTTCAAATTACTACAGTGGACATAATGTCCTGTTTACAATTTTTCTCAATTCTGAGCTGGGACCTAGTGTAAAATGAGTCCTGGCCCTATCAATATGTCTTCATTGATGAGGCAGGCTTCAATTTATCAAACAGGTGCCGACATGGCCGAAACATCATTAGACAGCGTGCCACTGTGGATGGAACCTGGCCACGTGGAGGGAATGCCATTACATGCGCTGCCATCTCATATAATGGAGTGGTTTTCCACAGTCCGATGATTGGCTCGTACAATATTGAATGGTTGCTTGTCTTTCTTGACGAATTGAAAGATCGTCTTCTCCAACCCGGCGAATCAATTCCGGAATGCAGTGAAGGATAGAGCCCACAACTTTTGGCATTGTTTGGGACAATGAGTTTTCATCGTGCTGTGCAGGTGCGGGAGTGGTTTGATGCACAGCCCCGCTTCTCTGTGATTTTCCTTCCACCTTACTCCCCTTTTCTCAACCAAGGTGGAAGGTGTATGATCACAATCCCCATGAACATGTCAAACTTCACCCGGATATAGAGACGACTTGCAATGACATCAGGGCAGAAGCATGCCAAGGCTGGATCTGTCACGCCAGACGATTCTTCCTCAGGTGCATTGCCAGACAAAATATCTGCTGTGATGTGAAGGAAAATATGTGGCCAGAAAGAAACAAGAGGCTTAGTGACAGCAAGGTGACAGCAAGCAAACAGTCGCTCGAGCGATAAATATTTCAGCTCAGCTGTATGCATGGGCTCAAATGGAGGCTTCAAGAGTGCATTGAGCGCCACATTTAACCACCAGCGAGGAACAATGTCCTTCATAGGCGGCCAAAGCCACCGAAACCCTTTCAAAAATTGCCCTGCTAGGAAGATGAGCTCCTACGGAGACTGAGTCAATTTTCACATGGCAAGACGAATGGCTGCCAGATAGACCTTTAATGTAGAGGGGGGATTTCCTATAATCAAACAGGTCCTGCAAAAATTGCAGTATTACTGCCATGGGACAAGTCATGGAGTGGAACCCGTGAGGCAGACACCACGTCTGAAGGACGCTCCACTTCCCATACTGGGAACGTATGGACGATGCTCTGGCATTTTATAAGGTGTCAGTAACCCTATTGGACAGACCCAGATGGCTCAAATGCAGTCGTTCAGGGGACAGACCCAGAGCTACAGACTCAATGGGTTGGTATGCCATAAGGTCCCCTGTGCCTAACTGAGCAGGTCACAGTGCTTGGGCAGTCTCCACGTCTGGCCGCTCAGGAGCTGCATCAGTCTTCTGGGCCAATAAGGGTTCACTAGGAGCACCGTGGCCTGGACCTGCCTGATTTTCTCCAGACATAATGGGAACAAGGCAAGCGGTGGGAAGGCATATAATAGTTGCCTCGGTCACTGGTGTGCCAAGATAAGGATGAGAGGAGGTCTGCCACCCAGTTTATTACTGCTGGCATGTACTGCCTGCAGTGAGAGGAGGTTCTCGCGTGCCCAGAACAAAAGCTTGCGGGCCACATGTTGGAGACTGGGCCACCTGAGGCCGCCCTGGTGTTGATGTAAGCCACCACTGTTGAGTTGTCTGTACGGACAAGCACGTGCCTCCTTCAAACCTTCTGCAAAAAAATGCTGCAAAGCTAGATAAACTGCCTGCAGCTCCCAAACATTTATGTGGAGACCCTGCCAGGGGATTTCACACCCCCGCGCCCCCTGCCATTCCACACAGCACCCCAGCTCAGGCTGGACACGTCCGTGATGATGACCTCCCTTCTGGTGACACTGCCAGCACTACACCGAGGCGTAGATAGGCAGGCTCTTTCCATCAGGCATGTGTCTTTAGACTGTGGCGAGACACTGTCAATAGGCAGTCACGGTTCAACGCCTGCTGAAAAACCCTGCTGTTGAACCAGGCCTGCGGAGGGCGCATGTGCAGGAGACCCAAAGGTAGGGTCTGAGAAGCTGCTGCCATCAAGCCCAGAAGTTTCTGGAACTCACTACCTGCTGTTGAGCTAAATAGCTCTAAGCAGGCAGCTATTCTCTGCATTCTGCCGACTGACAGTGTGGACAGCATGGAACTAGAGCCCAAACACACTCCCAGATAGGAGGCTGTCTGAGAAGGCGTGAGTTGGCTCTTCACATAATTCACCGCAAGTCCCAACCGTTGAAGGTGGCCGGTGATAAGTTCCATGTGGGCGTCTGCCTGTGCTGGAGACTGGGTACAAATTAGGCAGTCGTCCAAATAATTGAGTACTCTGAAGCCTTGAGTGTTAATGGGGCCACGATAGCTTCCATGGACTTTGAAAAGACATGGTGAGCTAGAGACCAAATGGCAAGACCCGGAACTCATACGCTGTTCCATGAAAGGCGAACCGCAAGTACTTCCTGTGCGCTGGTTTTATGGTGATGTGGAAATAGGTGACTTTGAGGTCCACCGTGGTGAACCAGTCGTCTAGCCTGATTGACTGCAACAGCTGTTGCATTGTCAACATTTTTAACCTCTTTCGGCTCAGATATATGTTGACCTGTCTGAAGTCGAGGATTGGTCTGAGGCCACCATCCCACTTGGGCACAAGGAAGTACCTGGAGTAGAACCCTTCTTCCAACTGGAGGGGGTCTATCATGCTCCTGAGACACCACTGTGGCGTCATGTGGGTCCGTGACTGAAGTTACAGTCACGCCCTGAAAGGGAGGGGGACCGTGCTTGAACTGCAGTGAGTAGCCAGTCTGAACAGTAGTAAGCACCCAGATGGCTCCCTGCAAAGGGGCCTTGGGCCTTTGGCAGCAAACCCCTAGGGCTGCTACCCGGCTTGTGGTTTGGCCTGAGGCTTCTGCCTCTGGCCGGGCAGTAGAACCTATTGTAGCCTCCACGACAAGCAGCCGCTGGCCGGTTCTGAACACCACCTCTGGCAGCAGGCTGCTGGGACCTATGACACCAGTTTGCCGCTGGTTTACGCACTGGGGACGCGTCTACCAGCACAGCCAGTTTTCTACCTACAGCCTGCCCAGTGTTGACAGATGGAGCAGATTCTTATTAACCAGGTGCATCTCATCCAGCTGTTGTGGTGAGGGCCTGTGACTGTCAGAGAGGGACCTCAACAAATAGGACTGGTAGGCTACAAGAGGTGGTCGGCTCATCATCAAAGATGGACTACCTTGTGTCACCTTCTGTCGGCCAGGGCACTTGCAAGACTGCAGTGGCCCTCTTGATCAGTGATAGAAGCTCTGCCAACAGGGAGAGCTTAACCACAGGGGATGTGCTGTCTGACTCCATGTCCTCAGACGGGAACGCCAGTTTATTCAGATATCGGGTTTAAGTGGTAAATACCCATTCGGTAATGGTTACATTTTGTACTTGAAAGGGAACTATTGAACCCCTGTGGAGCATGTCATTGTTTGATGTAACTTTCAACATTTTTATATTTTACTGCTAGCAAGTTTTATTTAGTGTGTTAGATTTATCCAAATGTTGCTTTGCATACACAACAGCTAAATATGTTAATGTCTTACTAAAAAAGGAATACTTCAAAGGATATATTCATTGTCCCCACTAAAACAAGTTGCATACTGAAAGAAAGAAAGAAAGAAAGAAAGAAAGAAAGAAAGAAAGTATTTTCCATTGTATTTTCTTCTGCATTCTAATCAGGGCTGTACACTTTTTTCACTCTGAAGGGTGAGATAGCTTTAAAGATTTAAGTTTAATGTTTCTCTATTCAGAATTCCAGTTTTTATAATCTTTAAGGAAGAAATTAAAACGTACTTACTACAATGAACCAATAAATATAATGCAACATAGGGTAAAAGAACATGGTACAACTGACACAAGTCTTTCTTCCAATGCTGTATGTAAAAACATTTGGCAATACAGATATTCTGCACTGCTGTATCATTTCAAAGAGACATGGCTGCAGAAACCTGAAAATGCAATCTGTGTTAAAGTAAATAATTGAATAAGCTCAATTTGGTAAGTTGGCAAACTCTCCTCTATTATGCTTTCACCTCAGCGCTAAAATAGTTAGAGACTGCATCCCACAACATCAGGCTCATCTTGTCGAGCTGGAGAGCTCTTGAGAATGTTATTAGCTGGGTGTTCGCCTTGCCATTTTCCACCTGAGGCAGATGGGTAATTACGATACTAATAGTCTGATTGAGAGAAATCAGATGCAGTGGCTTCCCCAATTAGATGATACATTAGCTTTCTTTCTTTGTAAGCAGCTAATGTATGAAGCAAAGTGGTATTTTTGAGGGTCAGAATCCTTAAACAAGTGCCGAGTTGCAGATTATTTTTTATAATGGAGGAAAAGTGCTAAGTCTTCAATACCAAAAGCGCACAAAATGCAAATCAGGTGCCCGAACAAAAGAGTGAGGAGACAGGGCTGGGATATTTCATGTCTGATATGTCAACCTACTACATCAATTACATTAAAATGCACAGGAGCTAATGAAGGACTGTATAATTGTAATAATTGTGTACTTCTTTTGTTGGAGTGCTGCTGCTGTTGTTCTATTTACTGACAGCCATTTGTGTCTCTTTATTATCAGCAGGCTATAAGGACAGAATATGTAGTACGAGAAATTGGCAAGACAACAGTTTTCTCTGTTTTGTACAGATATGTCTTCCAAGGACACACCTAATTTGGAGTAGAGGTTCGATTAAGATGATCTTTTATCTGTTTTTAATATACACATTTCACAACTTTAGCCAACCCAGTACTACAATTAAAAACATCTGAAGGTGCAACAACCTATTGCTCCTCGTTTTTTTTATTGTGCCCCAGTTGCAATCTTTGTAGATGTAACCCTTCTGAGGTAGTATTTCCAATTCATATTCTAGCAATGCTTTTTCATACAGTTTATTTGAATTGCTATTTAGTCCACAGTGACATATATTTTTATTATAAACTATACAAGCATGATGTGTGGTGTTTTGACCCCATTCAAAATGGGGACCTTTATCCACTGATTATATCCATCTGTCTGTTTGTCACTCTCTATGATAAACATGATAACTGAGTTGAAGTTGAACTGTTTTATTACTGTTGATTCTCATTTAAACTAAGCAAAAGAGTTTATGGAACACTTTACATCCTCTGATTCAGTTTTAGTGTTACGCTTCAGTTCAAAGGTTAATTTAAAGCTACTTTTAATAAAACATTGTTAATCATATACATTTGTTTTAATGCTGTTTAAATATACTGAATTAAAACTCACAGTATACAATAATATGTGCACAGCTGAGAGAATGTGTGTTTATATCCTTATTATGCTGTATAAAATCCTGATAACAACCCTCATCCCTCATAAGCTAGTAAGAAATTGACATCTTCTTTTCTCAAACAAAAGTCATACATACTTTGTGATAATACAATAATTTATGAAAGTATTGATTACAATTTGTGATGTACATAGTGGATAAGTAGTCGTAGTGGATACACAAAAATAACCATTGATAGAAGACATGACCTGTGTTGATTCTGTTTTTCCTCATTAATTGACCCACACTGAACCATAATGGTTTATGTGTATCCTGCAAAAAAATCAGTTAGTCATTGTAAAAACAGCCTTTTCTGTTTAAATTTCAGCAGTGACACAAATAGCACACAAATGTTTGTAATAGAAACATGTAAAACTTCACTTAGCTTGCTAGTGTTTTTTTTCACATTTTTTTACCATTAATTTCTGGAAATTAAAATACTTTTGGAACATCCATACACATATGAATAAAATAACTCAATATGTTAAAATATAAACAAAAGCAGACTTGAACTTTGGCATCCTATATATTGCTTTTGTGTTTTATTGTGTTTTGCTCTTTGTTTTTAAAGGAAATAGCCTGTTTTTATTTATAACATTAAATCCTCTTTGTTCAGAGTTTAGCGCATATAGTAGTGGTATATTATATTTAAATGCAATTAATCACTTACAAAGTAAGGGATTTTAACAGGTCGTTATTATCTAGGCTGAAAGTTCAATTTACTTGGGTAACCAAAAGGACTTCACACAAACACGGAAAGCATTTAAAAAAAAAAACAAGGGAAGGGAAATGGTCACATGTGTTACTTTTTTAAGCTATTGTAAATGGATACAACTAATCATAACAAATAAAGTACACCAATAAAAAGCCTGTAATCGTATCTCAGGCTTCTGGTGACATGGATATCGGTCTCGTCGTTTATCTTGCCACCAGAAGCCCTCGATAAGAGGCTTATTATGCACACTTTAGAGTAGTTTATTACTTATAATAGTATATTATTATTATTTCAATTACAATATGTGATCAGTACTGTAGACACTGTTTTTTGCTCAAATATAAATTATTCATGCGCAATTATACATTTATTGAAGTTCAGTTACAGCACATGTTAATTAACTCTCAATAGATATTCTATTGGGGTGTTTGTGTGTATCCACTTTTTGCTGCCATTGACAATTTATGCTCATATACCACATGCATTTTAAGAATGTTAATTAAGACTTGGCGGTTTCCTGGTCCAACAAAATACATAAAAATACAGTTTTAGAACAATTCAGATTTATTGTTATAAATGGTAACATTTCCCTATTGAATATCTACTGATATAATGAACTTCAATAAATCAGTTACTCCATATCAATTAAATATTTACTTACTCCACACAAATTAAAGAGTTACCAAAACGTCGGATAAGGGTGTCTGCTCAGAAATAAATAATAATAAAAAACACCTGTGGCTTATCAAGGCCGTCTGATCAAATTGACCCCATTAGTTTCATAAAACATGACAATGTTCACATGGAAAGATATATCATCTCGACCCTGTTAAAGGAGATTGCATTGAACAGAGTACCATAATAATGAAGTGTTGCCTGTGTGACCAGCGTAATGATTAAAAAAAAAAGATTTGTTGGGTCTCTAAATGGATTAAAAAATAATTAATGGTGCGGGAGCCAGAGCTGCGATAGGAAGGGAATGATTTTCCAACTTATGATTGGAGGCTCGGCCTCTAGAAAAGGGGAGAGAGAAAAGGACGGGCCGGACTCCAACTGAGAGAGGCTTCCCTATGGAGTCGAGACTAGCCCTATCGGCCTCTGGGCCCCTGAAAATATAAAGTCCTCTGACTTCTTGGAGACTCGTTTTAGTCGGAGCCTCACGACTAGGTCCCAGTTACCCACTGGGCTCGACCCTCTGAGGACAGAACGGCTCATACCAAGCCTTGATGTAAGGAAGAAAAGAGAATCTGGGAGAATAAAGGAGGAAGTAAGACAGAGCCTTCTTTCTTGAGGCAAGTTATAGCACATGAACTGAGAAAGAATAGTGTGGCCGGTGGTCCCCTCTGACTACACGAAGAACCTGCTGAGTTACTGGAACTCTAGGTCGGGGAAGTGAGATTCACTATCCCCCTGTGACAGAAAGACAATGATTCTTGGTGGTAATTCTCTATCCTGACACGGGAGGGCGCTAAGTAACAGGAACAGAGTACCCTGGACTGCTTGGCCTGACACTTCATTCCCAGGGTTAAAAGGAAGCCGGTCATGTAGAAAAGAGACAGAGCTTCGGTACACGAACTCATTGACCCGGAAGGGAAATGATGTGGCAGCTGTAGATCATAAAAAGCAGCTGCAGTCGTTTACCAAGGGGTCATGAGTGATGGTATAAATAGGGGTCGAAGCAATGTTATCTGTTCCTTCGTTTTGGTTATTATAAAGTGACCCGGAGTGTTTTGTTTTGTTGTTTTGTCTATTTGTTACTTGTAGCACTAGACAACATGTTCCGGAGCTGTCGTCAGAGGCCAGCACAAACCTGGAACAGCACTTCACTTGCACCACTATAAAACTGTATTGCACCACAATCACTAATTCATGCACTAACTGGACTTGTGTATATGTTTTGTGTTTAATGTGGGGATACAAGAACGGGGCTATTATTTCAGGACCAGCTTGGGGGATTATAAATGTAAGTAATACACGCCGCTGTATTACTTACCATCATTATTATTTCCTATTTGTTTTGCCGTCAGGCACTGTACAAAAACAACTAATAAAAACAAACCTTTTCACTTGGATTACAATTGTCTGTCTGCTCTTTAATCACCTGTACCTTTACGCTATTAACCACTTTGCCACACCCCCCAACAGATGGACCACCGGCTCCCCGCTGAACCCGCACCTGAGAAGACAGAGACTGCGTGCCACTGTATAACATAAAAACAAGAACAGATAATAACAAACAAGTGACAAACAAAAGTAACTAAAATAGATGGTTTAGGGGAAGATGTGTTGTCCATCTGTTCGGGGGAGAGAAAAACCCTCTATTGGGAGGAAACCTCTGGTGGAGAGGGCGCCCCCACTCCAGGCATGCTAGCTATAGACTGGTGTGCTGCCTTGATATCAGACGGCAGCAATCAGATGTAGGAATTGACTGCTGAAGAGGACCAGCACCCCATGGTCTTGCTGCTGAAGAGGCTGCGCCAGTCCTGAAGGAGTGTGTGGTGTAGAATTGGGGAGAAAGACCTGCTCTGGTGACGAGAGTGGAGAGGTGTCTGGTAATTATGTTTTTGGAGCAATCAATGAAGAGGGGGTCTAAGGAACTGAAAGGTCTTTTAATAGATATGAACTTAGTTAGAGAGGAGAAAGGGCAGAGAGGAGAGTCTACCTTTGATATTTGGATGAATTTACCTTGGTGAAGTTAGTCTGTCTTGGATGCTTTCAGAAACAGGATGCAATGATCTGGAACTAGAGAGAGGTCGCAGGAGTAGATGCCTATGGCTGGGAAACTGGATGATGAGGGGGCTGTAAACTCTGAACTCAAGAGGCGCGTGTGGATGGAGAGAGGGCTCATACCGTATAGGATCAGGCCGATAGGAGGAGGTTGGAGAGGTTTGGATTTAATTGAAGATGAGCTGCTGGAACAGCGGGACTTGGTGGGGGGATGGAACTGCTGCTGGAACCAGGCTGTGGTTGGCTAGCTGTAGATTAGATACAGCATCAGCGAAGTAGCATGATGAAAGGGGAGGGTGATCTGCCTTTATTGATGATGTATATGGTTGACTGGTTGTCGCTGGAAAATAATATCAATTTCTTAGACCAAGAGTGCCCCCAGAGATGAGCTGCCGCGACGATGGGGTACATTTCGAACAGAGCTGAGGATTTAAGATGGGGAGATAGATTTTTAATTTCGGGGGGCCAAGTGCCGTAGAACCACTCGTTGATTAGAAAACCCCCAAATCCTATGGATGAAGCATCAGTAAATAGGGCTAGGTCAAGAGGAGCTAAGATGAAATCATTGTAGAATAATGAGAGGCCGTTCCAGTGTTGCAGCAAGGTGTACCACATTCTGATGTCTTTTCTTGCTTCTGAGGAGATTTTTACGTGAGAATCCAGGTTTCTTGCAGTTGAAGTGAGAGTGAGAAGGCAAGATATGAATGTTCTGCCTTGAGGAATAATGTGAATTGCGAAATTGTAGTGGCTGAGGAGAGATAACAGATTGTGCTTAGAGATTGATTTTGATTCTTGGAAATTGTTAATGAACTGATGAATACGCTCCAGTTTGTGAAGTGGGAGGCTGGCATCGAATTTGACGGTTGCTGAGCAGATGGTTTTATCTTCAGAGATTGCTTGAGCGGGGGGGTCCGAGGGGGGGGGGGATATAAGGAGAAACTTGTCTAGGAGATGGAGAAGGAAAGGCAATCGGTATGTGTTAAGAAGGATCCAGCAGAGGGCCTCGGAGAAGGTGTCAAATTGATTTGGGGCTCGGAGGAAGCAGAACGAAGTTTTTGCATATGAATGGGACAGAGGGGAGATTAGAAAGGCCGGTGGAGAAACCGAACTGCAGGCCATCAATTAGATAAGCAACAAATTGCCTATTTGGGTGGTGCTGGAGTGCATTGGCTAGGGCTGGGATGTTGATTGGGGTTGGAGTCAAAAAAAGTGCTGATTGTCATTTAGCTGGGCAGATGGTCTTGGAATGTGCATCCCCGCAAAAGCTGCAAACATGCAGGAACCTGCAGAATGGGGTGGAACATACTGAGACATTGAAATTAATACAAACTTGCCTGGTTCCAGAAAATTTGATGGGATGGCCTGTAACAGGGCGAGGTGCCCTGTCATTGATTTGTTTATTTTATTTTAGAACGGGGTCCCCTCCCTCCACCCGTGTTATTTTGTAATTTGTGTTTTATGATTTATTATTGTATTTATGTCGACGAAGCGCCATATGTTTTGTTATTGTTTATTTGTATTTAAGTATTGACGGTGTAGCTGTGTGTTTATTTTATTTATTAGCGTGGATGGGTAGCCCCATCCACAGGAATTAAAAAAACCTTGTGAAGAAGGTGGCCATCTCCCGAATTAAGTGATTAATTTGTTGCTAATTGGGAGATGGTCACCTGCATATAAGTCTGCAGCTCTCTGGATGAGTGTTTGAGAGGAGAAACGAGAGAGCAAGGAGCGAGCGAAAGAGAAAACTAAACTTAAAAAATATTAAGATAGGAACAGTGACAGCAATTGCCCAGCCTGACCTGTGTTTTGTTTTGTTTTGTTTGTGCTCGAGACTTTTGTTTAAATATTTATTTTCGATCTGTGAGCAAGCGTCTTTTTGTTTAAACCTTTTATTTATTTTTGTTATTTAAAAATAAAATGTTGCAAGCGCCTTTTCACTATATCTGCAGTGCCTGTGTTTCGTCCTGCATTCTGGCCTGACGTCACTACTCGACCAACCCTGTCACACGGCCATATTTGGAGCGGTAGGAGGGCAGGAATTGAAGGTAATATACGGTTACTGAATCTGGGGGGCGGTGGCAATTGATGTGGATGGGGTTGCCATTGCCACTTTTGGGCATGCGTTCGCCCTGACCCCACTGAAAATGCGATTAAATGAATATATACTGTACATCAGAGGCTGGCCAAGATAGCGGCTGTTTTTGCAGAAAAGGGTTTGTGGTATTCGTAGAACATGGTGCCCCTGTATCTCACCAATAGTTCTACAACATAAAACATATATTGATCCATCTCTTGGCGGCGATGGGTGTATACAGCACACAGGACATCTCCATAGATCGGGATGTTCCATGGATTCTCAGGTTCGGAAGAAGAAGAGGTAGGTAAATCCATGTTTGGTGTCGGGCCTGGTCTTGGTTCGATAATCAGATTTGTAGTCGTGCTGCAAGGTCAAAGCCAAATCGTACGAAAAAGGGTCAAAGCCGGATAGGGTAGTCAAAGGTTCAGGAGTCGAAAATGGAGTCAGGGAAGTCAGACAGGCAAGGTTTCATTCACGATAATAAATGTAATATTCTCTCTCTCTCTCTGTGTATATGGACAAAAAGCAAATGCGAGAGAAATAGCAGGGGTCTGACTGGGTTTAAATAGGGAGTCTATGATGAAAGGCAGGTGAAATTAGGAAGAGGCGAAGCCCTGGCACACGCCCCCCCGAACCCCACTGAAGTTAACATTAATATGGGGATTATGATTTTACAACTTGCTGTTACATAGCAAGAAAAAGATAAAGTTATACAAAATTCATAATACTAGAATGCTAGAAGCATCTCCAAAAAAATGCCAAAATATAACATAATTTACAGGGTTTCATAACAACATATTTGTCGGAAGAAAGTTTGCTCAGTATGGCAGATTTACTACAGAGATTTAAGAGGACGACAACACAGTTTTGATCCCAATGTATCAAAAAGCTAAAATAAAATGTATGTTAATTAATTTGTACCTTGTTTGTAGGTTTAAAACCTTTAATTAGAGAACAGACAGTTTTCACCTTCTACCAATTTGCCATATGCTATTTAACCAAAAAACAAGTTTCCATTTGGTCTTTTCCAAAATTAAATGACAGTAGCACTCAGTCAACAAAAGCTAAATAAAGTGGATTTTGTTTAAATCTCTGAACAGAATGTTTCCCTCACTAGCTTTTTACTTAAAGTGGACTCAAGTGTACTGACCAACAAAATACTCAATTGCTTATTGTGGAGATTCCTTTCCAATGGTCAACTGCACCTAAAGCTGTCTGCCACTCAGATATTTGATGAGTGATCTCAAATTCTGTGTAACAACGCTCCACAGCTGGGACTTGATATAGGCTTTTCAGTGAATTGTTTAAAGTTTTCAAAAGATTTATCAATATAGACACTTCATTATTTGTCCCACAACAATGTCCCCTGAATCTCATTAGGTATATGTGGGGTTTTTGGTCTTGCTTTATTTTAAGGGACCATTTTTTGTGTTTATTACCTTATTTATAAACTAAAAAAGGGCCAGCTAAAACATTTTCAGATCCCTACTTGAGGATTATCAACTCCAAGTAAATCATACCATTGAAACATTACATTTGTTTAAAAGCACTATGTCATTCTTCATTTAAACTTAGATCTGTTTTTATTGTGCTTTTTTTTATTAGTTTCTAAACAACGGAACATATATATATATATATATATATATATATATATATATATATATATATATATATATATATATATATATATATATATACAAACTGAACAGCATTTGTTAGTGTTAGTAAGTTAGTTGTTAACAAAAAAATAAAGCGTGTTTTCTTTTTCTCAAAACGTTTCTTTTCTAAATGTTTCTTTCTAAATGTGTATGATGTATCTGTATTTTTTTAAACTCTTTGTATTTATTCTATTTTTTTCTAACTTGCTGCTGAATTTAGTACCCAAGTGGGGACTGCTACACACTGGCAGAATAGAGAAGAAGGAGAGAAGGTCTTATTTCAGCTTTCCCAGACATGTCTGCTGGAGCCTCTCATTCCTGACCTTTAAGGTTACCCTTTATGTTGAGTCTTAGGTCTCTTTTTAAGCAGACACTGTCAATTTGTATCAAATGATGCCCACATTGTGTGGCTGTTTTGTGACGTGGGGCTCTATTCACAAAGCTTTACCTCCTTCGAAACTGAAAGACTCTTTTTTCAAAGTCTTTTTTATTAACACAATTAAGTTTGATATACAAGTTCTAGACTGCTAGAGCACTTGTCTTGAGTCCTGCAGGTTTTATACTGGAGATACCATAAATAATTAACTGATTAAGACCCGGAAGGAGGTTTATTTAAGTAATTTAGGGTACAGGTGGAAAAAAGACCAGGAGGGCTCCGGACCTCAAGGTCCAGTATGTGAAACCCTGCTGCATTTTATACATAAAAACAGACTTTGAAAAAAATGTATTTAAATAACTTAGGATTTAAAGCTGATGAATAGTCAGCTAAGCTGAGCCCATTTTTAGAGACAGAAATAAACCAAAGAGCCGATTATACACTGTTGGGTGTATTTTTATAACCGTGGGCCCTTTATTCATTATTTCAACAGTGACAGTATTTAGATCCAGCATGCACTAGAGTTAGAAGGGTTGTATTTTGTCTGGTCCTTCAGGGAGAGAAGTTTTCTTTCAATAATCATTTCTGTAAAATAGTGCTGCCGTTATTGTTGGGTACAGTTTGTAAAAGGACCATGAACGTACGTATGCAAGAAGTTCAAAACTAAAATTGATATTTTAACACCAGCGGCGTTGCTGTGTTTGTGTGTTTGTTTGTAATTGGGGCTGCGTAGTTTGTTAGCTCAACCCAGCATAAGTTAATTCTCATTGTATACCACTGTACTGCTAAAACCACTCATAATCTATACATTCGTCAATAAAGCTGCAGTCTAAATTACAGTATATTTTCTGTTCAACATATCTTTCCATTTTTTGTAACAGGTTAGATTAAATAATTTGTGTTAAAACCAGTAGGAATATAAACGTGTAATCCTACCTTTGTTCCTGTAGTTTGTTTTGGCAACCTCAGTACAGACCATGTTAGTTAAAAACATTCTTAAATGCATTTTTCTATTCGGCACCTGAACCTATTTATAAGATTTGAAAAACATATGTCCGTTTTCACAGTTTAACTTTTTTTTGTTGTTGTTTAAAGAGCAAGAGGCTGCCCGGGGTAAACTCTTAACTTCTTTATTTATTTTTGTTTTCAACTCACAGCGATTGTGCTTGTTTCATAATCATTATATAGTATTAAGCATTATATAGTATATTATTACTGTTTAGCCATATATATTAAAATACAACCTAACATTTGATTACCAGATTGATCAACAATTTATTAAAATCAAATAAACTATCAATTAATATCTAAAACCAGGTAAAATTGTAAAAGTTGGCATGACACCACTAGCAGAAAGTATAATAAAGTTAGTGATCCTGGTTAAAGAACTAGGTGTAAGATATGTTGGTTGACAGAAGACTTAGCAGGGCTTTTTGGTAGGTTTTGCACTAGCTGCAGACCAGAAACCAAGTACAAAGATCTGATAGCTAGTCTGACAGAGCAGCTAGACCAGAAGCTGGCAATCAAGGAGTTGGAGCAGTTTGTAGACTCCCAGGTGGAGTTGCATGTGGCCGCACTAGATACACAGAGGAAAGTGGGTGGACCAGATAGGGAGTGGACAGTAGTTAGAGAGAAAAGGAAAAGGTGGAATAAGGTAGAAAAGAGTTTAGTAGCATGCTGGTGGAGAGTAGAGTCCAGAACATGCAACCAGGATAGCAACCATGGGGAGGAAAGCTTGCAGAAGGAAGAGTTGCAGAAGGCTACAGAACAGGTCAGTAATACAGTAGAGGATAGTGTTTGTACTGTTAGTAAGCTTGGCAGAGTCAGAGGCAGACAATCATAGTGGGGGATTCAATTATAAGGCATGTATACTGGAAGTTTTGCAGAAGAGACCCAGTAAACACAAGTGTTATCTGTCTCCCTGGTGAGTTGAAGGTGATCGACAGAGTAGATCGGGTCACAAACAGGTCAGGTACAGAACCAACAGTGATTGTCCATGTAGGGACAAAAGAGAGGTGCACTGAACTCACTGCCAGGTTCAAAGAGAAAAGGAGTCAATTAATCTTCTCCGGGGTGCTTCCAGTTCTGAGGGCAGGGAAGGAAAGGCTTAGCAGAATAATTGGTTTAAATATATGGTTAGAGAATAAATGAAGGGAGGGTTTTGGGTTCATAGTTAACTGGAGCACTTTTTGGGGACAAAGCGAACTTTACAAAAAAGATGGCTTACACCTAATTGATAGGGAAGCAGATATTCTGGAAGACCAGAAAAGGATTTAAACTAGGCAGGGGAGTGGGTGGGAACCAAAAGCAGGTTCTATTTAGGGCTAGAGATTTATAGAATCAAAAATGAAATGCCTGTGTCTAAATGCCAAAAGCATCAGAAATACATTGTTAGAACTAGAAGCACACATGTAAATTGAAAATAATGATGTTGCTGGAATCACAGAAATTTAGCTTAGTCCTGAAGATGGAGAAGAATACCATATACAGGGGTATAAACTGTTCTGACTAGATAGGATAGGAGATGTAGCTCTATATGTAAGGGACAGGATAGAAGTAAAAAAAAAACATTGATTTATCTCAGTCTACAAACCAAAGTGAGTCAATCTATTGGGGTATGTTACAGACCCCAGGTTAGAATAGAAATTATAAGAAAATATATGAATCAATTAGAAATACATGTTGGGGCAAGAATACTATAATCATGGGTGATTTCAATGTTCCCAATATAAACTGGGAAAATCCAGTGGGAGGTGGTAACTTAGAAACTGAACTGATTGATGCAGTAAATGACTGCTTCCTGACCCAGTGTGTCAAAAACCTGACAAGGTACAGAGCAATTTTAGATTTGGTGTTCACAAACAACCAGGACATGCTATGTAATATATATGTAGTTGAACCACTACGGTCAAGTGATTATAAATAACATGGTTAAATTAAAAATTACCTGGGATTACTATTATTTGTTTATTTAGCAGACGCCTTTATCCAAGGCGACTTACAGAGACTAGGGTGTGTGAACTATGCATCAGCTGCAGAGTCACTTACAACAACGTCTCACCCGAAAGACGGAGCACAAGGAGGTTAAGTGACTTGCTCAGGGTCACACAATGAGTCAGTGGCTGAGGTGGGATTTGAGCCAGGGACCTCCTGATTACAAGCCCATTTCTTTAACCACTGGACCACACAGCTTTCAGGCTAAAAGCTGTACAAACTAAAGTGTATCATTTCAGAAAGGCTAACTTTGAAGGGATGAGAGGAACAGAGAGAAACAGACTGGGCAGAGAAATTGGAGGATATGACAGTTGAAGTTCAGTGGAACAGATTTACAAAAAATGCAGGACAAGTATATACCTAAAACAAAAAAGGCCAGATTTAACAAGCAGTCACCAAGATAGTTAAACAGATCAATAAAAAATAATCTTAGAAATAAAGGACGACTGTATATGACTTACAGAAAAGATGGAAGAGCACAAAAAATTGGGAAGAATATAGGAGTATGGAGAATGGATGTTAGGAAGGCCAAAAGAGATATAGAAAGAAATACTGCCAGTGATGCTAAACATACTCCTAAAAAATTCTTCTAACAATATAAAAGTAAAAGAACTGTGAAAGAGGAGGTTAAGGTATTAAGGGATGAATATGATAACAAGGTTTATGAGGATGGCAAAATATCTGATGTTTAAACAAATATTTTTTTAATGTTTTCACCAGCAATGGTACAAATAATATGCCGCCAGAGTCACCCGTTTGTGCACCACAGATCTTGAAGATTCAGCATCAGTGAAGTAGAGGTATTAAATAAGCTACATGAGCTAAAAAAAAAATAACAAAGCACCGGGCACAGATATGATTTATCCAAGGGTGCTTAAGGAAAAAAGGGTAGAAATAAGTAGAACACTGGCTACTATTATGAATACTATAGAAACAGGTGAGGTCCCTGTAAGCTTGTAAATGTTCTGCCATTATTTAGAAAGGGGGATAAGATAGACCCATGTAATTATAGACCTATTAGTTTAACTTCGGTAACTTGGAAAATGATGGAAGCAATAATAAGAGGTAAACTTGAAGACTATTTATACAGCAACAATATTTTAAGGGATACCAGCATGGGTTCAGAAGAGGGCGGTCATCATGCTTGACTAACCTACTTGACTTTTTTGAGGATGTTACAGCTAATGTAGATGATGGCAACGCTTATGATATCATTTATCTTGATTTTTAAAAAGCCCTTGCCAACGTCCCACATAAAAGAATTATAAGTAAATTATAATTAGCAAGAATACAGGAGATCACATGTAATTAGATACAAAACTGGTTATAAAACAGCAAGCAGAGAGTAATTGTGAGAGGTGTAAAATTAGATTGCGGGGATGTACTTAATGGGGTATCACAAGGGTCTGTACTTGGACCCTTACTGTTCCTCATTTAGATAAATGGCTTGGACTAAGATACACATTGCAAGATTGTCAAATTTGCAGATGATACCAAATTTGGGGGAGTAGTTGACTCTAAATCCACTGCCCAGCCAATTGAAAGAGATTTGGACATTCTCTGTAACTGGGCAAACTTGTGGCAAATTCATTTTCATGTTAAGAAATGTAAAGTATTGCGTATGGGGTGTAAAATTCCATGTTATTAGTATAAAATGAACAGGATGGAAATATGGGACGAGGACTTTGAAAAGGATCTTGGGGTTATAGTGGAGTCATCATTAAAAGTAATTGCCAATGTGGTGAGGCAATGTGGCAAGATAGCTTCAGTGGGGACTCCAGACCAGGAAGTATCACACAGCAGTATTACAGGTGAGACACCAATGTGCTCAGAGTTATTATTAATGAAACAAAACAAAACACAAAACAAAACGGCACGAGCACCAAAACAAAGCAACACCAAAAAAAATCATAAATCAAACAAATACCATGCAGGTAGGTAGCAGCTGTTTCCCGTATTTTATTCAGGCATCCCAAGGTGGTGGTGTGCAGGCATCCCCGGGCAGTGGCGTACAGGCATCCCCTGGCGGTAGCGTGCAGACAGCCCCGGGCGGTGGTGAGCTGGCATCCCCGGGCGGTGGCGAGCTGGCATCCCCAGGCAGTGGCGAGCTGGCATCCCCGGGCAATGACGGCAGCGGCGGACCCTCGGGAGGCGACGACAGCAGCAGCAGACCCTCGGGAGGCGAAGGCAGCAGTGGATCCTCTGGGCTTCTCCCTCTGGCGCTGGAGACAGCGGGGCTTCTCCCTCTGGCGCTGGAGACAGCGGGGCTTCACCCTCTCGCACTGGAGACAGCGGGGCTTCTCCCTCTCGCACTGGAGACAGCGGGGCTACTCCCTCTCGCGCTGGAGACAGCGGGGCTTCACCCTCTCGCACTGGAGACAGCGGGGCTTCTCCCTCTGGCGCTGGAGACAGCGGGGCTTCTCCCTCTCGCGCTGGAGACAGCGGGGCTTCTCCTTCTCGTGCTGGAGACAGCAGCACTTCTCTCTCTCACGCTGGAGACAGCGGGGCTTCTCCCTCTAGTGGATGCAGGAGCGGCAGGTACTCTCCCACTAGCAGTGGACGCGGGAGTGGCAGATAGTCTCCCTCTAGCAGTGGACGCTGGAGCGGCAGGTAGTCTCCCTCTAGCGGTGGAGGCAGAAGCGGCAGGTAGTCTCCCTCTAGCAGTGGAGGCGGGAGCGGCAGGTAGTTTCCCTCTAGCAGTGGAGACGGGAGCGGCAGGTAGTCTCCCTCTAGCGGTGGTGGCAGGCCTAAGTCTTCCGGAGGCGTTGTGATCCAACTTCTGACACCGAATGTGGCAAGGTAGCTTCAGTGGAGACTGCAGACCAGGAAGTAACACACAGCAGGCAGCAGTATTGCAGGTGAAATGCCAATGCGCTCAGGGTTTTTATTACAAAAACAAATATCGTGCAGGTAGGTAGCAGTTGTTTCCCGTATTTTATTCAGTTCTCCAGCGAACCATCTCTGCTCTCTCTCCTCCTAATGGAGCCCTGGGCTCTCCTTTTATAGACTGTAGCTGCTCCCAATTAGCACCAATTCTTTTATTAAGGAGCAGCCACATTCTCACAAGTTTTTGGCCGCTCTTTTTTACTGTCTGTCATATGTGAGCAACTGTCTGTGCAGTCATCCGTGAATGAGTTGTCTTTTCTTCTTGAGAGTACACAGTGTCCTCCTTGGGGCCAGGCCTGGCCATATCCCCGCTGTCGAGTGACCTCCAGCCGCACTCACCTCCTCGGGGCTAGGCTTTGCCGTATCCCCGTTGTCGAGTGGAGCAGACGGCCGAACCTGACCGCTGCAGTGAGTCGGTTTGTGTACCTTCGGTGTACTCTCTCTCTCTCCTTCACTATCTTTCTCATTTAGAATTGTGATATTTTTGTCTGTACTATTTTTGTAAAAGGTGTAGGTATAGTATGTATTTATAAAAACAACTTGGATGAAAACTACAATAAACTACAAAACTGCAAAATAGTATGTGCCAATATTTTTTTCTTAACTTTTCCTCCTGTGAATTCAACAAGTAGACAGGAGCTGTAGTTAATATTGTTAAGCGCCTGTAGCACAGTTTAATAATTTGACACTGAGGTTAGCACACATACAAGATAAAGCAAAAAATGAAAGCAAAAAAAAAGTTGTTAGAGGAGAAAGCTTGTTAAAAGTATCATTATATGATGAAATGGACTTGGAAATTATTTGTCACAAAAGGAGAACCCCTCAAAGGGAACACTTGAATACTGTCACCAAACAATGCACCAAGTACCTCCTCACCATAAAAAATGTCAACATTCACACTTGGAAGCATATGCATGTTTTATTCTAATGTTGAGTGCTACATAAAGAACAGTTATTAATGCAAGTGCTTCAAATAAAACAACAAAAGTAGCAAATTATTTTCAATAGAAAGAAAAAAAAATCCCTCATTAAAAAATACAAAAGAGTCTGTGTGACAGAGAATGAATGAATCATAGTCAACAATCTCCTTCCCGACCTGTGAGGGCGCTGTATAACAGGAACAGAGTGCCCCGGACTGGATTGTTCGGCAGTTCATTCCAGGGTCAGTCAGAAGCCAGCCATCCAGCAAGGGGGCGGAGTCACAATGCCAGAAGTCATCGCCCTAGTACGGTAAGCGATGTGTCAGTCAGCTGTCGGAGGGGGCATGATTAAGGGTATTTTAGGGGATGTGATGATGCAATCTGTTCCTTTGTTTTGAAGACCTGTAAAGGAAACCATGTAAACTGAAACCGTGAGTGTTTGTTATTGTTATTAATTTCTTAGCAGACACCCTTATCCAGGGCGACTTTCAATTGCTACAATTATATCAAATTATTTTTTTACATACAATTACCCATTTATACAGTTAGGTTTTTACTGGAGCAAACTTTGCTCAAGGATACAGCAGCAGTGCCCCCCACCTGGGGTTGAACCCACAACCCTCCGGTCAAGAGTCAAGAGCCTTAACCACTAACCACTACTCCACACTGCTGCTAACCACTTTGTTAACCACTGTTTATTTGTATTTAGTAGACGGCTAACAAACTAGCCAGCATTAAACCCGGATTCCAAATACTGCACTAGTCACCAATAATTGTGTATTCACCGCCAGCACTGGAGCACTGACACAGAAAGGACACAGAGACACACAGAAAGGACACAGAGCCAAGCTTGTATTGTTGTTTTATTATTTTGGGACTGAAACCCTGTTTTGCTTAGCTGTGCAATTGCACATTGCTGTGTAGCTGCCAGCATTATTATTTGACGGTGCCAAACCATGACAACAATTAAAATAACTGTTTGGACCGTGAACACTGTGTGTTATTGTCGGTGTCTGAGCACTGCATCACCTCTACACCTGCGCACTACTAACCACTTTGCCACAGTCTGTTACAGATAGAATGCTCCTCTTATATAGAAAGATTTTGGTTATGTGCTGCTACCTTGCTGTGTTTTACACATTTTATTATTAATCTCGCTTCTAAACACAGCAAATAACTTCACACTTTACTGCTGTGACAGTGTCGCTAGTGATAAACCATACTTTATAATAATAAAAAAAACTAAACCTTGAGCAGTAAAAAGTGCACAAAGATTGTCACTAGGTGTACATTTAATCTGCTAATCATTTATATATATATATATATATATATATATATATATATATATATATATATATATATATATATATATATATATATATCCCCTAGTTATTTTGGGATTAAAAATATATTTTCTGGGGGACTGGATATTTTGGGATGTTTAAACAAAGACTGTATACAGCATTTTGTTTTTCAGGACTAGTAACCTGTTTGTTATTCCCGTTTTACTGACTTTGTGTTTCAAAGCATATACATGTTTTTGTTACTTTTCTCTTTCTTTTCAATCCATCTGCATATATTGTGTAAATAAATAGTCTTTGAATTTGATACATGTTCTCATTTCATTTTTCCTATTAGCAGTTATTCTGTTTTCAGTCAGGTGTATATATTGTATCTCTCTGTTATTGGTCTTCTCTTATTTAGAAATAAAAATTGAGATGTATTTGATTTATAGAGCTGTTTGTTATAAATTGATGTCGCTAGTTTCTAAAATGGCATCTATATTGTCATTCATTTAAATCTGTATAGTTGGTTCTCTTAAATATTATTATTATTTATTTATTTTTATTTATTTCTTAGCAGACGCCCTTATCCAGGGCGACTTACGGTCGTAAACAAAAATACATTTCAAGAATCACAGTACAAGTATTAATACAATTAATAGCAAGATAAAATGCAATGACTTTGGTTCTAGCAAGTACAAGTATATTTCAAAATACGATTCAATAACGGAGCAGATAGCAGTGTCAGTGATAGTTACATCAGGATACAAACTACTACAGATTAACTAACACTTGTGACAGATTACAGTACTCTATTCAACGTGTTGTTGAATAAAACAATGAAGTATTCTAAAATATACAGGGGTTGTTTACCTCCAGTATATATTAGTAGTTGTATTTATAATTGTTTCAACATTGACCACCTAGTACTGGACAATGTTGTCATTGCCCGGCCTCTGTTGTTATTTAGATCTTTATGACGACATTGACCGACAAAATCGACCAGTGATGTGAATGATGTTGCTGTGAACAATTTGAGTTTGATTCTTTGGTGTGGTTGCCAAGTTGGCAGCTTGAGAGAGCACACAGGACGACAGCAGTACATTGAACTGGTAAGTTTTATTAATTACAAATAATGGTAAAGGCTTTTGAATAGAATATGAAAAGAATAAAAGAAAACCTGCCCTGGGCTCTGTCTAAACTTTTCTTCATTTTCTTTAACTAGCCCTGCGGGAGCTATTCTCCAAGCAGGTAAAACAAGCAGTTTGATTTCACAAGACGGTCACTTAAGTAAGGTGCAGTAAATTTACCAGTAAAGAAAAGTCTAGTAATTGGGGTAGGCAGCGGTTACTGGCTGTAGTTATTGTACTATAATTCTTGATATGTATTTTTTGTATACAACTGTAAGTCGCCCTGGGTAAGAGCGTCTGCTAATAAATAAATAAATAAATAAATAAATAAATAATAATAATCTGTCCAGAAGAGGATTCACTTGTCCCAGAGAACCTCCAGGTGAGTATCCGGATTGTACTTAATTTGGAATCCTTTCGGAATAAGTTCAATTCAACTGTATTTGTATCCCTTGTAGGTTGAAAGGTAAGTTCCTCTGTGCTAAAGCAGATAGAAATCCCTGTTGATTCAGGTAAGTACAGATGATTGCTTGAACTGCACTTTCGTCAAGCTTATTGCCGTTAGTTCATTACTGATTTCTTTATTCTCTCTTCCAGGTTCTGAGAGCGCCCTCTACCTGTAGCATATACTGCAGTGCAGCCAGTTCCTCAGGGCAGCCTATTGGCCTAATAGCCCCATTCCAATTAAACAAAACACAACTAATAATAAAGAAACTTAATACCACCAGTGTTTTTTTTTTGTTTTGTTTTTATCACTTGGCTGCAGTGTCCCCTTTTTAAAATAAGTCCACAGTCCTTTGTGGTATTTTTAAAACTGAGCACAGCAGCGCCCAATTTTCTGTCAGCCTTTAATTTATTATACACTTTCTTTTATATGAAACAGTCCTTGTTTTAGACAGGCACTAGGTTGTAGGCCCACACAAACACAGCTGTATTTTATAGTGTTCTGTTGCCGTGTGCTACTCTTCTGAGTGGATGCAAATTACTTTTAAAAACAATGTGTGTTTGGCCCTGCTTGCCAGCTTGGTGTGTGTTTGTCATTTACACCAGTAAGTACTTAAAAACAGTCCATTCTCACATTATAAAACACTTTTCCCAGCAGTTTCGTGAGAAAAAGTTTTACTCACAGTTCCATTGCTTGAACCTTAGCGTCTTCATAAGATGGTTTGTAGTTTTTTTTCAACACGGGGTGCGTTCACGACACTTTTTTGCTGGCTAGATTGCAGGCAGGAGTCTGCGCGTAACGTCACGGTCTGTGCAGATGCAGCGTGGACAGCTTTGGTAGATGAACAACAGTTCTGAGCAGAACCAAAATGGAGGTGGTGTTGAGAGAAATTCTAATCGCAGAAGTGGTGGATGCAATCGAAGTTCCCTTTGTATTAAAACTGTAAAAATTGTTGTATTGTGTACATTTTGATATTTACAATTGATTTTACACAGGTTTCCAATCTACATTAAATGTGTGCTTTGACAAAAATACACATGTAAAACATATTTGCTTGTCAGGCTTACAACTTACAAATGCACATAAAACGTGGAAATTAAGTTATAATGTATACGTACACAACTAACACATGTACACATGCACGCATATATATATATATATATATATATATATATATATATATATATATATATATATATATATATATATATATATATTTAACCCTTTGCAGTCCATTTATTAAGTGCGCGTCAGATCCAATTTATTTTCACACACGCAGTTAATTTTAGGCGCGCTGTTTAAAAGTATTTTTTTCCACAGTCAAACGGATATAAAAGGCCCTGCATATCAACAAAGCACTCACTAGGCATCTCCAGTCCCGCCCCACCCTTTCGTCCACTATCGCTTTCACATTTGCTAAGAAATAAATAATAATAATAATAATAATAGTTGTACATACCGATCAATCATCTCCTGATCACTCGTTTTATCACCAAACTCCTCAATAATGCGATCCAAGTCATTATTTTATTACTATAACATCTCAAAAAAGCTCTGCAAATGTCCGTGATGTTCTCTGTGCGGTGATGCAGTATCTGCCAGCTTGTTTCCTTATGACCGCCCCTATGTGATGCCAGGGACAAGTATGACTATTCATGAGATACGCCTTTTTTTTTTTTATCGGCTTGTCTCGGCTCCTGTCGCTCCCACTCGGCCATTGAATGGTTTTCTTGGCTTTTTCCGGAGAAAAAACAACTAGAAACACGTTTTTTGCATTTTTTTGATGATGTCGGACAGGGTCCGACAATGGACCGGATAGGAATAATTGCAATGTCGGACCAGGTCCGACAATGGACCGAAAAGGGATATATATATATATACTTTTATTTCTGTTTTGCATCTTTTGCATGTAATTCATAAGATAATTAATGACATGACTCGAAGGCGATTCACACCCCCTGACTAGGTGGCAGTAGCACATGGAGTGAGGATTGTATCTGGTTGCTACACACTTCTTTGTCAGCCAACGCTCGTCTATTGTTTTGAGCCATGGCTGCTCCAGCGCAGTACCTCTTGAGAAGCTGCGCGGCTGTGCAGACTTTTAAGCCTGTGGATGCGTGACCTGATGACGTCTTTTCCAGCTGAGTTCACGCAGACGATGAATTTGGACAGGTTTTCCGCAGAATCTGCGCAGACTTAGGAAAGTCTGGGTATCGTGAATGCACACCCACGGTGTCCATTCGCTGTCTGCAGCAAGGAAAGTTCCATGCCGTTCCTTTTGTTTAAAACGCCCCGGTTCACGTTGTCCTTTTGTTAGCTTCATTTTAACTCCAGACTATAGTTGGCAATAGTAATCCTCGTTTCTTTTTATCTTCAGAACATATAAATATAGAGCACACGTTTGCACACCTTGCCCTTACACCTACGCCTGTACACTGTGTGGATCCTTCTTATCCTCTGTTTCTCCTGCTCCCACGTCACCTGATTTCCTACCATGCTTGGGATTCTGGGAACTGGAGTTTTGTAGTTTTACCAGTCTGTTTCTAGAGGCAAGCATTCTTTCTTTTGTTTTCCCATAGGAGGGCAAAATACCAGTATCTCCACTTTCCTGATATTTTCTCCTCATATTAAAAACTGACCATCCTTCACACATCCTCTCCCTCAGCTCAAACCTATCAGGTTGAGCGACCTTGCTACCCCGAAACTGTACCCTCGATAATCCATCTGCATTTGCATTTTTCAAACCACTTCTATGTTCTATTGTGAATTTGTACTGCTGTAGGGCCAAGAACTACCTGGTCACTTTTGTGTTCTTTTCCTTATGCTCCTTCATCCATTTTAATGGAGAATGATCTGTAACCAGTGTGAACTCTCGGCCCAACAGATAGTATTTTAGTGTTTCTACCGCCCACTTTATGGCGAAACACTCTTTTTCTACAACAGATCTGGATTCTCTAGGCAATAACTTAGGTACATCACTGGGTGATCTTCACCGTCGAATATTTGGGAGAGGACCGTCCCCATGCCCACTTCTGAGGCATCTGTCTGCACAAGAAAACATTTAGAAAAATCTGGTACTCTCAACACGGGACCACTACACAGAATCTCTATTATCTTTAAAAACGCCTTGTTAGCCACCTCCGACCGCCTCACTCTGTTTGGTGCAGATTTCCTTGTCAGGTCCATTAGAGGGGCTGCTAGCGCAGAGAATTCGGGCACAAATCGGCGATAGTAGCCCACTAACCTGAGGAATGCCCTGATCAGTTTCTTATAGAGAGGAATTGGCTAGGGCTTCAAAGCCTCAATTTTACTTAGTTTGGGTTTTATTATTCCCCCACCTACTATATAGCCCAGATATTTGGCATCCGTCAGGCCAACATAACACTTCTCCAGGTTTGCTGTGAGTCCAGCCTCTCGGAGAGCCGGTAATACCTGACTGACCCTGGGTAAATGCTCCTCCCACCCCTCAGAGAAGATCACAATGTCGTCGATATATGTCGACGCATACTCGCTGTAGGGTCTTAACACTCTATTATGAGCCATTCAAATGATGCAGGGGCTCCGTGCAGTCCAAAGGGCATCACTTTATATTGGAAGAGACCTTGTGGGGTTGAAAATGCTGTATTCTCTTTCGCACATTGAGTAAGGGGCATTTGCCAATACCCCTTTGTGTGGTCTAGAGTGGTTAGGATCTTAGCCTTCTCTAGCCGCTCGATCAACTCGTCTACCCGAGGCATTGGGTAGGAGTCAAATTTGGAGACCAGATTCAGCTGTCAAAAATCATTGCAGAACCTCCAGCTCCCATTTGGTTTGGCTACCATAACAATGGGGCTGTTCCAGTGGCTGAAAGATTTTTCAATTATATCAAGTTTTAACATTGTTTCCAACTTGTGGATAACGTCTACCTTTTTTGCCTCGGGTAGACAATATGGTCGTACTCTCACTCGGACACCTGGTGGTTACAGTGTCATGCTGTATCATATTAGTGCGACCTGGAAGAGAAATATCATATTTGTTTCTCCAACTGTATACAGGAAGAGACGGCTACATTAGTCTAGGGGGAAGGGTCCCGGTTTACCCAGGGTTTCAGTAAGTTTACGTGGTCTCTATAGTTCACTGGTCCGACCACCTCAATTATCTCATATGGACCCTACCATTGAGTAAATAGTTTACTGGTTGAGGTTGGAACTAAAACCATAACCCAATCTCCTGGGTTGAACGAGCGGGTTCTAGCTGTTTTATTATAGTGGAATGTCTGCCGAGCTTGCACTTTTTCCAGGTGTTCTTTCATTATGGAAGTGAACCTCTCAATCCTATCCTGCATCTGCATTATATATTCATCCACATTTTTACCTTGGGAAGGCTGGCTCTCCCAAATCTCCTTGGCAATATCCAGAATTCCTCGGGGCTGGCGTCCATATAGTTCCATTGAGTTCAAAGGGCGAGAACCCTGTGGAAGCCTGTGGGACTTCATGCACTGCAAACATGAAATAGGGTAAAAGAAGATTCCAATCCTTCCCATCCTTCCTTATTACTTTCTTGAGCATGGCTTTGAGCGTCTTATTAAACCGTTCCATGAGACCATCGGTCTGTGGGTGGTTAACCGCTGTTCTAATGGGTCTAATGTGAAGGGTAACGCACAGGTCATGCATTAATTTATTAACAAACGGTGTTCCCTGGAAGAAGACCTGAACTAATTATTTAACTATCGTTTTTTGAGGCTATATTTCAAAGTGGTATCACTTCGGGATAACGTGTAGCATAATCTAAAATTACCAACACATATTCATGTCCACGTGCTGATCTAGAAAGGGGGCCTACTAGATCCACGACAATACAATCAAATGGAACGTCAATAATGGTCATCATTTTTAGTGGGGCTCGTAAATGGGACCGAGGGCTGGCTCTCTGGCAAATGGGACAGGATTTGCAAAAGTGTTCTACTGCTTTTCAAATCCCTATCCAATAGAACCTTTGTAATATGAGGTCCAAGGTTTTATTGGCCACCAGATGAGCCCCAAAGAGGTGACTGTGAGCTAATTTTAAAACCTGGTTTCTAAATGGAGGAGGCACTAGTAATTGTTCGATGGGGTTTCTATTAATCCTAGTTCCTCGACACAACAAATCTTTTTTTTGAAAAAAAGTTCCTGGGGTTTAACCACTACACCTTCGAGCGACACCACTCTCGATCGCACATGTGTTAATGACATATCCTTCTCTTGTTCTCTGGCAAAATTTTCACATAGGAAGAAAGCTATAATGGCACGCCTCACCTATACCTTCGGGATCTAAGTCAGTGGAACTCCCCACAGTGTAATTTAATATACCTCTTTCAATACACGTTTCCCTGGATCCCCCACTAAAACTACTTCTAAGAGTGCCCCCCTTTCTCTGTCTATGCATTGACACGTTTTCTTTGGCTTCCTGGATTAATTTAAGTTAGGTAAGTCTTGATTAGCAAAGGGGAGTAACATGACCAAGCTCTCTGGTGGCCCCAATTGGGTTGTTTCTTTGGAAATGGGTTTATCCAATTCCCCCCTAATTTAAATCAAGTTCAAAAATCCAGGAGAATTACCCGGTGGGGCAACCTGGAGACTACTCCCACCCTCATCTTGTGATCAACTCCCTGATAGGTCAAAGTCACGAGCATGGTAGTATTTTGTTCCAATTGGGGTCCTAAGTTTCCAATGGCTGGGGTTGTCCTTATTGGCCCTGCTCTGTGGAGCCCGCACCAACTCTTCTGACACTTGACTAACGACACAAAGTCATCAATAGTGGGGTCATTCTGGCCAACCCACTTCCTTAAAGGCCCCAGCATGGCCCTCATAGAGCGATCCATTACTATGAGTTTGATAATGCGATGTCCATTATTCACTTCCGGTCCTAACCAGCGGTGGGCGAGGTGGATGAGATCGAACATTTGGGAGCATGGGGCTAGTGACGAGTTATAGGTCAGGGCATGATATTTTCGGGCTATATTCTCTGCTGACCAGACAGTGCCAAGTAAACCATCAGTCAAATGACAGTACGTTGCCTCACTCACTTGCATACAGTGTGCTTGCTTATACTATGAAACATACTACTCTAATTATTATTTGTTCATTTGTCTGACGCCTTTATCCAAGATGACTTACAGGGTTTACTAGAGGTTTTTTTAGAGTCTAGGGGTTTCCGGAAGGGGATGTGATCAGCCAATAAGAGATCTGCATTTCCCCCGCATAAGTCTAAAACAACGACCAGACACTAAATAAAACCAAAGCTCTGACAGCTGACCAATCATCAACCCCTAAACATGAATATTCCTTGGTTAGCACTGCAGTTAGGAGGATAGCTGGATTTCGCACAATATTGCTTATAAATATACATTGATAAATATAAATACCTTTACAACATCTAATGATTTCGAATTTTATTTTACACTAAAATAAAAAAATGTGAGAAAACAGAGACATCATAGTCGATTTGGTTACGAATCCTTTTTCAAGGAGAACTTTCTTTGAAAACTTGGAGATTGTTAAAAAAGGGAAATATACACCACAGATCCTCGAGCTGACACAGGAAGGGAAAGAATATACTCTGCACTTTCAAAATTCAAATTATGAAAGGTATCTGTGGCTTACAGGTAGCTGCCACTTAAAAAAAAGGAGGGGGGTGGGGGTTGTTGCAACGACTCTGCTACCCCAGTCCATTTTGTCACGGCACGCCTCTATCTATATATATATATATATATATATATATATATATATATATATATATATATATATATATATATATATATATATATATATATATGCGTGCCTTGGATATAACGCTCCTGCAGCATGTCCCCCAATTCCCTATACTAGTGATTCATTGAATATTTCTACAGTAAATACAGTACCGGTGTTGTTCAAAATGTAAACAACTTCTCAGTCTAACTCGTTTTATAACTAAATAAATATTAGGCCTATTATGTAGTTATCTTTACTAATGTATTTACTTTTTTGCTTCGAGAGGAGCTGTGGTTTTCTCCGGGAGATGAGACGCTTCAGCTTTGCTTCAGCCCCGCTCTGGCAGCTGAACCTGGGGCGAGTCCATTCCCTCTTCCCCTCTCCCGACCCGCTCTCCTTCTCAAACTTGGTTTGCTTGTCTGTCGCTTTGAACTGAACTCCTGACTGCCTTTTAGCTAGGCTATTTATAGTTTAAAAATGCAGCCACCCAGAACTACAGCGTCAGAGGACACATCCTGCACTCCATGCGGAGCGCCTTTACTGGATGCGCAACTCGGGAGCCCCTTTGTTATTTTGTATTTTAATCAGATGTGTGTTGTTATGTGTCCCGCGGCGTCCACCAGCACCTCCCCCGTTTATAACGCTCTTCGGTTACAATGCTCATATTGTGTGTGTTCCAAGACCTGCGTATATAAACTTTTTCACTTATATTTGAGCATCAAAAGAAACTTATCACTTATATTTGGATGAAATTTACTAGATGTGGTCGAAAAATGAAACTGTTTTAGAGCAGGTGCTGTGACTTTTTTTGTGCTGACTAACAATTGACATCACAAAGATGCTGCAAAATTATCTGTCAGTCTTGGGCAGGTGATGTGACTCTTGGTCTCCCAGTTCGTGGCCTGTCATTGACAGAGTGTGTGTGGTTATACCGTCTCGCCAGGTTTGAAATTGCTGGCTGTGAGCACCAAAGAACCACAGTACGCTGCCCTAGTCCAGCCTCCAACATAACAAATCACTCCATATCTAGTGTCCAATCAACTGTCTCACTAATTAGGTGATTAAGTGCATATGCTTCAGTCATAGTCACTCAAGCATGTCATGGTCAAGGATGAATGATCGAGTGATTAAAAAGAAACCAAAAACATTTTGTCAATGTCCATCATTTATATACCTTTTTTTTCGAAAATAAATGTGTTATAATAGTGATACATTTCTTTTGATGCTTGGTATATTTGTTACAGTAAAAGTCTGAATCTGGCCAGTCTTTTACTGGTAAATGTCAATCATTTACCAAATAAATGTACAACATTATGAAGAAATAAATTGCTTTTTGGACATTTTCCAGTGAATCTAATGATTAAATCATTTAGGACTAGATTTATACAGGTTTATACAAAAATGTTTAGCAGATAGATTTAATTGATAGCAGAAGGGTAATTATTGCAAATTCTGGTGTAAATAAATACATTATTGTACCACAGGTGAGAGTTTTTAAGTCGTTTACTAGGACATTGATCATTCAGTATTCTCTCTCTCTCTCTCTCTCTCTCTCTCTCTCTCTCTCTCTCTCTCTCTCTCTCTCTCTCTTTTACAGATGTGCCTGTAAGGGACTTAAAAACTCTAACTTAACTTAATGTATTTATTTACACCAGCATTAGCAATAATCACCTTTCTGCTATCAATTAAATCGATCTGGAGGCAGCTATAATCTGTAGTCCATGCACATCATTTTATATCTTAATGTGGACATGAACAAAGGGGAAAAGGAACCAAGGACTTCCATTAAATGTATAAAGAGAGAAGTAAGATGAGGAACTTGTGAGTGTTGTTTATGTGAGGTAAGAGATGGTAGACCTTTAAAGGGGAAAGCTTTCAAAGTCAGGCTTTTATGCACAAGGCAGTATAAAGAAAGCAACCTCCGTGCTTCAACAGAAACAGAAAGCTTCAGAAAGTGCAATTAATATGAGATCAGCTGAAAGCACTTAGAATAAACGTCCACTAACTCTTCCATGCCTGTTTTGATCTACCATACCTTTACATTACTGATGGAGTACATTGATTGTTTTATTGGGTTGTGCTGAACAAATCCGAAAGGCTTTCTTTCATACAATGTCCAAGGTCTTAAAAAATACTTCAGGAATGCTAGTCTGTGAAAAGGAAGAAAAAGGAGATTGATTGAATGTTTCGGTTTTTTTTTTTTACAAGAAATGAGAAAGCTCTTTTGACATTTTCATAGCCTTGCAAAAGTAATAAAAAAAAGGTTTTCAATTATTGTACTTTGACGATGGAACACAATGAAAAGGAGTGTGTTGGTAATTTCAATGTATTTACATCCTACATACTTATTATTAGGCTTCCAGGCCAGAATGGCCGGGAAGCCTATTGTTGTTGTAAAGATTTTTATTATTATTATTATTTTTTTTTCCTTCCTCCCAAATTACAAAAGCCTATAACTTTTAAACGGCTGCACGAAAACTCACGAAATTTGGCACGGACGTAGAGGACTATGGGATGTTGTGCCATGGTCAATATGGCGGCTTTTGGTCACATGGTGTGGCAGCCATCTTGGATTTAATGAAATTTTTGGGAAATTTTCAAATGTCTTTTTCTCAAGAACGGTACATAGTACAGCTGTGAAAATTTTTGTACATAGTGCACTCCTGTCCAAGATTGATTTTACGTAAGAAAAAAGTTGATCAGTAACATGGTGTGGAAACTATGTGCCATTTAGCGTAAAAAGCTTAAACGACATCTCCTCATGAACCCTTTGGCCGATTGACGTGAATCTTGGGTATATGTTATCTTTGTAGTGTCCTCTAAAAAAGTTATTCAGGAAAAGTTCCTACATGAACAAACATGGCTGCTATGAGCAAATCAATGTGGGTGATATGGCATTTTTGCCCAAAACATACCCTGCAATGATACATTCCCACCACTAGGGACCTGTTGCCATGGAAACGTGAGCAAGGTCTAGGGAAGAAAAGGCAGCCATTTTTTTGCTGGTGTCTGGAAAAAAACTGTTTTACGAACTCGTGTAACATTAAACACAGTAATTACACTGGAATGGCTAGTATTATATTACACATACACACTGTACAGTGTACAATCCCTCATAGTGTAACTAAGAACTTTTTTTTTTTTTAGGAACTGTTGCAGCTGCTTCAACGCTGGGAAAAGAAATGCAGCACGCACGCGCACACACACACACACACACACACGCTTACTAAGTAGGAGATAAATGACTGTAATCTCTGCCCTAATGTTGTTTATTTATTTAAAATAACCTTGTGGACATGCAGGCATATACAGAACTGTAGACATACTGAAACACACTAATTATTTGAAAAAGATACCGTGATCTCGTGCTGTATAGAAATGTGTTGTAACTGAACAGCAGGCAAGAAAGAAAAAAAAACCGCACGTATTTTTAAACCACAACACAATCGTAATACTAATATGTTTAATACATGCGCTTTACAAATCACACGAATACAGTTTGCTTAAAAATCGTCATATAATTATTTTTACAACACAGTCACAAATCCTGAATCTGCGGAGCGGCGCTTTACAAATCACACGAATACAGTTTGTTTAAAAATCGTCATATAATTATTTTTACAACACAGTCACAAATCCTGAATCTGCTGCAAAAAAGCCGGGCGTGTAAGCTATTGAAAAGACCTTTGGAGGGAGGGGGCGCGGCGGGGGGGTCGACTTTGCAAGCGCATTTTTCAAGTAATGAGTGCCATAGACAGAACTGTTCAAAATCGCTTGCTCTATTAAATACAATTGTAAGGACTAAGCTCGCATGGTTATTCACAGAGAATCCCTCCCCAAAACAGCGGACATTTTAGTATAATAGGAGCGGATCAGCTTGTTCTGCTGTAATGTTATTTCTTTACTTAAAATAACTACGTGGACATACGAGTGTAGCCAGGCAACCACAGGGAAACATGCGTGTTGTAGTTATGTCGAGCTAGTAAATAAATAAATAATAATAATAAATAAAACTACAACGAGCAGAACTTCAAAAGCGCATCACGTCCTGGCTGTCCCTTTAGAACTGCAGTGCTCTCTGACACTCGTGCTGTCAGACAACGTAAAGACGTGAAGCAGGCAGCAGTGATGTACTAAGCCTTCCGTGTACTTGTGTATTTATGCTTTTGTCTTTTAAATATAACAGGTATGTGCCTCACACTACACTATAAAAAGACACAAAAAACGCACTTTTTTTTAAACCGGCACACAATCGCAATACTAATATATGTAATACATGAGCTTTACAAGTCACACTAATACAGTTTGCTTAAAAATCGTCATATAATTATTTTTACAACACACTCACAAATCCTGAATCTGCTGCAAAAAAAGCCGCGCGTGTAAGCCATTGAAAAGACGCTTTGGAGCGGGCGAGGGAGGGGGGTCGACTTTGCAAACGTATCATTCAGGTTATGAGTGTCATAGACAGAACTGTTCAAAATCGCTTCCTCTATTAAATACAATTGTAAGGACTAAGCTCGCGTGGTTATTCACAGAGAATCCCTCCCCAAAACAGCGGACATTTTAGTATAATAGGAACGGATCAGCTTGTTCTGCTGTAATGTTATTTCTTTACTTAAAATAACCACGTGGACATACAAGTGTAGCCAGGCAACCACAGGGAAACATGCGTGTTGTAGTTATGTCGAGCTAGGAAATAAATAAAAAAAATAATAATAAATAAAACTACAACGAGCAGAACTTCAAAAGCGCATCACGTTCTGGCTGTCCCTTTAGAATTGCAGTGCTCTCTGACACTCGTGCTGTCAGACAACGTAAAGACGTGAAGCAGCCAGCAGTGATGTACTAAGCCTGCCGTGTACTTGTGTATTTATGCTTTTGTCTTTTAAATATAACACGTATGTGCCTCACACCAGTATAAAAGACACACACAAAAACGCACTTATTTATAAACCAGCACGCAATGGAAATACTAATATATTTAATACATGAGCTTTACAAGTCACACGAATACAGTTTGCTTAAAAATCGTCATATAATTATTTTTACTGTTTGCAATTGCATCAGCGCTGGGAAAAAGCACTGCGCACACACACACACTCACTATGAGAAAAATGACTATAATCTCTGCACTAATGTTGTTTGTTTATTTGAAACAACCTTGTAGACATGCAAGCATATACAGAACTGTAGACATACTGAAACACACTAATTATTTGAAAAAATACCGTGATCTCGTGCTGTATGGAAATGTCTAGTAATCATTTTTTATTTTTAAAACGCTGTTGTAACTGTATAGCAGGAAAAATAAAACAACAAACGTATTTTTAAACCACAACACAATCGTAATACTAATATATTTAATACATGAGCTTTACAAGTCACACGAATACAGTTTGCTTAAAAATCGTCATATGATTATTTTACAACACAGTCACAAATCCTGAATCTGCTGCAAAAAGCCGCGTGTAACCCATTGAAAAGATGCTTTGGAGGGAGGGAAGTGGCTGGCGCTGGCGGGGTCGACTTTGCAAGCGTATCTTTCAAGTAATGAGTGCCATAGACAGAACTGTTCAAAATCGCTTGCTCTATTAAATACAATTGTAAGGACTAAGCTCGCGTGGTTATTCACAAAGAATCCCTCCCCAAAACAGCGGACATTTTAGTATAATAGGAGCGGATCAGCTTGTTCTGCTGTAATGTTATTTCTTTACTTAAAATAACCACGTGGACATACTGAGTGTAGGCAGGCAACCACAGGGAAACATGCGTGTTGTAGTTATGTCGAGCTAGTAAATAAATAAAAATAATAATAAATAAAACTACAACGAGCAGAACTTCAAAAGCATCACGTTCTGGCTGGCCCTTTAGAACTGAAAAAGCCAAGAAAACCATTCAATGGCCGAGTGGGAGCGACAGGAGCCGAGAGAAGCCGAAAAAGGGCTTAGCTCATGAATCACGTGCCCGTGATTAGATAGGAGCGGTCAAAGGAAACAAGCTGCCTGTGACTGAATCAGCGCACAGAGAATAACACGGACATTTGCAGAGCTTTTTGAGATGTTATAGTAATAAAATAATGACTTGGATCTCATTATTGAGGAGTTTGGTGATAAAATGAGTGATTAGGAGATGATCGATCGGTATGTACGACTATTAGTATTATTATTATTTATTTCAAGCATATGTGAAAGCTGTAGCGAACGAAAGGGTGGGGCGGGGCCGGAGTTGCCAGTGAGTGCTTTGTTGATATGCAGGGCCATTTAAACCAGTTTGATTGTGGGGAAAAATACTTTTAAACAGCGCATCTAAAATTAAATGCGCGTGTGAAAATAAATTGGACCTGATGAAAGGCGGGCAAAAAAAAAAAAAAAAAAAAACACGTATTTTTAAACCACAACACAATCGTAATACTAATATGTTTAATACATGCGCTTAACAAATCACACAAATACAGTTTGCTAAAGAATCGTCATATAATTATTTTTACAATACAGGCACAAATCCTGAATCTGCTGCAAAAAGCCGCGCGTGTAAGCTATTGAAAAGGCGCTTTGGAGGAGCTGGGAGGGGAGGGAGGGGAGGGAGGGGAGGGGAGGGAGGGAGGGGAGGGAGGGGAGGGAGGGGAGGGGAGGGAGGGGGAGGGAGGGAGGGAGGGAGGGAGGGGAGGGAGGGAGGGGAGGGGGTCGACTTTGCAAACGTATCATTCAGGTTATGAGTGCCATAGACACAACTGTTCAAAATCGCTTGCTCTATTAAATACAATTGTAAGGACTAAGCTCGCATGGTTATTCACAGAGAATCCCTCCCAAAACAGCGGACATTTTAGTATAATAGGAGCGGATCAGCTTGTTCTGCTGTAATGTTATTTCTTTACTTAAAATAACCACGTGGACATACGAGTGTAGCCAGGCAACCACAGGCAAACATGCGTGTTGTAGTTATGTCGAGCTAGTAAATAAATAAAAAATAATAATAAATAAAACTACAACGAGCAGAACTTCAAAAGCGCATCACGTTCTGGCTGTCCCTTTAGAACTGCAGTGCTCTCTGACACTCGTGCTGTCAGACAACGTAAAGACGTGAAGCAGGCAGCAGTGATGTACTAAGCCTTCCGTGTACTTGTGTATTTATGTTTTTGTCTTTTAAATATAACAGGTATGTGCCTCACACTACACTATAAAAAGACACAATAAATCGTCATATAATTATTTTACTGTTTGCAATTGCATCAACGCTGGGAAAAAGCAGCAGCAGCACACACACTCACTGTATGAGAAAAATGACTAATCTCTGCACTAATGTTGTTTGTTTATTTGAAACAACCTTGTAGACATGCAAGCATATGTAGAACTGTAGACATACTGAAACACACTAATTATTTGAAAAAAAATACCGTGATCTCGTGCTGTATACAAATGTTTTGTAATCATTTTTTTTTTTTTAAACGCTGTTGTAACTGTATAGCAGGAAAAATAAAAAAACACACTTATGTTTAAACCACAACACAATAGTAATACTAATATGTTTAATACATGAGCTTTACAAGTCACACGAATACAGTTTGTTTAAAAATCGGGGGGGGGGGGAACGACGACTTTGAAGTGTATCTTTCATTAACTGGTTATTTCAGTTAATTAAATACCAGCTGACCAGCTTCTCTGCTATAATGTTAAAAGTAACCTCGTGGACATGCAGGCAGAAGCCACAAAAACAAAACACCTGCACTATTCTTTTTAACACTAGAATTGCCACGGTAGTCATTTTTGACGGTTTTCACTTTTAAAATTGAAATTACTATGCGTGTGTTAAACATCCACGGTTGTCTGTTCTTGACTTTTCCTAAATACATGTATTGAATATACTGACAACGTTGAAAGTCAAAATTGCAAAAATAAAAAAAGTTATCAGCACTTCTACCTAGAACCGCCCAAAGTAATCATTTTGACGGCTTGTTACAACACATGCTTTTATTATTACTATAACCTACAATGCGCTATATGGCCCTATATGCGCTAATTTTGAAAATAAATCCTTTTATATTTATTTTTTCATTTATAATACAATGTTTCTGCTAAGCAAATGTTAGATATGATGTTTATAAATAAAACTTTTGAGTTGTATCTGATAGTTGGGGGGGGGGGGCACATTGCAAGCGTATCTTTAATTAACTAGTTATTTCATTTAAATAAAAGTATATACAGAACGGTTAAGAATCGCTTGCTCTATAACCGTGTTATTTTATAATTGCAGCGGACCAGCTTCTTTGCAGTACTCACCACCTTTTCCACAGCTCACTGCTTCAGCCATAATCTTATACCTATTTAACCTTATCTTGTTATGTGTTTTATCCCACTATTAGAACAAAAAACAAAATATCACTGTGTTTTACATTAACAAGCAGACAAAAACAAAGTTTGGCCTTGAACTACGGGGTGGTACAAGGTTGCCCTCTTGTGGCGAACTGTACAACAGTCTCTGGAGACAAAGACTGCTTTGGAAAATCTCACAACAGGAGGCCGTTTATGACCATGAAAAGCATATACTGCTTAATACTATTATCGCATCTAACAGTAAATTATATAATGGTTAAAAAAATACTGTGCCCAGTTTATTTTTTAACAGTGTAAAATTGACATTTTTTATATTATTATTTGAATTTTTTTTCATAAAATTACTATAATCTCGGGGTGTACAGAAAATTGACAGCCGGGGTATTTCAAATATGCAACTCAAAGTTCCACAGCGCGAATTGCACTCCCACAACGAATCGCAGGTAGTTATCAAAATGAATACTAAATCGACATTTATAAAATACTAACCGTTGTCCTGCAAAAAGCACACGCGATAAAATCATGCTTTCCAATTAACAACATGTTCGTACGATTTCCATTTTCACGAGTCTCTGACCGTATCTTGTTCTGCTGTAAAGGCCTGGAAGCCTTCAAGTTGCCTGCAACTTCTAGTTATTATTATTATTATTTATTTCTTAGCAGACGCCCTTATCCAGGGCGACTTACAATTGCAAGCAAATACATTTCAAGTGTTACAGTACTGGTAATACTGGCGTAGTACTTTAATACTGGCATTTTAAATCACAATGCCTACCTTTTTATTTAATTTAATTATAATTTTCATAACCCTCACAAGCATCATTTGCGAGTCACAAACTTAAAGAGTACATTTCTTTTTTAACTTCCCTGACTATTTTATGATGTTGGAATCATTCTGCTGGTTCTGAGTCCTGTTGCTCCAGTATTAAGTTATTATCATTTTAATCTAAATCAGCCTTCCTAATTCCATTCAAATCATCTGACAGCCCCACCTACTCTACATTTTTAAAGACAGAGTAAATGCGTCTGGCAAAGGTTCAAAGGTCTCACTGGCTTGGTTTACATGCAGTTTAGAAACTCCAAATTCTCTCTCCACTGTCGAGAGAATGTGATGTTGCACGCCTATATCACGCACATTCCTCACACTGTAGATAGTGTGTGGACAAAAAATGGTACAGCTAAAAAGAGTGAGTAAATTGCCTTCTCACACAAAAAAGCAGTGCAAATTGACTAAACTAAGTTTTTTCTTTTCCATGGCAACAAGTTTGAAGCCGTACCTTATGTTCACAAGACTTCAGCAGTGAAGATCTTATTTGTGATTGTTACTGTGTGGGTCTGTGCTGATAGACGGATACCCACAAGCTCTGGTGTCCAGATTTTATTGCAGTTTACAGTGGTAGGTGGGCACCACTAGGGTACCAACAATGGTAGTACAAGTGTGGGAGGACATACACATACATATACATGAACAATTCAAAAACAAAACACAGTGGGATAAAACACAGCTAAAAATAGAAGTTTGCAAACCAGTGGCTCAGTGCTACTCCCAGTTAAAGGGAGTTCCTGCTCCAGGAACCTTCACCCTAACACTAAATAAACTGGTGGGATAAAATCCCCTACACTAATCCCTATGCTGAGCACTTGTATCCTAGCTGACACACACATTGATCACGAGTGCTTGCTTTGTTTGCTCATCCTGGTGAGGGCTCCCAGCTTGCTGACAAAGAATAAAGAACAACAAAATGGAGAACCAAGACCCTTTCTAAAGGCATGTAGCCAGGGCTAATTGATTATCAATTCGTCAATCAACACCTGGCCACCTGCTGCACATGGATTTCAATTAGGCAGAGAGGGAATTCTAACCTACCAGCTCTGCCATATCTAGCACAAACGTAATTTCCAAATGAAACACATTTTATGTACAAATAAAAAAAAAATGCTTTATTTACACATGCAGGGCCTCAGCCCTGCCAAGTGATGTAGCCTTGTTCAACTTTCTACTACAACTAAAGGCAGTACCAAGCAATGATTTATTAACAACTGAGATCTGCTGAAAGTAGCCCTGACAAGGTGACTCATAAAATGACAGTGCTTTATAGTTTAGTTGTTTTGTAAGCACTGTTAAAAAAATAAATAAATAATAAGCTACTACAGTAAAAAAAAAATGCAGCCCTTTGCAATAAATAAATAAATAAATAAATAGGCCCTTTGCAAAGAAAAATACCTTTACACTTTTGTTATTTTTGTGTTTGGTGATCGTATAGCTGATTGCTTTAAGCTTAGACCTTACTGCCCCTTAGCAGGAAAATGCAATTCTTGTTACACCAGCCTTAAAGTCCATATGTCACCTATATCACATTACAATCTGATTATATTTTATTAAACTACACTATAATAGTGTTCTAAACACACTGTTTAACACTGTAATAAAAAAGCACTATAACTGTAATAAATGTACAATCTAAAGCTTGTTTTGAGTGCTTCTGCCAAAAAGCCCTGATTTCAAATCTTGACATCTGTGACATCACTAGGGGAAAACACGAACCATAAACCATAAACATGCATGCATATGCCTATGGCACAAACAAAATGATCACATACAGGCCTATTTCGTGATGGTTAAACCGTGTCAAAAATACATTTCACCTCAGATAGGCGCAAGGGAATGCATTGCATAAAAAAGTATTGTATTCTGTGAAAGTAAATCAACAAGTTGCTCTGTGCACAATGCAATGATCACTTCGACAACTCGGAACACGGAGACATAAACTTTTGTTTCTTGGTTTCTGGCAGGAACAAATTTAATTTTTTCTCTTTTGTAAGACACTGGTACACAAGTGCACAAACACACACAGAACTTTACAGACAGCTGTTCACGAAGACAATCATCAAGTAACCATTGATTCATTTTTCCATAAAAGTGGAATCATTTAGAAACCGCAATACTTTTTTTATTTTTACCAGCCTGTGGCAGAGCAGGGCTCTGCCTTTGGAAATACCGGCAGGGATGGAGTTAAATTCTCCTCCCTACCCAGGTTGATTGCGTCAGGTGGGAGCAATCAATTAATTAATTATTCAACGATCACCCAAAAACAAAAAGAACAGCACACACAAAAACACTCTTTCTTTCTTCCTCTCCTTCTAGAACTCCTCTACTGGGAGGCTGAGGCCTCCTTTTATGCCAGGTGGCTGGGTGATCATTGAATAATTAATTAATTGATTGCTCCCACCTGACGTAATCAACCTGGGCAGGAGGATAATTTAACTCCATCCTGCCAGTATTTCCAAAGGCAGAGCCCTGTTGTGCCACACAGCCTTAAACAATTTTGTACCATTTACATTTGTTTTTTCAGATGTCAGATATTATTATTATTATCATAATTATTATTATACAATATACCGTTATCAAATAAACCCTGTGGCCCAAAACTACCCAAAGAAAATGAGAATGGCTTCCATATTGCTGAATTAATAAAAACAAAAATGTCAGAGTACTATAAACCAGTACAAACACATTGCATGCTCAAGATTTCTGATGCAGAAATCAAAAGAATGAATCCACTCATCCAGCTTTTTTAGGTAAGCTTTCGATTTTCAATTTTATCTTTAAGGTAATGTTCATATGCACATTACTAGGTAAGGGCGTCTGCCAGGAAATAATAATAGTTCACAAAGAGGTTAGGCCTATTTAATTTCACTAAATCGGGGAAAGCATAAGTGTTTGTTTCATGAATGAAGTTGAAGAGCTATACGTGACCATGCAAGTCATCTCAGCCTTGTAATATTCAATGCCTTATTTTTTAAGTGGATGGGAAACGGTAAACACTATTTGCACAATATAAATGGTAAAACAAATGAACTGCTAGCCGGGGTTAACTGTATACAAAAACAACATTCAGAATTGCCGACCTGCAGACAAGGGGGCGTGTTGCTCGCATTCCTCATGCCAGCGTGGTTATTTTCTCCTGCTGGAGGTTCAAAACTGTTCGGAATCAGGCCTCAAGCCACTTATTATTCCTCCCCATAATTTATTTCATTACACACCACACTCCCGCTGTCCTTATTGTAATACAGACTACTCAAAACGTCTGAGATTTTTGTAATGATTGCTTTCACAGTCTGAAGCCATGTATATCTCTCAGCTGTTCCTGGTATGTATTCCCCAGGTGACATCATGCCAACTTCGTGCTTCTCCAGTGCGTTGTCGGTATTTTCTGTAATTATTGATAGTTTTATGTCTCTCAGTGCTCTAAAAGTAATCATGGAGATTTAATTTCTTGCTCCACAATAACAAAAAATATAACAACATTCTATTGGCCAGAGCCTTTCACTGTCCCTGCAGAATTTGGATTCAGGTATTTTTTGTATTCTTCTTCTTCTTCTTCTTTTTCTTCTTCTTCTTGGTCCACTGGAGCGTCATAAATAAAAGGGTCACGATTATGCACCTCAGGGCTGGTGAAAAGCCATAGGGAATCAAAGCGCTGCTGCTGCAGAACCGTCGGACCGTCTCTGCTGCCGAAGGACTGGGTTTAAGTAAACGAAGCAACCAGCTCTTACGACGGCTATGTGTATAATCCAGGGTCAGGAGTTGGTCGGGTTTGTCCCGGGAGAAGGAAGCTGCAACGACCATTGATCTTGTACCCGCATGAACCACTCAGAACTACATTACCCATCGTCCACCTGCTCACATATGTAACTGAGATGGATTTACCAGTGAGCAGGAGGATGATGGGAAATGTAGTTCTGAAGATCCATCAGAGTACATGTGAAGCCATCTTGAGGCAGGGAATGCAATTTAAAAGTTAAAAAAATGGTCAAAAAGCAACACATGGGAACATGTAACAAAATAAAATAAAAGGTCCTTATGTACCCTTTAAACTGTAGATTTTCAGTCCCTTAATATTAATATAAGATGCCATGCATGTTCCATTAGTCTTAAGTAGCACGTATCAAGCATAACAAGAACAAAAAAAAAATAATGTTTGTACTCCAACATAAATTAATTTATCGGGTAATTCGTGGCCGGAGAAAAAATTCAGTTTAGCACCCCTAAACAAATAGGGGACCAGCGGGGAGTATAGAGCCTCCCACTGGGGACTCTTGCCCTCCTGGGGTCGGAAGGGTGGGAGACGAGGGCTGGGAAGTGGAGGGTGTGGGCGTCATCGCATACAGGGTCCTCCTCGACGGAGGGGGATTGAGGAGAACTGCGAGATCCTGCTCAGGTTGTTCTCGAGGGGAGGCCGAGGGGGGGGCCCGCGCCTTGGGTTCGATCAGCAATAAGTAGTCGTTGTTTACATTATATAAGAACTCTCTGAGTTTACAGTCTTATTCTTTACAGCTGTACAATTATAAGGTGTATTATGTACAGGTTGCGTGGCCACAGCATACAAACATTATTATTATTATTATTATTAATTAGCAGGGCTCTAAATTGGCAACAAGAAGGGCAAGGCCAAAATGGGCTACAGTTTAATACATTTCTAGAGGGCACCAAGGCCACTAAACTTAAGTCAAGGCCAAAGTGTAGGACGTGTAATTTTGCTTAGGATTCATATATAAAGCTAATTATTGGCCACAGAAAGAAAAACACAGTTTAACTTAATAATAACTATTTCGCCAAATCCAATTGTTGGGTGCCACTTTAGGAGCAAGTTGTGCCAAATGAAGGCATAGAGCGATTTAAAACATTGAGTCAGTAGAACCTGGTGAATGTATGCAGAGTAGCCCAGCTAGCCGCAGTAACGATATCAGTCAATGAGGCTCCTCTAAAGAGGGCCCATGACGTAGCCACTCCTCTGGTAGAGTGCGCGGCCACCCTCCCAGGTAGGGTTAGACCAGCACTATTGTATGCAGCCAATACTGTGTCCACAATCCCAGTGGGACAGTCGCTGCTTCGAGAGGTCTTGACCCAGGGTCCTTTCACCATGACAGACGAAGAGTTGGTCAGACTGACGCAGCACTCTCGTCCTATCCACATAACCTCTCAATGCCTGAACCAGGCAGAGGGAATTCAATCTCCGATCCTCCTCCGAAGAAAAAGGAGGGGGATGGAAAGCCTCTAGTTCCACTGACTGGTTTAAGTGGAAAGCCATAACCTCCTTAGGGAGGAAAGCTTTTAACCGTCACTGAAGTGAACATTTTATAGGGTCAGATATGTGAGTGCTGACTGTACTTATCGTCAGGAAAGTCCATGTACAGGACAGGCTCGTTTCACTTCCCTCTGTTACTCTCCATTCCAAACACTACATGTGTTCCCACTCCTGCACAAACAAAACCACAATGAAAGACGGACGCACAGACACAAACTCCCAGGATGGCCATCCAGTTTGCAAGAGACATGTGCAATTTATATTCAGGTGCATAAAACTATCACTTATTCAATTAGTCAATACCCAATAAAATATAAAAGGTGAACGGGGTGGAGAAGCTACTAAAAAGTGATAAATCAATTGCGAAGTGTTAAATCAATAATAATCGTGAAAGATAACAGGGGCATTATTTACCTTGTTACACTTGCATGCAGACCAAATGAACTTATGGCTTGTTGGTTCATCCATCTTCATTTGTAGAATAACTAGAGTACTCCATTAACGTAAATATCCTGAATTCATTTGTTTGTTTAAGTATTCAAATGTCACTGAGCTTAGCCCCATGAGGATATAATAACTCGACTACAAGGGGATTATGTGGAAGCAGCCAGCAAAGTTAACAATGCTGAACGACACCTCTTTAAGATAAACATATAAATATGCACAATATAAGCAGAATAAAAAGAACCAGGCACCACTGCAGTGTTACACTAGACTCTCGCGGGTACTGATGGCTATGGGGAGGCTTGCAGCAAAGCCAGTCCCAGCCTCACCTTGCAGGAGTTGCTATAGGCAATGGTGCACATGCTACCTACTAATCATTACAGGTGAATTGTAGAGAATTGAAACAGACTGAAAAATACACTTAAACGTCACACTTGTCCTAATGATGCACCAGATCTAATTTTCACTTAATAACTGAGTTTTCGCTTTGAAAAAAAAACAACACAATTGTTTTGTATTAACATAAATGTCCCTGCAATATATTTGCTGTTTGACAATGTATCTGGAGATAGTGGCTTTAACCTTGTACAAGGGCTGGATAATTTGGAACCTTTTTTTTGCAAATAGAATAGCTGTCAAGTATTTATATAAATTATCCTCTGTTGCAGTTTCATTCACAAAGGGAAAGATAGAATATATGATTGACACTTATACACTTTTAGAGGACTGTCAACACTGGAGGTTGGCCAATGTTTTTTGTGGTAAACACACATTTCACCTTTACAGTGTCACAGTAAATAGAACTGTTTGTGCACTGCTATTGTGATACGAAACTGATTAAGAGTGCCTTAACTGTTATTGCAAATATTAAATTCCTTAAATTTAAAGATTTACATTTGCAATGTTTTGCTTTCCTTCTATTTTACTTTTTCAAAGCTAGACATTCTGTCTGAATGTTCTGTGGTCATCGACCTGTAACAAAGCTTCTTGATTGGTGTATTAAAATTATGAGATTACAAATATACATTAATTATATTTGTTCATTTTATGAGTAAAAAATAGCATTAAAATAAACATGAACATATATTCATTTTAGGAGATCAGTAAAATAACTTCTGGATTGTCTATAACTTCTGTTTAGTTACATCTTCGGTCTCAAAAGCAGGGCTGTGAAATCATAAAAAACAAACAAAGGCTCATTGGTAATCTGGATTAGAGCAACAAAATGTAAATTAAATTTTAATGTGCTAACAAATTAGTAATCCAAGTTAGGGTTTAAATTTAAATAACAGGAAATGGAGGACATTGAAATAAAATAGAATTGCTTTCACTATGTATTTGTAATTAAACAAAAATTAAGATAGTATTTTTCTATATACCGGTAATACTATTTTTTATTTGGCTTGCTAGTTTTTCACTTTGTTATCAATGGTGTTACTTAAATGCTTCCTGAAAAATTGAAAACAGTACCACATTTTCATTAAAAATACTGGAAGGCCTATATACCATTTTATCATTTTAACAAAAAGATGCTTGACCATTTAGAAGTGTGTTTTTCTGGTAAGGTTTCTGTAAAGAAAAACAAAAAGTATTCACATAAATAATTCAGTATTCAGTGTATTCAAGTACGTGAATTTAAATAACTTGCATTTTTTCAATTTGCATAGCAAATAAAATGTGATGTTAGGCGTCAGTAACAAACGACAGAAGTATTCTTTTATTTGTGTAATTACTAATTGGTTTCATTATGGTGGTACTCTTAATGGTTATAGTATGTATGGGTAATTACATTTATATTCTGAAATTAGCAAGTAGCTGACTAATTAACTGTCTCAAATATATAATTACATTGCATTTACGTAAGACTTGCCTAATTAATGTAGTTACACTGCTTCTTTTGTGCCACTATCTTACTAGATGCTCTTAGCTTCATTCTTCTGTCTCCTTATAATTTACACTTTATAAATGAGACATTGAATTAATTAATAAGATTATCCTCAAATCAAAAAGATGAGCATCACAAAAGCACCTTTTCCTTGAGCAACATAAAGAAATTCATCCAGAAAGTCTGTTGGCCAAGCATTATGTACTAAATTGTATAACTAATTAACAATACTTCCAAAAAAAAAAAAGAGGCATGTAGCAAATAGAAATGCAGGCAGACATATTGAGAAAATATCATTTTCACCAACATCCTTGAAGGTCAGTTGAATGTGAACACTTAAACATGCTTTGATGCTGTCTTTGTGTCATTCAACATAGAGCACAGCAGGAAGTAGAGGAACTCTTTAAAATTAAAATAGTGTATATTGTAAGGGGAAGCTTCAAACACAATAAATTATAGAATTCAAGACCTCCTGTATATTTTAGCTAATGATGCAACTGGTCAAAAATGCTTCAGTTTTTGAGTTGCTACACTCTGGATGTCTGAAACAAGCAGAAACAAGTAGATAACCTGGGTCATATTCACAAAACATTTAACACAGTGCTATTTTTTAATTGCTAATGTTAGTGAACTTGAAAAAAAGGACTATTAATTTAAACAACTAAGTTATTTATTTGAAGCTTTATAACCACAACATGTTTTCTTTTTAGAAAAAAACCCAGCTGTAAACACTGTGATAAATGCTTTGTGAATATGGCCCTGACTACAATCACCATGAAATGGCTGCTGACAATTGTTAAAATGTATCACTAAATTTGCAGTTTTCCCATACCTTTCCAATGGTTACATGCATTTGCAATGGTTATACTATGCATTTGTCACAGTGATTTGTCATGGTTTGACATGTTTTTAATATGTTTTATAATACCTTTCTAAGCTTTACCATGCTTTCATTCGGCTTTATTGTAACCTTATATGTGGTTCAAAGGGCAGGAGCTACGGCTCTTCCCCCGTTATGTCCCACCAAAATATCAATTAATCTCCCTATTTAAACCCTGGGTTCCACCCTGATTCTTTTTCTTGCTTTTTCGTTTGCGTTTTGCTACGCAGCTCTGCAGACCCGTATTTTGTTCCCCTTGGACGATTATCAATTTAGTCGTAAAATGGAAAATGGCTACTCACCCACTGCACTTTTCTTTCTCTTTGGAATCTGATGGTGACTGCATTTCTCCTTCTGCTAGACACATTCAGCTCGAAATTCAAGCAAAAAAAACATTTCCAAAGAAATCTGTTCGTCCTACTGATCCTTCTTCCCTTGCAACCGCTGAACCTGCTGCCTCAACCTCTGCTGATCCCACTGTGCTCGCTCCCGCTGTCCCGGTCATTCAGGCTCTTGTTGCTTCTTATTCTCCCCACCGAGACGTCAGGGATGCTTCTCCGGCTCGACTCTTCTTCAAAGACTGGCCCACCGACAATCTGCTGAAAGCTCTTTTTAAAAAAAAGATTCACTCTTATTTGTTATGAATACCATTTTTTTATGAATACCACAAAGCATTTTCAGCTAAAGCAGAATCTCATCTTGCAATGGATAACACTCTTATTGAATGGTCCCAGCCTGATCCTGAAGAGATTTTAATAGGTTTTTCAGTGGCCTCCGTGCAAACGCTTGTGGTGCATGCACTTCCACCGCCCCCCCTCTACTTCTCTCTGCCCCAAAGCCACCTCCACATCGGCTTCAACTCCTCCCTTCTTCAAGAACGCTTCCCTGCCATTACTCCTATACATTCTTCAGCACCGCCTACTTTTTCAGTTCTGAAAGATAGGCATGGTAGACCCATTAAATCATCCAGTGGCAAACAGTAGTGCGATAACTTTAATGCTACATTACTCAAACAAACAATGCCATTTTCTTCACACATGCCATTTCTAACTGTCAATCAACCCTCTTTATTGCTTCCATCAACATCCCTGTCTTATCTGAGGCTCTCCAAAACCACCTTGATCGTAATTTCATTTCCTACCTTATTCCAGGCTTTCCAATGGATAAATTAAAAGTCATCCCATCATCCTCCCTGTGTTGTAAAAAAACCTTCAATCTGCGCTAAAGGAACCAGAAGTCGTCAACTCCCTTGTCGCTTCTGAGATTTCCAAGAGCATCATGGAGGGCCCCTTTCCCACCGCTCCCTTCCCTCAATTCCAAATCAGCCATATCAGGGTCACCAGTAGAAAAAAATGTCTGGCAAGAAGCACCTCATCATTGACCTCTCTGCTCCTCGCGGTTCTTCCATCACCAGCATCAATTCAGAAAGGAGTGGAAAAAAATCCATCTCATTCTTCTGTGACAATCAATCCACCGTACATATTAAAGGCCATTCTTCTTCATGTAACTCCTACGACGGCTTGCCAGGATTTCTGTTTCCAATAATTGAAACTTGCAAGCCTGTCACCTTCCAGGCATCACTAATAATGGTGCCAATGGTCTTTCTCGTCTGCAGATCTCCCGGTTCAGATGTCTGGTTCCCTCAGCTCATCATTTCCTTCTCTCTTGTCTATCCCTGCTCCTTAGGGGGTTGGCAAAGAGTTCCCTTCTCCCCATCACTGTTGATACTCTCTTTCACCTCATCACAATCCTCTGCCAAGGCTGTTTTTCACCTTTCAACAATCTAGTCATGGAATCTGTTTGCCTTTCTGCCTTCTTCAGGCCCCTCTCTTTCCAGTTTTACCTCGCTGGGCCTTCGTTCCTGCGACCTCTCTCTAGTTCCTGACTCTCCTCTTTCTTCACATCTCCAAAACAGACCAGCCGCTTAGTCCTTAATTATATATATATATATATATATATATATATATATATATATATATATATATATATATATATATATATATGTTTTATTATTGATTATTGTATTATTTCTAATTGTATTATTAATTGTTACTAATTAACCTCTAGTTTCTTTACTAACTTCTTTTGCATTGGTGGCACAGTTGCAGGGAGCTGGGGTCCTCTTCCGGGGGCAAGTGAAGCTCACTTCCCAACCTTAGAGGTTCAGCCACGCTAGCCTCATCCTCTGCCAAGAAGGTTCTCCGTGAGCCAGAGGGGACCCCTGGCATAATCTATCCTAACTCTCCAGTCTCACCTCCTTGAGTATATGTCAGTCTCCCTCTCTGGAGAATCCTTCTTTGCATGTTTATTTTTGTTCTCTTTTTTCAGCATACCTGTCTCCCCGTGAGGCAAGTGAAGATCACTACCTGGCCTTGGAGGTCCGGCCGTGCCGACCTCCCTCAGCGTAGGCGACCCTTGTAAGCCGGGGAGACTTCTAGACTTCTCTTTGTTTTGTCCCCTATTTTTCTCTTCATTTCCCCTTGGGGGATGTACCACTTGCTTCCCAGCCTTGGAGGTCGGCTCTCTGTGAGCCAAGGGGAAATACTGTCCTCTTTCTAAAGTCACAAGAGCATAATTCTTATTTCAATTCCTGAGGTTTTACTCCACACAGCCCTTGCTTCTGTTCTATGAATTACACTTTGGTATACTTTTATTATGATAAACTTTAAGAGGCGATATTCTGTTTTGTATTGCAGTGCAGTGTGGTCCAGTGGTTAAAGTCCAGGGCTTGTAACCAGAAGGTCATTGGTTCAAATCCCACCTCTGCCACTGACTGACTCACTGTATGACCCTGAGCAAGTCACTTAACCTCCTTGTGCTCCATTCTGCGGACGTTGTTAAATCAATGTCCTATTGCAACTGACTCTGCATATAATGCACTGTTCCAAGCCTACCTCTGCAAAGCTTTGTGATGGTGGTCCACTATGAAAGGTGCTATATAAAAATAAAGATATTATATATTATATTATTATTATGAATATGCTTGGAAAAATCCTGCTTTCTTATTGGTTAGCTGTGTTCTATCAGCCATACGTTAATCCCACACAACCTTTCAACGCAGACACATCACCAAAAGCTTTGAATTTAAATTCATTATTATTATTATTTATTTCTTAGCAGACTCCCTTATCCGGGGCAACTTACAATTGTTACAAGATATCACATTATTTTTACATACAATTACCGGTTTATACAGTTGGGTTTTTACTGGAGCAATCTATGTAAAGTACCTTGCTCAAGGGTACAGCAGCAGTGTCCCCCACCTGGGACTGAACCCACAACCCTCCAGTCAGGAGTCCAGAGCCCTAACCACTACTCCACACTGCTGCTCCATTATTCTATAATGTTTCATATCTGTAAATTATCATTAATTTATAAAAAACAAAATGACAGATCCACAATCTTTTTAATGGAAAAACTTTTGACAAATATATGAAGATCACTTTCCAGAATCTGACAAAGTACCGGTACCAGTAATTAACCTTACTTTAAAAGAAAAATGGCACAGTGGAATAACAAACAGAACTAACTCGAACTTGAATGAAACGGAAAATACACAATAAAAGCTTCCAAATGGGCTGTGAACATCATACAAAACTGGCTTCAAGAAAAAGGTAAACCTGTTACCTTTCATTTACTTTCTCAGAAAGTACTGAACAGTCTCCTTAGGCAATTTTATGTTTCCGTAACAAATAAAGATGGAGAGCAGTACAGCATTTCCAGCTTTATGAATCTGCGAGCTGGTACAGTATTAATCGCTTTTTGAATGATCCGCCGTACAGTAGAAAAGATAATTTAGCGAAAGATGCTGCATTTAACACAGCTAACAATGTATTTGTATCAGTAATTAAAACACTGAGACAAAGTGGAAATGACAAAGCAACACACTATCCCCCAATAACACCTGCAGACCTGGAGAAGCTAAAAAAAATCTGAAGCCCTCACCCAAACACAGCTCGGGGATTAGTTAGAAACACATGGTTCAACATACAGCTTCATTTTGCTTGTCGTGGCAGAGAAGGTCAAAGACAACTTAAACCATCTTCCTTCATAATAAAAATGACTATATTTATTTACTTTTTAAATTAACAAGTTTACATAAAAAAATTACATAAAACGTGTTATCAGACTTATTTATGTAATTAACAAATTTATTTATGGCCATTAATGAATTAGTATAATAGTTTAATGTAAGCGATATGCAGAAATGTTCTTAACATTTTAATAAATACATGCTATATATACAATTAAACATATGTTAATATGTAAAAATAAACATGTTTAAACAAATTGTTTACATTACACTGGAATTATTTTTGTTGTGTGTAGTGATATTTACTGTTATTGAACATATTTTTTAATTTGCTGTGTTAATTTAAAAAGTAATTTTAAATTTGATTTATAATAGCATTAAGGCACTCCAGGTAGTCATTACTTTAAAGTTATCGCAATAACTTTGGTAAATAAAAAATAAAAAAAACACTTGGTATGAAGTCAGATAGAATCAAGGCCCAAAACCATATTTAAAAGCCATTTATAGCAAGATGATCAGATTTTCCATCAAAAACAACTTGCAAATAAATCAGATCTCACCATGTCCAACAGCTAACTATAGTTTTGTTTGGAAAAATTGGATTGAATTAATAGTGGAATGGAATACGGAACCTCCCTCTAACTCCTAACGTTGTTCTTCTGGAGATGTGCAGCATTGTGAGATCATTTTGAAACAAAATAAAATACAGGAGTAAATGGTTCTCTTTTTGATATGCAATGGACATTATACAATATCAGTGGCACACTGTGCAGGCCAATGGTCTTTTATAACTATAATCTGTTATAATGATACAACCACTTTTGCTTTTGGCCAACACTTGAGAATAGTGACCCTTATGAGGTGCTTGGTGACCTTAAGTGCACAGTAAGATAACAGCCGACCGCCTCAAGCATTACGGGGGCCTTTTTGGTCTACCAAGTACCCTGAGGGTCATTATTCCCCCATGTTAACATCAGCCAGAGTGATTGTTTCATTAACAACACTTGAATGATTCAGTTTCATTCAATACAATTTATGTACAATGTATATGAAATCACTTTAGCTACAAAAATGTTGCATATATGAGTATTTTTGTCCATGCATAACATAAGCTCATTTTAATAAATGAAGATCAGTAAATGATTAGTCTCAGTGGGCCTTGTAAACATGCTTTAAATTCCTTTACACATCTGACTGACTCATTGTGTGACCCAGAGCTAGTCACTTAACCTCCTTGTGCTCCGTCTTTCGGGTGAGACGTAGTTGTAAGTGACTCTGCAGCTGATGGATAGTTCACACACCCTTGTTTCTGTAAGTCACCTTGGATAAAGGCATCTGCTAAATAAACAAATAATAATAATGACGGCAGATCTGTATATAACATCATTTTTAAAAAAAAGCACACCTTTATAAATATATTGGGAGAATGGTTGTGTGTTATATATGGTTATGCAGTATATGCAGGTAATTGTATTTTAAATAATGTACTATGGTCCGACGAGTGCGTACTGGGGTACCTGCATCCCACTCTGACACCAATGTAGCGATCTTGGTTCCCGCAGGCAGGCGCATCACACAGGGCGAGGCAATCCACACACAGGCGGAGGGCGGGCGCGAACCCGGGACCTCTCACACTAAAGCATAGCGCCAATACCGCTGTACAAAAGAGGAGCGTATATCGGGCTTATGTCTTTGTGTGTGATTACGTCACCTACCAGCCCTACTACTGCTGCCTTCCCCCGTGCACGCTACAATATGAAATTAACTGAATAAGTAAAAGCAAAACAATAAGCAAGTGTATGTTAATAAACTATAATAATAAAGTAACAGACAAACTAATGTTAATAAAACTAAAGCAAAACAACACCGTCAAAAATCTTAAATCACTATTTACTATGAAATTAGCTGGCGGTTATGTTTCGGGTTATCACAATGACAAAGGCAAAAATAATGGCCTTTACTTATGGTTAACTTACTATTAATAAACTAACTTAACACAGCACCCCTACACACATTACAAAATGTAGCAGCAATATACAAGACATGCACATTATTTAACAGAATGGTGAAGCAACTCACCAGAACGGGAAACACCAAATTGTTCGACGACTTGTGTCTGATTCAGGTTTTTTTCAAGAGCTCAAACAATGTCCAACTTAGTGTAGCAAGAGAAACAGCTGCGCATTTTGCTGTTTCGTTTACATGCCACTTTGTAGTGATGAGGTGCACTTGTGGAAATCAGAATACAAAACAATTTAGTGATGTGATGGCGGTTCTGGAAAGATTTAATAAACCAATTAGTGTCGCTCAAAACACTCTCACGATGACAAGTTGCTTTTTTACAAAACAGTACTGTATCCGTTGTCAGCGAATCGCTACCGGTGCAAAGGTGTTCTTTTAAGCATTCCTGTTCCTCTAGCCTAAGCATTTGCAATGTGAAAAATCAGTTTCACCACAAGGGTGTTCCTACACTCGGAGACTACTAGCTAGACCACTACTTATCCAAAAGTGATGAAACATGGTTGGGACATTCTATACCACATTATTGAGAGTATAATAAGGCATCTATGGAGTCATCTATGTTTTTATGTACAGTGGCTCTCAAAAGTATTCACCCCCCTTGGACTTTTCCACATTTTGTGTTGTGTTACAACATGAAATCAAAATGGATTTAATTAGGAGTTTTTGCCACTGATCAACACAAAAAAGTCCATAATGTCAAAGTGAAAAATAAAATCTACAAATTGTTCTAAATTAATTACAAATACAAAACTGAAAATAATTGATTGCATAAGTATTCACCCCCTTGAGTCAATATTTGGAAGAGGCACCTTTGGCAGCAATTACAGCCATGAGTCTATTTGGATAAGGCTCTACCAGCTTTGCATATCTGGACACTGCAATTTTTGACATTCTTCTTTGCAAAATTGCTCAAGCTCCGTCAAGTTGGATGGGGACCTTTGGTGAACAGCAATTTTCAACTCTTACCACATATTCGCAATTGGATTGAGGTCCGGGCTTTGACTGGGCCACTCCAGGACATTGACCTTTTTGTTTTTGAGCCACTCCGGTGGCTCTATGTTTGGGGTCATTGTCCTGCTAGAAGATGAATCTTCTCCCAAGTCCCAGGTCTCTTGCAGACTTCAGCAGGTTTTCCTCCAGGATTTCTCTGTACTTTGCTGCATCCATTTTGCCCTCTATCTTCACAAGCTTTCCAGGCCCTGACGCAGAGAAGCATCCCCATAGCATGATGCTGCCACCACCATGCTTCACGGTAGGGATGGTGTTCTCAGGATGATTTGCGGTGTTAGGCTTGCGCCAAACATAGCGCTTAGCGTTGAGGCCAAAAAGCTCTATTTTGGTCTCATCAGACCATTGAATCTTCTTCCTCTTGGTCTCAGAGTCTCCCACATGCCTTCTGGGAAACTCTAGCTGGGATTTGATGTGAGTTTTTTTCAACAATGGCTTTCTTTTTGCCACTCTCCCATAAAGGCCAGTTTTGTGAAGCATCCGGGCTATTGTTGCCATATGCACAGTGTCTCCCAGCTCAGCCGTGGAAGACTGTAACTCCTTTAGAGTTGCCATAGGCCTCTTGGTGGCCTCCCTGACTAGTGCCCTTCTCGCTCGGATACTCAGTTTTTGAGGACGGCCTGTTCTAGACAGATTCACAGTTGTGCCATATTCTCTCAATTTCTTAATAATGGACTTTACTGTGCTCCGAGGGATATTCAATGCCTTGGAAATGTTCTTATATCCTACCCGATTGGTGCTTTTGAAGAACCTTATTCCGGATTTGCTTTGAATGTTCCTTCGTTTTCATGATGTAATTTCTGTTAGGAAATGTACTAACCAACTGTGGGACCTCCCAGAGACAGGAGCTTATTTAGGTGTGTCATAGCAAAGGGGGTTAATACTTATGCAATCAATTATTTTCTGTTTTATATTTGTAATTAATTTAGAACAATTTGTAGATTTTATTTTTCACTTTGACATTATGGACTTTTTTTGTGTTGATCAGTGGCAAAAACTCCTAATTAAATCCATTTTGATTTCATGTTGTAACACAGTAAAATGTGGAAAAGTCCAAGGGGGGTGAATACTTTTGAGAGCCACTGTATATCAAACATATATTTTTACGAGTGCATATGATGTATGTAGGTAATGGTGATCTACAGTACTTTTTAATGTTACTGATCAATTTTGTATTTACTGCTGTAGCGGGGAATGCATGTTACTGACATGATTGTTTAAATTGCGAATGTGTTCAATCATCCTCTGTGATTTTTAGGCTGCTGGTTTCAGTAGTTTAGGTATTATATTTTAGTGGTATTTTTGTTCTTTCAACTGTCTTCACCTGCTCTGCGGTATGGTGTAGAAGCAGATTGACCCAACAGAGATTAAAGGTCACAGTGTCACATGATTTCCCTAAACTTAGAAAGCTCAGATGCTGTACACGGCCTAATAACAAGGCCTATAAGCAAGTTCAAAGCCAGTTAGAGAATACTACAGACAGCCATTAGGTGTTCTTTCTTTACCTTCCATCTTCAGTCACAACAAGGCCAATTGTGTCTTCACAAGACACTTTTATCCCTTCTAGACAAAGCATTTTGTAAAACACAGTTCTTTAATTTTCTCGCCATGAGGTACTTGACAATCATTCTCATTCTGCTGCCATTCTCCCTTATCCTCCAGAGTTTGGACAACTTTCCATCTCACACTGAATTGTTTATATGAGTGCCCCCATGTTTACCAAAAGTGTTTCATAAGTGTCTGAATATAAATTGTGTAATGCTTGTTCATATACCATGAGAAAGTAGGTGCTTTCAGAACATACTTAACATGTGCTAATTTGTTGCAGTCCTGAACAGTATAAACTGTAATTAAAACTCAGCTGGATTAGCATGCTCATGATTCTTTGGGGTTTAAACTTTATTGGAAACGCAAAACCTAAAACCAGTAAACTCCTACAGGAGACAGTGACAGTGAGGTTAAACAGGGGAGCATGCGATCAAATGTTATGTACCATATAAAACAGAAGTACTGCAACTATGGGCTAAATTCAATAAAATAGAAATGTAAGTCAAACAAGCTTTACTCTGGGAGTCAGTCAACTAAGTCAAGTAAATAAACATTGTGGCTAATATTATCATCAAACCTCTGTGCTTAGCGATTTTATAGTGGTGTTTGTTTTTTTTTAATAATCTTTATATTATTGCATTATATTGTATTAAGACATTTAACCATACCCTGTCAGAATTGGGTTTGAATCCTACTGTTATTTACACTTATCCTTAAAGAAAAATTCTAAACTGTATTAAATTAAATACATTTCTATATTAGCTGTATTAGTCCTGGGAATGAAAAAGAAGATCAATGAAGCAAGATGTTGTCTAGTGGAAAAGGCTGTTCACATAGTAACATGGTAGCCCACAGATGTAATAAATGTAATACACATAGCAGCAGAGTTTAAATTAACATAATAAAAAAGATTCATCATTTTAATTAAACAAAGCTGAAATTATTTAATGAGATTAGTAATAACAAGGCACCTAAAAATACACAACAGGCACATCAAAACTTGATTACGGTTTTCATTTATATGTGCAAGACTTTGTTTATGGCATAAACACCAGTCCTGTGGTTTTGCGTTAGCTATCAGTTTCTGTATTCCCTACACAGTACAATGAAATGACAACACTGTAAAGAAAAGAGTAGGCTAAAACATAGACTGTAGGTGTTGGTTGAACTATGGAGCAACAACTATGACCTATCTGTTTAATGGTCTCCGGGGTGGAGGGGTTAACAATGTGGTCATTAAGGAAAACGTTTTTGGCTTTTTTTCGTTCCACTGACTCCCACATTTTACTTTAAATCATACACATCAAATCATATTGCAGCAGGAGTGAGGAAACAATACGCTTGTGCAATATCACTCGATATGACATATGTCAATAAACTGAGATCTGGTCATGTGAACACAATCCCTGCCAGGCCGTGCACGAGGGTTAGCAGCCGAGAGAGAGAGAGAGAGAGAGAGAGAGAGAGAGAGAGAGAGAGAGAGAGAGAACGGGTGCAAGAGCGAACACCCTAGAGCTGTAAAGAATTTTTAAGGATAAATATCGAGACTTTTTTCCTATGCTTCGGGACGTGGGACATTTGCTAGGAAATCGTGATTGTCCCCACGATATAGGGACTGTTGATATGTATGCACATCTGATTATAAATACAATTACATTGATCAAACAGCAGCGGATCTACATTCCGCCACTGCTTAAATATTACAAATAATTCCAAACTTGACCATTTACTTACCGTATTCCTTCGAATTTAAGATGCACTTTTTAAACCAATTTTTTCTTCTCAAAAATTGGCCTGTGTTTAGCATAGTGTATTAAAATTGTCAACAAAAGACGTGACTACCCGAGTACACAAACAGGAACATGACTGACTGCCGGAGAAAAGACAAACAAAAACATCACTGCCTGATCTCAAATCATCCATGACATACAAGTAGACATTTTCAAAGGATGTGTCATTAGCTTCCTGATGAATTCGAAGAGAAGCTTTTACAATTTCAGTGTTTCTTATTAGGCTCTGTTCTAACAAACAATACCAGCTTCGACAGATCGGACATGCAGATCAGACCCCCGTATTTTTCGGCATGACAAGCAATACCACAGTTCACAAAAAGGGAGAAAAACTGGTGTGAGTAATGACTACTGGAAATGAGAAGCAGCACATAACGTTAGGTTACTTACCGCAACCCTGGTTCCCTGAAAGAGAAGTCGACCACCAACATTAGGTATGGGATATTCCTGCCCTTGAGGTAGGTAATGCTGAGCTCTCTATACCAGAGCTGCCGAAGGCCCCTTCCTGGGATGACGCTCTCTGTCCCGCCAACCATCACTCGCAGGAAGATCTCCATCTTTTTCCATTGAACCCGTGAGGGCGACTGAAGCGACCTTGTGGTTGGTGGTCATCTTCTCTTTCAGGGAACCAGGGTTACGGTAAGTAACCTAACGTTCCCTTTCAATTCAAAGACGACCACCAACATTATCTATGGGATAATGTATACCAGAGCCGTCGCGAGGGAGAAGGAACGGCAGCATATGAGGGACGCACAAGCACTGCCTAACCCAGAGGTTAGCGGTATAAACTTACACCCTCAGGACTCTTGTGCCTACAGAAGGCAAGGCAGGATCTCCCACATTAAGACAGTAGAACCTGGAGAAAGTATGTGGTGTAGCCCAGCTAGCCGCAGTACAAATATCAGACATCGAGGCACCTTTAAAAAGGGCCCAAGATGTAGCCAACCCTCTAGTTGAATGTGCAGCTACCCTACCAGGTGGGGGTAAGCCAGCACCATTATACATTAGTCGACACTATATCCACAATCCAGTGTGACAGACGCTGCTTAGAGAGGGGCTGTCCTAGAGTCCGTGTTCCATGACAGACAAAAAGCTGGTCAGACTGACGCAAAGCTTTTGTCCTAACTCCAGCGATGTAGGCTGTTACACAGAAAAAGAGTAAACACAGCGTAGTAACTGGACAGGGGTGTCTAGCCTGGAATACGTGCAGTCACACGACCAGGGCAGCGCGTAGCCTACAGCGGAGTGGAGCACCGCTACAGGCAGATGGCAATGAGGCACCTCGTGCATCGAGCACCCGAGGGCGCTATGCGCCCTGATGTACTAAACACCTGCCTACCGAGCACCGTGCACACAGAGTACCGTAAGCACTACGTGCACCGTGTACTGTGCAGCACCGTGCGCTCTTGCACTAGCTTTGCACCAAGCACCGCACGCAGAGGGTATTCCTCCTGTGGGATGATGGCGTTGCAGGCCGCACAGGGATGGGACCCAGATATGGGCCTGACTTTCTGCATTAGCACTGAGGCACTACTCACACTACGTTGAACACTGGTAAGTGTTAACGTAGTGTGTCCACTCACTAGCATTACAGCAAGGTATTAACACTGTGCACTGTGTGCCGAGTACTGTGGGCACGTAGTGCACCGCGTACTGTGCTGCATATGAGCACTAGTGTAGAATCAGTTTACGTATGCACCATGCACTATGTACACCGCGTGCAACGTGTATGCTGAGCCCTGTGCGCACCGAGTATCCTGTTTTCACAGGTACTGTGCAGCACCGTGAGCTATGCACTAGGTTGAGCAGTGCTTACGCAATAACCCGTGTGTCCCAAGCGCACTGTGTACTGCAGTCGAGATGCTGGGCAGGGAGTCCTGAGACAGGACGTCTGGCTTGTGCATAGCCCTAAGCACTGCTTTCACTGTGTTTGACCCAGCAGGTGCTAACACAGTGTAAAATTCGCTAGCGCTACAGCTAAGGTTATTAGCACCGCTTACCCTGCGCCGGGTACCGTGGGCACAAAGTGCACCATGTATTACACAGCGTATGGGCACTAGTGCACAACCAACTACGCCTGCACCGTGTACTATGTACACCGCATGCAGCGCTTGAGCTGAGCTCAGTGCGCACTAGTATTACCGTGCAGCACCACGAGCTATGCGCTAGTAGAGCAGTACTTACGCAACGAGCGCAACGTGCACCGCACTGCTTGCCTTGAGCGTTCCAAGCGCCTTGCGCAGTGGGTACCGATTACACAGCGTGAACTGCGTACTCATGCGCACTGTCGCGTAACTGCAGTAGAAAGGTAGGGTACTAGCACCTGTGCACTACGAGCACTGCATACACTGCGTACTGGGGCACTACGTACACCACGTACCATGTTACGCTATCGTACCTGGAATATACGCAGCCTGCGTTGTGCACCTGCACATTGAGATAGAATCACGGGCTATGCGTGCACAGCGGTACCGCAGCACCAGAGAGGCTGCTACGCAAAGTGTGTGCCCTGACCGAGTGGTCAACACACACACCTGGTCAGCACGGAGCATGTACCGGGGGGGACAGAGGGCCGAAGCCGCGATGGGTGATGTTTTATTTCAGACAAAAATATCACAATTCTAAATGAGAAAGATAGTGAAGGAGAACGAGAGTACACCGAAGGTACACGTACCGACTCACCGCAGCGGTCAGGTTCGGCCAGTGGCTCCACTCGACAACGGGGATAAGGCAAAGCCTAGCCCTGAGGAGGAGAGCACAGCTGGAGGTCACTCAACAGCGGGGATACGGCCAGGCCTGGGCCCGAGGAGGATACTGTGTACTCTCAAGAAGAAAAGACAACTCACTTGCAGATGACTGCACAGACAGTCGCTCACATACGACAGACAGATAAAAAAGAGCGCCTACCACGCAGTCAGGGAGGCTGCTGAAAGACAGAAAGATAAAATAACTTTTTTCGAGAGTCATTGATTCCAGGAAAGCGGCAAGCCAGCTTTCAGCACAAATGCTAGGGAAATACAACTGACCTGAATCGACTCGATGGCTCTTTCCTATCAACACGCTCAGCTAAACACAGAGGTCTTACCTTACAGTTTTGAAAAGGAAAAAGAGGGAGATCTTCCTGCGAGTGACGGTTTTATACCCTTGGTGGGCGGGACCGAGTGCGTCATCCCAGGAAGGGGCCTTCGGCAGCTCTGGTATAGAGAGCTCAGCATTACCTACCTCAAGGGCAGGAATATCCCATACATAATGTTGGTGGTCGTCTTCGAATTGAAAGGGAACTGCAAAGCTGCAGCCACACTGGACGTGAGCGAAGTCGCCGAAACGTCACTCCACACCAGATGCGACTTGGAAACGATCCAAAAAACTGGAAATAAATACATGACCCCGCCCATGCATTCCTATTGGACATACTAGAGATGGGCTGTCCCATTACAAAACAGGTTGTTTTGATAAAAGGTTACCGCCCTGACCTCTAGCAACTCCGCTGTAAAATAAAGGCTGGACTTGTAAAATCTATAGATCAGAGTTATTGAACATCCCTCTATATCCAACAGTTTTATTGTTATCATATATTAGTAGTAATTTTACAGTTGTAAACGTAGTATTATTTTTTTTTTCTTTGTGGTACCAGTCGTAGTAGTACTGTAGTCTGATTTGAAGCCCGGTACATCTCCAGCTGTATAGCTGGAGTATGGCTGAACTGATATTTTCAACAAAATTATTTTATTGTTATACATTTATAGATACAACTTTGTGTTTCTTTACAAATTCCTTCATTGGGCCTTTTTTATTAACTTCTTTAAGTATTTTAAAGTGCAACATTATTATTATTATTATTATTATTATTATTATTATTATTATTATTATTATTCACAAGTCACCACTTACCTTGAACGATGCCATTCTGCAAAATGTATTTTTCTACTTTATCATAAATGCTATTGAAGACTGTGCATCACTATGTATCAGATCATGGGTGAGTGTTTGAGCTGTCTTTGACTTCATTTACTTATGAATAATTATACACAGAACAGGTTGTGTGCCATAGCAAGATGCAAGACTTTTATTTAATTTTTCCTTTTATTTAATTTTTCCGGTGAACAAATATGGCTCATAATCTTCAAAACTATGAGCTTGGTAATGTCACATAGAATACAAATGTGTTGCTGGCTTTGTTTTACAACATATAGAATAGTAGGACCTCGATAATATTTTTGTTTGTTTGGTGGATCTCTTTATGCATATGTTCACTTTATGCATATGTATTGTCACAGATTTGTCCCATAGAGCAATGTAGTTAACAAAACGTTATTTATCATAAAAGCAAACAAACAAACCAAAAAAAAGCCATAGCTCAAAATTAGGTCACATATTCAAGTTGTGTGAATGCGGGACCTTTTTGTGTCATTTTTAAAAGCCAGCAAAAGTGCACATTTTTCATTTAAATGCTGGATATATAGACTGCATGTTTGGTCCGGTTTATTTTGCTTATTAATAAATCTATTTTTATGCAACTTGGATAATCAGAAAGAAAATGTCTCTGTGCTGCTAAATGCACCACCTGCAAGCCACCCAGACATTGACTTTCTTCTGGATGTCTTTGTAGTCGTTAGTAATAATGGATACTGCTGCACCTCATGAATGAACTTTTCACCGTCCATGATTAACTTGTTCTGAAAATGTCTCGGTGCTGCTAAATGCACCACCTGCAAGCCACGACTACTGGGACTACATAAAATGATTAACTTGTTTTCAGGCATGACGTGTTTTGAGGCGTGTGTTTGACATGTTTTAAGGGTGTTAACCTTGCTTCTGATTGGTAAGTTTCATTCCAGTCGCGCGATGAAAAAAAAAATAGAAAGAGGTTCTATTTTAGCGATGCAAAATTTTCAAGCAACGTTGCTGGATACTCACATTTGACTGCAGTGACTTCTAAATTACTTGCATCGCTTGCGTCCAGTGTGGATGCAGCTTAATGCTCTGTGTGACAGCAGACAGCAGCAAATTGCCTCCATGTGCATAATGGAGGTTGTATCTTTGTTTTTTCCTCAAATTTAGGGTATGGAAATTTGGGCTGCACTTAAGTGTTTGGATATTTTTATGAGTTGTAGCAACAGTCCAACATTGATGCAATCTATTAAGTAGTTCATATTAAAAAATAACTTCTTTATATGTTTATCAATCCACATGATTATTACCAGGCAATCCTTACAGACAAACTCTGAAAACTTTTTACGAGTCCTCTCCTGTTGTTAAGAACAGGAACGATGACACTGTTGTATAAAGTGCGAAATTTTTTTTTTGGCTTAACAACCGGGAACTGAAATAGGAATGATGTGCTTGTGACTTTAGAAAGAGGACAAGATTTCCTGTCGGTTCACAGAGAGACGCCTTGTGGAGGTGAGACTGAACCGATGGGCCTCTAAGTTTGGGTAGTGAACTTCACTTGCCCCCAGGGGGAAACTGTTGCAGAAGTGGCATAGCATAGTGTAGGAGGAGGGGAGGATGATGGAAAACAAAAATGCAATAATAAGGGTGCATTCCAGGGTTTAAATAGGGAGATTAATTGATATTTTGTTGGGACATAACAGGGGTGGAGCTCTAGCTCCTGTCCACCTAATCACACTTACAGGTTACAATTAAATACTGAAGTTGTTGATTTCTGGCTTGGTAACTTTGTGAGGTGCATTTTTACTATCTAAAAAATCTTACTAATGACAATTTGGAGTAAAAAGCCTTGATAATCTAGCCCATATTATTTGCATTGTATTTTCTCAGCTATATCTAAAGTAACACAAATTTAATTGCAGTACAAGGAAAAATAAGAGTGTTTTTTTTTGTATGTATTTGTGCTTATTAAATATTTGATTCACATTGCTGATCATTCTCTCAAGGAAACCCTGAAAGTAGAAGCCTATATAACTACAGAAAGTACCAAACTGGATGATTTCCCTTTGTAAAGTTGAACCTTTCAATTGTGAATTGTGCGTTCTCAAATTGTTCTCAAACCTGCTTTGATTGTGAAACATTTGCTGTGCTTTGCATAGATACAGATATGACAATACAATACACACTGTAACAACAACTTAAAACAGCTCTTTCTGCACTTAAACCTTTCAGAGATAGGTAAAAACGTTCAAACCCTGAAAAAAAAAAATCTCTTTAGGAGTCTGCTTTGTGAACTTCAAATCAAAGCTGGGAAGAACAAAAGAGCTGAGTGAGCTGACAAAGACAAGAATGGATGGTGTGTGAAGCCATCTGTTTTGGAGGACACCCAAATCTTGTGTATGGCCATACTTTAGCTATCCCAGAATCCCCCATTCCAGGAGTAAACTACCACCCATTCACGCGGTCGGTCATACTCCCCATCTCTTGGCTGCTGTTTTTTTGTGCAATTAAGTAATTTATTCCTTTCTTCGCCCCCTTTTTTAATGAATCCAAGCCACAAATAAGCCCCAGTTGCTCCTATTCAAGGCACCTGATTGCATCTGGCAATAATTGCTGTGAATGCTGAAGTGGGAACGGGAGGGAAGCACATTGTTTGGGGGTAATAGGTGAAGACCTGCTTCTCTTGACCTGTAATACATTAGTGTCAGTGAACATTTGGCAGCCTTCTGATGATTAGCAATGAAGATGAATTGAGCAAAAAGAGAGGTAGAAATCTGCTTCATCTGAAATGCTGGAGCTGCATACATTTGCATATTGAGCAGTCATTCTTTTGTCTGTGTTCCTAATTATTATGACACATTATGTCTTCATCATGCAAGATTCAGATCCGTCTTGTTCAATATGTATGTAGGGAAAATGCTTATTGATTCTGCATGTAAGTGGTTTTGTTGTCCCAGAATTTTTATGTTTGCTTTAATTGAAGACAAATCTGATTGCCTTTGACTGTCATTTTAGAGCAGTTTGAAATCATATTTATGTAGACTTATTGACAAACAAACAGGTAACCTTCCCCTTCCTATATGCGGCATGCATGAATGAACGCTGTGCTTACCTCAGAAAAAAAAAAAAAAATGAAGCTGGCAGGGGCTCACGGTCAGTGTTTTCGTAAGGTACAATTCCAGTAGCCAGCTAAAACACACAAAAAATCAGTTGTCTTGTCTGTGTGATTGTGTATTATGTGACCATCTGCAATTCAGTTTTCTTCAAGCCTTAATAACATATTTTGGATAAATGTATTTTGAAATCACTGCAGATTGCTCCATTTACAGATATGGGAGAATAAATCTCCAGATTAGAGATTAAAGATAGTGCCAGCTTTTTGCCAGTCTGGTCTGTGACCAGTGTGCTTAGGCATCTGCCTTCAACTGCTGCTGTAAGTAGAGTGTAGCAGCATAAGACAATGGTTGCAAAGGTTCACTTTCGATAAGTACGCAAAGGGATCTGGTGCAGTGCTCTGCTTGGAACCTGAAACCCTTTCCCCCGGCTGTTCCAATAAGATAAATGCCAGATTGTAGCGTTATATAATATATAATGAAAAAAGAAGAGTTGAGACAGATATTGATCAAAGATGCATTTACAAATATTTATCTGCTGCAGTTATTTGTTTTATATTTGTTGGTTAAACCTTGAATTGTTTTTGGCTCGCCTCCCAGTACTAAACAATGTCACTGAGGCATGGCCTTTGTAGTTGTGAATATATTATTTGGCAAAAGAATCCACTAAATCTTTTGTGTACTTTTTTAGCAGGTACTGTGGCCTAGTTATATTGTTTCTACTCTTAGATAAAAAGTCGCTTCTACAGTAGGGTTTTTTTTTTCTTTGCCAAATATCAAATCAGTAAGGCCGAACAAGCGCATTTCAAAAGCTCACTGTTGGCTCCTCACAAATCACAAATCTGTCTTACTTCCTTAGCCACTGGGTGCAATAACAAGGCTTTCCTCTTCCTTTTTTTTGAGAAAACAAGTCTGTAATTACTGTAAAAAAAATACTGTGATGTGTTGCTCGATCCCACTGAATAGACACCAGTTGTAACATGTTGTAGGTACATTTTCTGCATCCTACATCAGTTCCATTTTAAGCAGCAATGACACTTATTTCCAGGCTGCGGTTACAAACCATGTATTGAGTTTAGTAATGTTTCTAGACAGTCGATAAATCACGCCTGGGAGAAAACACTAACAGGATTAATACCCAGCGGCAGTATTTAGGCCTACTTCTGTTTAGATCACTAAAATAGACCCCATAGAGCCAATATAATAATTAGAGTAAATCTTCCCTAATATGAATTACCATCACCTTGTTGGCCTCACATTTTCCTTTAGATACACACATTATAGTAAACATAAGACCACATGGTTTGTGGTCTTATGACCCAAATACTACAGTTCCATCTTTTATAATCCAAATCACTTTAATTTTTCTTATCGTTGATAGAAATTCAGTCGATACAGTATAGGCAACGAAATACATAAGCATTTTCTAAAAGCCATCCAAGGTAAAATCTTTTATATTCTGTAAGATATACAGTTTCATAATGCCCATTACAGTACTAATTACTGAACAAAAACTCAACTCTTGTACATTTTTCAGTCCTTCACCTCTAAGTGAAGTCACACGGACAATGCAGAGACACTGAAAACACATGATTAATAGGAAAATCAATGATTGGTTACAGAGAAGTAAGCCAACATGTGGAGGAGAGGCTTCAGGGAGTTGGAGTCCTCACACACTCGGCTCTCCTTCTCAGCAACAAATCGTTTCTTCTCAGTTAAATAGTTTTGTTTCCTGTCTTTGCATTCAGATATAAACATATTAACTAATGAAATCAAGTCGTCTAAATCTGACTGACTTGCTCAGTGCCACGTTTTATCAGAACCGCTTAATGTATACAAAGCGCAGACGGGCAGCAACAGCAAGATGCAAAAGCAGCTTGAATTGTGATAAAGATGAAACACTTAGGAGTAGATGTACTAAGATGGATGAGTCGCAGTGCAAACATACCGCAATTTGCATTTTCGTTACAACAATTCGCAAAGTGCACATTTTGTCGTTTGTACTAAGAAGAAATATGTTAATGAAGACAGCCGCAATATACTAGTTTAAATATTATTTGCGTCATCTTAGCGAGAGTGTGCAACATTTTTTTCAAATAAAATAGCGGCAGTTGAGTTATGGTTTGATGCAGCAGAGGGTGCATGAAGGATAACGTCTATACATGCAAGGGTGCAAGAATCAAAATAACATTGTTTTTGTTAAATGTAAATGTCACCTTGTGATGGGGTGCAGCCTATTTTGTTGTGGTTTTGTGTTTTTTGTATTGTTTAGAGTGGATATGAGTGAGTTTGGGGTGTGGTTCAGTGAGTGAGTGAGTTTGTGTGAGGAATGTGTGGAATGTGCTTGGGCTAATGAGGTGCGAATTGCCCAATTAGCGCAGGCACCTGTATAAAAGGGAGTGGTTGGGTATGTTAGTTGGTGAGTGTTTGTGAGAGTGAGAAGACCTGTGTGAGAGAGTGAGTGGTTTGTTTTGGTATAGTTTGTTTAAAGCCTGTTTTTGTGTTAGTCTTTTTGGTTGGTCATCGTGCCTTTTGTTTTGTGTATTTTGTTTAATTAAAAGTCTTTTATTTTCCCTGCACATCCTGACTTTGAGTCTCCTTACCTCGGTCAGCCTGTCACACACCTGTACATTGTATTTTGTTCCATCTTCATTTTACCTATTTTAATACTGTTTATATATATATATATATATATATATATATATATATATATATATATATATATATATATACATACATATATATATAAAATGAAAGGCAGTTTAATCCCATCATATTATACAGTGGGACCCCAACCTTCACACCCAAAAAGCTTTTCATAATCATACAGTAGCCCCTGTCTAAACCGGACATGTTTGTCCGACATAAGGAGGTGTCGCTTTAAAAACAATACAATAAAATCGCACACACATACATTTACAGTTCTCGATGTATTTTAAAATATAAATCATTGCGCTGAAATAACACAAATGTGTTTTGGGTAGGGTACACATTACATTATGCAAAAATATTAAAACTATGCAGTAAGCCTATACAGTATACATAGTGTTCCGCGTTTTCGGTTTTTATCTTTAAAAAAAAGTCTGGGAATTTTTCGGAGTTTATTTTACATATATTAAAATAGGGATAAAATCAGTAAAAAATGTTTTTTAATTGAAACATCGGTAACAATCGGGGGGAAAAAATCTCAGTATCCATACTTTACATGTTGAATATGATGTGCAGCAGTTCTGATTTCAGATTAAGTTTAATGTCCCTGGCATGTGTCATGAAGCAGAATCTGTGCAAGTCAAGGCCACATTTTCCCAAGTTAGCTGGTACTTTGCAAACATTTGGGCAATCGCTGTGCTGACGGAAACAGTATCTACAGAAGCACAAAACAAGCCAGGTTTATTCACCTTGAAATCACAAAAATAAAATAAAATTGACAGAACTGGGTGGTGCAAGCCATCGGGAGACGCGTCAAAAATCACACTGGACATTTCCATCAATGCGTTCTGTAAGTTTACAAACTAAAGCATCACCATTTTCTGTCAAATATTTACGATTGAGATTGTCAGCGTTAGGCAGTGTTTTAGCTGATGGACAGTACTGTTGCACAAAGTCACAAATACATACCTCTGCAATAAACAGTGGCTGTCCAGCCAAGCACAGCGCTCTGACAAACCCATTAACTCTATCATTCTGCGCTTTCTTTTTATTAAAGAGCGTGTAAAAGCTACATAAATGGATTGCTTGTCATTTTCTTGTTTTAGTTTAATGTGTCGCTTATTTTTCAGTATGTTCTTTTATTGTCAGCGTGAACATCTCAATGCAGCAGTATTTGCAATGCTGTGCATCCTCTCCCTCATCTGACCCACTTCTGCTATTTTTGCTTTTTGTATACTTCGAAACATTCATTTTCTTTTGAATATTCACAAACTGATTTACGTTTTCTCCCCATTCCTCATCCAATATTATATTTTCCTGTAAGTATTTCAGTTTAGTTTTTGATCAAGCTAGTAGTTACTATGCCCAGCAATTGCCACAATAATCAGACTTTGATTGGCCAACATAATCAGGTGATAGTGTGTTTGTGAAGTGACAGAGAACCACAGTTGAATGTTATTTGATCCTCTGACATCTAAACATCTGCTGTATCCTAGGATACAGTGTAGGGCTGCTTATTACAATGTCAGAGTCAAAATAAAACAGCATTTTAATCAAATTATTGTGTATTTCCTAGAAAATAGTACCGGGATAATATTGAATAATATACAAAAATCGGGTATAAATCAGTAAAAACCGATGTCCAGGTAAAAAAAAAATCCTGTAATTTTTTGGTAAAAAACGAAAACGCGGAACACTAAGTATACAGTACAGCAGTAAAACTGGGCAGCAGTGTGGAGTAGTGGTTAGGGGCTCTGGACCGGAGGGTCGTGGGTTCAATCCCAGGTGGTGGACACTGCTGCTGTACCCTTGAGCAAGGTACTTTACCTAGATTGCTCCAGTAAAAACCCAACTGTATAAATGGGTAATTGTATGTAAAAATAATGTGTAAAAAAATAATGCAATTGTATGTAAAAATAATGTGATATCTTGTAACAATTGTAAGTCGCCCTGGATAGGGTGTCTGCTAAGAAATAAATAATCAAATGAATACCGAGTGCACTTTTTTTGTACTTCAGCCTACTGGAAACACAAAACAAATCATGCTGCGAATAAAAGATTATTTTAAATTGAAACTAAATGATTTCAGGTTGTTTTTTATTTTATTTTAATTTTTATTATTTTTAACTTGGTCTACTTAGTAACACACAATAGATCATGGTCCTATACAGATGCTCAGAATGAACTGGAGGGGTTAGTGGCACATGTGTGCAGTCGATTGCTCCCAACACGCTGGGGAAACCATAGAAATTTGTTTTTAAGGCTTGTACGTACACTCTGACTTTAGCAACAATTACGTATTTGGGTGTTCGCCTCAAAAATACATTGAGCACAACTGGCAACACATGAGAAAAAGCGGACTGGGAAATGCAACAATTGTTTCTTGTAACAAATTGATGCAATTGTAAGTGTCGCAATTGCCCGTAGCTTTAGTACATCTCATTACAACATTTTTGATCCCTCATTTGTTTTTGTGAATTTCTGCAGGAACGCCCAGAATTACATATTCATTTAAGGCTAAAGCACAAATAAGAACTGCGGCTGCAAAGCATTTTTTGAAATGATGCTAACAGCGTTGCGCTTGTTTAGTACATTTCACACTACACTTCCAACTGGTTTGTATGTGGATTGCAACGATTGCAACAGACGCAACACTTTAGTACATCTACCCTTTAATTTGCCTCTCCTACCAAGCTGTTATCAGGAGTGACGTTTATTAATAAACTGCATTATCAGGTGTCTAATGTGGCTAGCAGAAATTATTTACTGAAAGCACAGTAGGACTCTAACAAGCCCATAATGCTGGAGTATTTATGCTAATTAGAAGAGATAAGTGCAGTGGGTGCAATTTGCATTCACTGCAATGGATTAATTATCCCTCATTTTCTTCATGCCAAATATACCTGACTAAATCACACTGTTAATTTAGTGGGTAATAGATCTGTTACCACATTCCCATAGGTGAGCTGAGAGATAAACATGGGGCCCATTCTGTCTTGAAGCTTTAGAATATGTATTTACTGTCTTGTGTTGCACAATCAAGCAAAGTCTTAAGGGTGCAATAACCAAAGCTTAACAAAAACATTTTCTTACCTATTAGCATAACATGCTTATGCCATGTATTGATGTACTGTTCATATTTATTTTCACTTTTTCTCCTTTTTGTGTGAAAGAACCTGAACACTGGTTTATCAGAACAAGAGATGTTGGATGAAACCCCAGTCTTACATCTTTAGATTTATCTAAGCATGAGAAGCTTCAAGTTAATTTTTTATTTTTTATTTTAACACAAGTAATGTTTTAATTTTTGTTGATGTACATAACAATATTTAAATAACTAAAATTGTATTATATTAATATCTGTTACATGACATTCTGTCTCACATCTCTTTAATATATGAATTTTAACAGCTGACTTTCAGAAGCTTAGTAATAAGGACTTGGCCTCTTTGACTTGTTGAATTGTTGCACATACTCCAATGTTGCGAGTAACCTTCTGTGATCTTTAAAAGTATTTTTGTATCTGTGGTAATGACCTTTCTATTAAGGAAGAAAGCCTGTTCATAGTAATTAACTGGCTCTTGAAGTCAGAAAGGCAGAGAACATTCTAATATATAAAAGGATGTATGGAAAAGATTATTATTTTTATATAGGTGTAGCAGGGCTGGGGCCATGCACATAAGGCGGGGGATTCTGTAATTGTTTATTGTAAATAAGAGTACAGTGATTGTATAAATAAGAATGGGATTGGTTTTAATCAGCAGGTGGGTGTGGCGCAGCAGGACGCCAGGAATAAAACAGTCCTGATTATACAGATCTGCTGTAAGCCATAGTGGTCAGAGCGCTTCTGCTGCCAAAGCATCGGTCCATCTGTGCTGCTTAACGAATGGGTTCAGGAAATGAAGCAAAAGGCGATCGTGTGAGGTGGTGGGGGGTTTGTTCCGGGAAAAGGAAGCTGTAACGCACCAGCGATCGTTAGTATATTCTGAGGTTGGAGTTAGGTGAACTTCCCGAGGGACAGGAAGTTAGTTTTGGGATAGTAGATCCCACCCAGTATAGCAGACAGGTGTGAAAGCGGGACCTCCATTTGTTAGTAGAGTAGCGCAAGCCGTCTTCACCGCACCTTTTATTTGATAGTTTTTGTACAGTGTTCATTTTGCTTTTTGTACGCCGGGCCGTATGTCCCCTGTAAGCTATCATTGCTGGTAGCGTCACATGGGGTTCCTGTATGGCTGTACTATATGTAAATAAAACCTGCACACCCACGGGGCGTCAGTCCCAACCTTCCAGTCTCCGTCTCCTGTCAATCAAACAGCGAATACGAACCCAAGTCATCATTTTCAATTAATCGTTTCATCACGTGTAGCAAGTCCCCTGTTACAATAGGCTATATATTTTACATTTGAAGAATACTGCTCAAATTCACATCTAGCAAGGAATTCAGACATAACTGTATTATTATTTCCATTATCCCTGTCTGCAAGAATGCCATATTAGCACTAATGCAGGTAAGGTAATTGCTACTAATGGATGTGAAGTGCATTGAAATTGGACCTTATTAAATCTGTCAACACATTCTCTGCATGGTTCAGTTGTATGGTTATGCTGTAAAAAAACAAACATGTTCCTAAAACACAAGGTGCTGTTGAGAAAGAGCTAACTCAAGCAAACTGGGGTCATTCAAGCAAGGAACTTTCAATAATAATTCATGTGTACTAAGGTGCTTTACACTAATTCTAAACTACGTGTTTTAAGGCAATTCTGTTTTCCTTTTTTTACAGAAAAGGCCACTAGTAATAGCATAGCTTGAAAGGTGTTGGTAGCCATTAGTGGCTAACTGGGTCCCATTACTGAGGATAATAAGTGGCAAATTGGAGACAATAATGGGTACAGGTAATGTGCCATGGGTACTCTCTGGAAATGAGTTTGAACTGAGAAAACAACATTACCTACTGTTGGAAAAACAAAAGCAGGCCATCAACTCAAAATGGTTTCTCATTCTCTCACTGATGATAAACTTCTTAAACTTTGTTCTTCATTTGCTTAACTAGAATGTGATTCAGACCACAGTGGTCTATTACATACAGCAGTGTGCAACTCAGGTAAAGAAAGTGCTTGAAACAGAACAAGGTAACAAGATGTTGTTCATAAAGCCATGTTTCTTGTAATAATACAATAGTTACAGTGTAACACCAGGGCTTAGTGGTAATTACCCAGTGATCACAGTGTAATACCATGGTTATGTATGCACTTTAATCTAAAATTACATTGCATGCATAACTACATCTGTAGTGCCTTGAAGAAACTTCTGACCACACCAGTGACAGCAAAAACAACACAATGGAACAAAATATTTCACACCAGTGTTAATATGGTACAGATTGGATATTGGTTCATACCACTGTGATACCATTGGTATGTCAAAAAAGTGAAAATGTTACCACAGTTATCATGTGCTTGCTATATTTACTACAGTACCATGCTACTACTGTCCTTTTAATGAATAGCATTGCCACTGGAGATCATTTGAAAAAAAATGGAATGGAAGCTGAGCAATAACTCCTCCATTAAAAAATCACTGTATAAGTTACAAAATACGATAGGTAAATTCATTTCTGTACAAAAGCATCTATAAACAGTGATCTACCTTTAGAGTTTCTGTATTGTACTGTTTATGAAGACAAAATGTACAGTTGTTGGGCATGCAATAAACATATTATTGCTAGCCTCCTGAGTTAAATGATGCATATTTTTTAGTGTGAAAACCAGTGGTAGCTGGTGGCCAAAAAAATGTGGAGGCAGAAAAAAGAAAGAGGGATAGTGGTCCCCTTAAGCCCCTTATTATTATTATTATTATTATTAGGCAGACCCCTTTATCCAAGGTGACTTACAGGTTTTACAGGGCAGTACAGGGTTACAATGCAAGTTTAATATTTAAATACAGTGTAGTTTACAGTAAGTGCAAATAATACTACTAAAATACAAAATGAAATAGGATGCAACAAGTTAGGATTACAACAAAGAATAATGACACAACTGAAAGTGAAAAGGACTGATGGTCAGAGCAGCTCTCAGCCCAGGTCTATTACAAGCACAGACTGACACAGAGGTAGAACTCTGTGAATGCAGAACCTTAAAGAAATGAACAAGAATAAAATAGGACCTTCTGCCACTTAATGGTTTAAGAGAAGCGTGACTAAGAAGGTTGTTATAAGCAGAACCCCAATTCCAGTCACTCAGTACAATCCTATAAGCACATTTTTTAACAGACTCAAGCTGCTTCTTATTGTATTTTTGAAATGGGGCCCAGATAAAACAGTTGTACTCTAAAATAGGTCATGCAAAACTCTTGTAAAGATGTAAAACATAAGTCAGGCAAGTCCAGTGCATAGTAGGAGGGGTAGATGAATAGATCTACAAGTGCAGTCTAAACAGGTTTATCCCAATTTGGCTGTTAAACATTTTCTCCACTAGCCAACAGAAAAAAGCAAACAGCAGCCCATCAGTTTATTCTAATAAACTTAACTGTTACACAGCCAAATATGTGTGTGTGTGTGTTTTGCAAAATAATTGCTGAAATAAATAATTGTAGACATGTATTTCTTGTAACCTTTTTTCCTCATCCACAAAAGCAAAACTTTTGCTACAAAATATTTTTCCTAAAATTCTTTGTTTTCAAGAAATTTCTAGAAATTATAAATTTCCGTTAGGGTATGTAAACTTTTGACTACAACTGTATATATATATAATCTGGGCTGGCAATGGAACATAAAACAAGCAATGTGATTGGTCAAGCAAGGTTCCAGCTGTCCGTATATTGGATGGATATGGACAGTTGGAGCCTTGTCACATATTCTAAATCACTGCGCTGCCTCACAGCATTTAAAGTACTGGTAGCCATCTTGTTTACAGTTACAGTACTGCTCTGCTCCGGATTGTGAATGATCTCCTGCTCAATGCTGATGCTCTCTCTGTGCTTGTCCTCCTTGACCTAACAGCTGCTTTTGACACCATAGATCATGGCATTCTTCTTGACCGCCTTCAGAAGTATGCTGGGATCTCTGGAACCTGTCTCCTGGATTCCCTTTTACCTATTTGGAGGCACGCAGTCTGTTTTTTATGCTGTACGCAGTGGTGTTGCAAACCCAGTCACTAGTGGTGTCCCCCAAGGATCTGTTCTTGGGCCTCTTCTCTTCAATATCTACATGCTTCCCTTGGGTCACCTCATCCGTCAACACAGCCTCATGTTTCACTCCTATGCTGACGACACCCAGCTCTACTTACAACTCGACCCTGGAAGCCCCTCTGTCATGGTCCGGCTCTCGGCTTGCATTCAAGACATCGAGGCCTGGATGTCTGCTAATTTTCTTCAGCTGAACACTAGCAAATCTGAACTTCTTCTAGTAGGATCTAAAACTCAACTTAAGAATCTAAATATAGCTGCCCTGAACCTCAGAAACTTCTCTGCTGCTGCCTTCCCCCACTGTACGAAGCCTTGGTGTACTTCTTGACAGCAACCTCTCCTTTGATGCCCACATCTCCTCTGTGGTCAAATCTTCCTTCTACCATCTACGAAACATCTCCAAAGTCCGTCCCTACCTTTCCCTCCTGGATGCGGAGATAGTTTGTCATGCATTTCTCTCCTCTCGACTCGACTACTGCAACTCTCTATATGGTGGTCTCCCGGCACAGACCATAAACCGACTGCAGCTAGTTCAGAATGCTGCTCCCAGGATCCTTACCTCCCGTTTTGCCCATCTGCACTGGCTACCTGTAAAGTTTAGGATTATTTTCAAATCTCTCCTTCTCACCTGCAATGCCCTTCATCACACAGGTCCCGAGTACCTCCGCAACCTGCTGACCCGCTAGGTCCCTGCCCGCAAGCTGAGGTCCTCCGACTCTGGCCTGCTTGTTATCCCCAAGCAAAAGTGCAGCACACTTGGAGAACGCTTGTTTAGCTTCATGGCTCCAACTCTTTGGAACTCTCTCCCAACTTTGGTGCGTGATACTCTCACCGTCGCTCGCGTTAAATCAACTCTCAAGACCCACCTGTTCTCTCTTGCTTTCCATGATCTTTAAGCCTGATATCTGCTATTAGCTACTGTGTTGCTGCTACAATTTCATGTATTATGCATTGTCATTTTTTTTTTGTTTTGTTTTTACTGTATAGCATGTATTATGCATTTCTCTGTATCTAATTATGGATTTTCTGGGTTGTTACTGCATCTTGTAAAGCACTTTGTGATGGTGGCGCTATATAAAATAAAGATTGATTGATTGATAAAACTGAGTGACCAATTACCAGCCAAAAAATCCCAAAAGTAGCAAGTAGACATGCTAATTTGGATGAACAACAATTAAATGAACTGGAAGATAGTAAAACAGAAAAAAGTACCCCAAAAAATGTAACTAAATAAATCCCTGACTTTGTCACTTCAAATGATGTATTTTTAGCAGTTTGTAAACACTACAGAATACCACAAAAAGACACTTCTGCACATTATCCAACCCTCTCCGACACAGACCTTGACAAATTACTGAAATCCAAGATGTCATTATTATGTTTTTATTTTTTATTTTTTACTCCCGTTCTGCTGAAACAGTGTCTTGCACTCACAGAAAAAAATGGATTCAGTGCCGTCTCAACTTCGCCTCCTGGTGGATCTTTTCAATGGCAATGTAAAATTCAACACATCAAAAATAAATACTTACTTTTACATGTTTCAATTAAATCAATTTACTCAGCATAACTCAGTGTGTAGTTCAAAGTTATTAATGGGACTACTTTTGTGGTCCCTTTATTGACATAAGGATATTTAATTTAAAAAAAAAAACATTTTTTGCCCCAAAAATTACTTCTGCTTTTTTTCCCAAATCCACTGTTTGATCTGGATTATAAATACAATAAGGCCCTTCAGGGTGTCCGTATACATGAAATATACCAACTTCTCAGGGGTTGGAGGCAGGAGACACTCGACTTCGTCTCGTGCGGCGCAACGCCCCGAGGCGTCTATATATTCAATGTATACGGACACTCTGAAGGGTCTTATTGCATACATACATGTATATATGTGTGTGTGTGTGTATGGAGCAGTTCAGTGCAAGTACAAGCTGATGCAAGTACTGGTACAATTAGGTGCCTTATAGTCCAGTATAGTCGAGAGTTGTGAGGTTTACAGATGCTGTCTAAACAGGTGTGTCTTAAGGAGACGCCAGAAGGTGGTCAGTTCTACCACTGAGGGGCAAAGGTGGAGAAGGAGCAGGCTCTGGAAGTGGGGGAGCGGAGGGGGGCAGAGATAATCTGCCGGTGGAGGGGACAAGGGGGTGTGGTCGAGTCACAGAGTTTGCTCGTCAAGTCGAGTCACCTATCTGGCTCGAGTCAATACGAGTCATTAGTTCTGACAGTTCGAGACAGTTTGATTTAATCAGATTAATTTGAAAGGAGATTAGCAATCTACTAGTAAAAAGAATATTTCAATCAAAATAAAAAATTGAGATGCACAATAACATGGTCATACTTGCACCACTGATGTTCACCATTAAAGGCTGAGTTAAAGAGCTGATCACTTAAACAATGAAAGGGTGTCCCAAACAATTCTCATTGAGATGGGAGCACTCCAGGCACAGCAACCATCAGTACCATCAACATCTGTTTTTACTGTTCCAGTGTCTGAAATATCAGCATTCTCTGTTGCCATTTTTAGAGCTGCATTTTAGAGCAATTTTTTTTTTGGGGGTCGAGAATTATATATTGATAATCTAAGACTTCCAAAACACAGGAAAATATAATAACACAATTGCAATATAATCAATCATATATATATATATATATATATATATATATATATATATATATATATATATATATATATATATATATATATATATATATATACACACAGTACTGTGCAAAAGTTTTAGGCAGGTGTGAAAAAATGCTGTAAAGTAAGAATGCTTTCTAAAATAGACATGTTAATAGATTATATTTATCAATTAACTAAATGCAAAGTGAGTGAACAGAAGAAAAATCTAAATCAAATCCATATTTGGTGTGACCACCCTTTGCCTTCAAAACAGCATCAATTCTTCTAGGTACACTTGCACAAAGTCAGAGATTCTGTAGGCATATAGTCAGGTGTATGATTAAACAATTATACCAAACAGGTGCTAATCAGCATCAATTCAATATGTAGGTTGAAACACAATCATTAACTTAAACAGAAACAGCTGTGTAGGAGGAATAAAACTGGGTGAGGAACAGCCAAACTCAGCTAACAAGGTGAGGTTGCTGAAGACAGTTTACTGTCAAAAGTCATACACCATGGCAAGACTTCAGCACAGCAACAAGACACAAGGTAGTTATACTGCATCAGCAAGGTCTCTCCCAGGTAGAAATTTCAAGGCAGACAGGGGTTTCCAGATGTGCTGTCCAAGCTCTTTTGAAGAAGCACAAAGAAACGGGCAACGTTGAGGACCGTGAGCGCAGTGGTCGGCCAAGGAAACTTACTGCAGCAGATGAAAGACACATCATGCTTACTTCCCTTCGCAATCGAAAGATGTCCAGCAGTGCCATCAGCTCAGAACTGCAGAAAACAGTGGGACCCTGGTACACCCATCTACTGTCCGGAGAAGTCTGGTCAGAAGTGGCCTTCATGGAAGACTTGCGGCCAAAAAGCCATACCTCCGACGTGGAAACAAGGCCAAGCGACTCAACTATGCACGAAAGCACAGGAACTGGGGTGCAGAAAAATGGCAGCAGGTGCTCTGGACTGATGAGTCAAAATTACTGAATTTTGCATTATTTTGAGATGTGTTTTGATGTTTTAAAAGTATATCTCATTTACAATACTGAAAGTTCACATTTTAAAAATATATTAATAATAGTGTAAGTAATTAACTGCTAAGGCATGTGCATATCTCAAAATAATGCTAAATGGTTTGTTGTATCTTAATATAAAATAAACTTGATTTATCTGCGTTTGTATTTTTAGCAGTATTAGCAATAAAAAGTATGTCTCTGGGAGCGTAGTGATTTTTTTTTTTTTAATCCCATGATGTCGCGATATGAAAGTTATTATCAAAATATCGATATTTAAGAGCTCTTATGTTCTATTGGTGCCCACCCCTAATTTTTGTATACATATTTAATAATGAAAATAACATCATTTTTCTTCTTGTGTAGCATTTATTCGTGTTTTTCTTTTTAGTTCTCGCACCACTCTGAACAACTAGAACTAAAGTTAATTTAAACAAAGCTCAGTGAGCTCTAAGCTCTCTCTTGATAGGAGTCATTTATATTTAAATAGTATTTTAGCTTGATTGCAAATAAGTTAAGTGAAGTCAAAAACATGCAACATTTTTTCTCCAACATTGTGATTTGCAGAAAATGTATTGTTTAGGTGGACTTGCATAATACATACCTCCTCCAGAGATAAGGAAACAAACTAAGGATGCACCGAATCCAAATTTTTAGGATTCGGTCGAATACTGAATCCATCTCAAAAGATTTGGCCGAATACAGAATCCTACAAAACTTAAAATTATCAAGAAAATGTAAGGAAACTGTTAATGAAAAACAGAGGTACTAGGGACGTGCACAATCTATAGTTTTTAACCTTTTAGTAAATAGTATTTTTATTACCGAATGAAAATATATCCCTAAATAAGATTTTAATTTGAAACTTCCACAATTTACCGTTAGCCCTCGCCACAACAGAAACGTCAAAATACGGAATAGTGCTCTGTACCTTTACATTTAGAGAGCTGCATCCTTGTGCTAACCACTATTTTCTTTAATCTGAAGTTTCAACCTGGGTCACCTGATCTTGGAGTTTTAAGGAAAAAATGTATGTGTTGTGAGTGACCTAGACTCTCCCTGCGAAATAAAACCCATGTTGATTTAAATGCATCGTGTGTGTAACACATAAATAAACTACAAAATTATTATTATTTATTTCTTAGCAGACACCCTTATCCAGGACAACTTACAATTATCACAAGATATCACATTATTTTTACATACAATTGCCTGTTTATACAGTTGGGTTTTTACTGGACCAATCAAGGTAAAGTACCTTGCTCAAGGGTACAGCAGCAGTGTCCCCCACCTGGGATTGAACCAACGACCCTCCAGTCAAGAGTCCAGAGCCCTAACCACTACTCCACACTGCTGCCCACTAGTTTACAAATGATTTTAATAAAACACTGCAATTCCCAAATGGTTCAACTTGTATTGGTATTACAACAACATAAAATTGAATTTACTAAAGTATATTGTTCAACAACTTTAACATCTGAAAGTTGTAAAGTTAGAAAAAAAAATTGTGCACTCCGTACTTCAACAACTCAGTAAAGTATGATCTCAAGAACACGTTTTACGGACATAGCAACAAATCACAAAAGCCTAAGACCGTTTGTCGTTACTAGTTTTACTGCATAATTTAATCCATGAAATGTACATTTGCTTTCAAGAAAATAAGGCGTTCTGCATTTGCTGATGAAAGTCTGCAGCAAGTGTCAGCAAATGTCCCTCCCAGTAGTACTGAAAAGTTTCTCACTTGGCACAGATGTTGGGGGAGGGCAGAGATATGCCTGTGTCGTTTTTGCCAATAATGGTAAGCGATATCTGTTTGCCTTCACTGAACTCTGTTTGAGAAATGTAAGGATCAAGATAAAAGGCATTCATCTCTGCCTCGACAGCATTTGTAGCTGTTCGTGTACGTTTCCTGTATCAAAATAATTCATCCCAACTGTTCCATATCCCAGTACAGAGTGTCTTCTGATGGAAGCTGTCAGGTGATTGTCTGGCTGTTGCAGAACTGCAGCCATTGATTCATTTGCTTTACTGGAATAGCCCTCTTTCACTGAGAAATACACCCACCGCAGGCTCTTTTTAGTGATTTCTTCCATTGCAAAATGACAGCTTTCACTATTCACGACAATAACAGAAAGATCCAGAAAACAATAGCCACCTGATACTACATTACGCATATGCAAGTTTAAAGCGCGGGTTCCTGGCCTTGCAAGACATAGGTGCGTCTGGGCAGAGATGTAGGATTCGGATTTGGTTCACCGAATCCTAAATATTCGTCCGAATCCGAACCCAGCTTAAAAAGTTGGTATTCGGGACTGGATTTGGTGCATCCCAAAAAAAATTGTACGTTTTTTTTTTTTTTTCTCCCGCAACTCCCGTTTTAAATTTCACTTACAGACACAGCATTTTTCTCAAGGCAAAATCGAGGGGGGGGAAATCCTTGTAACTGCTGTGGCGAAATTCATATCTGTTTTGTATATCTGGCCCTTAGTTCTTAGGTTCTTCAAGGGTGATCGTGGTGTTCAAGGAGTGATAACAGTCTTTAAAATTAACTGGTATCTTATTATTAACACTTTATTAACATTATTTCAAGAACAACTAATTAGGTTATAAAAATATTAAAACTTCAGCATGAAGTATACAAGGATATTGCAGCAACTTATATATAGAAAAACCCTGGGGAATTCCGCACAATTGGAATTCAGAGCAGAATCATGTGTCAATTAAAACAATATAGAATTGTGTTACTGTAAATCATTTTTGAATGTATGAATCATTTTTGGCAGCGTCCATAGTTTCAGCCACTCATATTTGATCAATTTAGCCATGTTTCAAAACTGGGGTGAAAAGAGCTGGCAGTTGTGCTTTCTTGAATGCTATTGAGCAATATGATCCTCAGCTAAATGTAAATATGGAAATTATGCACAAAAAAAAAGTCAGCTTAGGAATGGTTGTGAGCTATAAAGGAAATATAAGAAAAAACAAAGCAAAGAGAAAGTATAGAGGCAAGTAAAAATGCATTTTATTAGTATCAGTTAAATTGTGATAAGCTCTTTGCATCCCTAGAATGTGATAAATCACAGTAATGTAAGCTAAATGATGTTAATACCAAGTTACATCATGACTGGATATTCGATTCTCCAGTAGGAACAGTATGTACGACCGTCACCACTATATACACTCTGCAGGGGATTTCACCCCCAGCATCACATGATGATGATGATGTTATTATTATTAAGAAGAAATATAAGAATAATACATTTTGTTTGCAGCTGTGTGATTCATTAAAAAAAAAAATACTTACCATCTGGCAGGTATTGCAAAACCTTTATACCTACTAATTTCTTGACTTGAATTATATATTATATGTATTTATTGATGTATTTATTGTGCTGTGATTCTGTGACGATCTGTAGTAAATAAAGGCCTATGCTGCAGTATCTTTTTTGAAAGATTAATTTATTTACATTGTGAGGCAAAACATAAACTTCACTAAAAGTTTGTGTCTGATAAAAGTTTACAACTGTTGCATTCACTTATATAGGACCCTCGGTTTTACATCTCATCCAAAGGATGGAGCACAAGGAAGTTAAGTGACTTGATCAGGGTCACACACAGTGAGTCAGTGGCTGATAAGAACCAGGGACCTCCTAGTATCAAGCCCTTTAACCATTAGACTACCAAACACTATATAACAAGATTTTGTTTTTACTAAAATGTTACAAACACAAGAACAAGAGTATGTTAATATTCTAGCCAGTGCAATCATTTGGTCAGGGTGACTTAACTTCTGATTTACCCTCAGTACCTTGTGTCAAACAGTGGTTTTCAAGATTGTTAAAAGGGATATGCAGCCATCATATAATAACACTTTAAAAACAATGCAAGGTGGTTTTAAAATAAATAGGCCTCAAGCATCGCAGTGCAGCAAATGTATTGCTCATATCAATGTAAACCTTGTATCATATAATAAGGGCAACACAGGAAATCACATAGACGTGTGGTGCATAAGGCAATATGGTACTTGCAGTATCTTACAGTGCTACACCCCAGCACTTCCTAAAATAAAGACACTTTGGTGATCTAGCCAACGTTACATATGTATCTGGCAGGTAACTAGAACTGAAGACCAGCTCCTGAACTCATAGTCAAAGCACCGTACCACGGACTTATCGAAAAAAATATATATATATATATTTGAGGAATTGCAATAAGAACCACTAAGAATGACTGCAAACATCATGAAAAATTATTTGAAATGATTTGCTCTTCAACAAAAATCCAGAATAATTGTATGGAATTCTATGTACAGTAATACAAGAAAAAAAAACATCTACTGTCTCAGAATGTCTTACTAATGCGAAACCTGGGACTTTGACGAACAAAAGTAGTTGCTGGTACATTGTTTAAAAGTGTGCTATATGTCTCTAATGGTGTGTCTTGTATGTATGGCCCCGAGGCTTGCTCTTTGTATTTAGATTGAAGTAGATGTCACTGAGAATGGAGATTCAGAAGTCACGGGTGTAGATCCATACTGTGCATCACTGAGACAGTCTTCCGTAAATAGCTGGGTAATGCGTGTCAGAGGATTACCTCTTCACAATTCACCCTTTGGCTATTCAGACAGAAATAATGAGCTAAGTGTGACCTGCCTTATTTTACCTCAAGTGAAATAATTTGGACTAAAGGAAAATACTCCACCAGTCTTGTATTTGACAGTGGAGGGTCAAAGAGTTCCTTGGAGGAAAAATATATACTAAAATTAAATATGCAGGTGTAAGTGAAGCCGACCCAGCACCCCTACAGATCTCGTAAAAGGCAAACGCTTTTCACTTTGTTGGTACTGTATCAATAAGAAGTAGATAGTATCTCTGTGACATATACAGTGGTAGCCATAGCCAGCTACTTACCTATCGCAGTACAATAACACAAACATCTCACAGTTTGCAATCCTGTTTTTATGACCAGCATTGAATCACCTGTACTTCATTCATACTGCCACTAGGTGACAAAACAAACTAGACAACTCAATAAACAAAACACCACCCTTTCTAAAAGTGGGTGGGCCAAGGTCGAAATTAAATTATAGCTTTGCACGACAAAACACATTTTAAGCACACCTACTTTAAAAAAAAAAAAAAAAAAAAAAAGGACACAAATGTTTGGGTTTAAAACATAAAAAAGGCCTGGAATAGAAAGGCGGTAACAGGTACTGATATATCAACGTAAGACGCATTAGGTGCATTTTGTAATACAGAATGATCACAAGCTTGTACTTGCATAAAGTACATAGGCTGTTTTTACAACAGAAAAAAAGCAGCCATACCTTTGTCTCATTGCCAATGCTTTTTTTCTCCTATACAACAGATAACATTAATATCATGTAAAAACTATCAATTTCATTTAAAAAAATGTAAGCAGTATTCCTATGGATAAATAAATGCAATTTAACAATTGTCAAATATTGAAAGGTTATATATTTATAGTCTACTGGTTATTTAAAGTTTGCAACAACAATACTACTACACTCCTAACTATGATGACTACAACTAATAATAATAATAATAATAATAATAATAATAATAATAATAATAATAATAATAATAATAATAATAAAAATAAGATTGTTATCTAAATGTTGTGTAGTGAGTCATATCCCACAAACATCATTTAATTTACTTCAAAATAAATTAAATGTTTTGTAAACAAACAAAAAAGAAAATGACTTTGTACAACATTTACATTGATAAAGAATATATTCTTTAAAAATACCTCTAGAGTCTGTGAGAGCAGGGGCAGAAGATGACTCAAGGTTTGTCAACACGATTAGCGACTTAGGAAAGGAAACAGATATGAGAACGGAGAGTACTTTGAAAAGGACTAGCTCAGGATCTGCAGTTAGCAAAGACATGGAGCTCCGGGTTTGTGTCTGTGGCTGGAGCAATGAAATCCATCAACAGGAAGCAAACCACAGTTCGCAGGATATCAGCACTCCTGTCACAGATGAGAGGAGGACTTGCATAAACACAACTAGTGATGAACCTAATGATCCTTGTGAACCGGGTCATAAAAGATAAGCTTGCAACATTGCGCAGAGCTGAGCGCCTACGGAAACACTGCAAAAAGAAGGAATGTGCGAGAACTAACTTTTATAAAGACCCATTCAAATTTGCAAAGAAGTTATTCACCAGGGAGAAAAATGGCACACTAAAAGCAACTAAGTCTGAGCTGGAGAGGTATCTTGAGGAAACGCACACAGATTCAAAGAGCAGGAGCCTATGTCGATCCCACCTATCAATCCACTAGAATACCAAATGGAGAACTGCGCACCTAAGTGGAAAGAAGTAGAGCAAGCTGTGAAAAAGGAAAGGGTGTCATCATCTCCTGGGCCTAATGGAGTTCCGTACAGAGTGTTATTATTATTATTTATTTCTTAGCAGACGCCCTTATCCAGGGTGACTTACAATTGTTACAATATATCACATTATTTTTACATACAATTACATTATTTTTTTACACATTATTTTTACATACAATTACCCATTTATGCAGTTGGGTTTTTACTGGACCAATCGAGGTAAAGTATCTTGCTTAAGGGTACAGCAGCAGTATCCCCCACCAGGGATTGAACCCACGAACCTCCGGTCAAGAGTCCAGAGCCCTAATCACTACTCCACACTGCTGCCCCTGGTGTTCTACAAATCCTGTGGAAATTGATGAAAGTAGCATGGGAAAAACAGGTTGTACCAAGAGCATGGCGCCGAGCAGGTGGGGTATTTATACCCAAAGAAAAAGATTCTATGAGTATCGGTCAGTTTCGCCCTATTTCCCTATTAAACGTAGAAAGCAAGACTTTCTTCAGCATTGTTGCTCAGAGATTGTCAGCTTACCTGTTGAAGAACTGCTTCATTGACACTTCAGTACAGAAAGCTGGTATTCCAGGTTCCCCAGGATGCTTAGAGCACATCAGTGTGATCTGGCAGCAAATTCAAACAACTAAAAAGGAGAGGAAGAAGCTCCATGTGACATTCCTGGATTTATCCAATGCATACGGATCAGTACCACATGAGATTCTTTGGGCAGCATTTGATTTTTTCAGTGTATCAAGGACAATAACAAACTTAGTGAAAGCCTACTTTGGAGATTTGCAATTTTGTTTTTCAACTTCAGAATTCACCACTACATGGTAATGTCTAGAAATTGGAATGATGGCAGGATGCACTGGCTTTTGCCATGGCAATGGAGGTAATTATTAGGGTGTCAAAAAGGGTAGTGGGAGGAGAACACTTGGCTTCTGGAATGCGACTGCCACCAATTAGAGCATACATGGATGACATGATAATCATGACTACAACAGTAGCCTGCACTAATCGGTTATTGGGCAAACTAATCAATAACATTGAATGGGCACGAATGCAATTCAAGCCCACTAAGTCAAGGAGCATCTCTATAATTAAAGGTAAAGTAGTGGATAAGAAGTTCTACATTAACGGTGAGGCAATACCAACAGTGTCTGAGAAGCCTGTGAAAAGACTTGGGAGATGGTATGATGGGAACCTAAAGGACACAGTTTGTGTGGGAGAAATGAGACAACAAGCAGTTTAAGGGTTGAATAGCATAGACAGGAGTGCTTTACTGGACAAACTTAAGCTCTGGTGCTTTCAGTTTGGTCTACTGAATTCTGTGGCCACTCACTGTGTATGAGATTTCCTTGACAGCAGTAGAGAAGCTGGAAGCGTTAATCAGTTCATACGTCAGGAAATGGTTAGGAGTTCCATGCTGCCTCAGCAGAGTGGGACTGCATGGTAAAGGGATACTGCAGCTGCCAGTCTCAGCTGTAACCGAGGATTTTAAGTGCACCATGGTTCGACTGGAAATGACATTGGTAGAGTCACACGATGAATGTGTGAGGGAGGCAGCACCTGTGTTGAAAACTGGAAGAAAATGTGTGGCAAAGGAAGCTGTGGAAGATGCAAAGGCTGCCCTTTGTATTAGTGATATCATGGGGCAAGTACAGCATGGAAGAGGAGACCTTGGTCTCAGTTCAGCTCCTCCTCTATGGCACAAAGGAGCTCCAGCTCAACGGAGGAAGCTGGTAGTCAACGAGGTGAAAAAGCAGGAGGAGAGGTTGAGGTGCGTAAAGGCAGTTTCCCAGGCCAAGCAGGGAGGATGGATGAGATGGGAGAGTGTGGAACAACGCAAGATTGGCTGGCAAGATCTATGGACAATGGAACAGGTCACCACAGAACCTTAATCTATGGGTAGGAGAGGATCCGTGGTGTCCTTTTCGTTCATTGCCAGCACCATTAAGACACATTTTGACAGGATGTAAGTTGGGTCTTAGCCAAGGACGGTTTACTTGGCGTCATGACCAGGTGCTGCGATGTTTGGCCTTAGCATTGGAAGACAAGTGCAGCATGACCAACATGTTGCCACCAAGGCAATATATACAGTGGCTATTGTACTAAAATCAATATAACACGCTGTATAAAATGTGCTTACAAGTATAATAGCCCACAAAACACTAACCCTTTTCAAGCGTACAGGAGATGATCTGCAGAATCCTTATTATAATATTAATCTAAATATTCATTTATACTACCAGTACAGTACTTGCACACTTTCAACTATAATGATTTAGGTGAAAAAAAGAAAACTCAGAGCGTTTAAGTGTAAGTAGCGAGGTTCCGAAAAAGATAGCATTATACATCCCCACGTGTTGCTGTAACTATTTAAATAACATACCTGTAATTTTTCTTTTCATTGTTAACATCCTGACAACTTTTTACACTTTTAACTTTAAACTCTGTTTCAAAGCTCTTTCCAAAGTGCATAGTGCAAGAATTATTACCACATTGTCAATCAGGTAACACAGCAATAAAGATCTATGTGATTTAGAGCAGTGGTTCTCAAACTGGGGGTGCGTTAGAAGGTTCAGGATTTTTTTTTTTGTTTTAATTACAGCGCACATCTTAACCTATACAGTATAACAGGAGGATAATTTATTTTGGCATTATTGGTGGTTTTGATTGGCAATAATGCTTCCACCAATCAGAAGGTTGCATACAGTGCTCGTAGCAATCCTGCCCTCTGGCAGACTGGTATACAGAACAGGTTCAGGTAGTGCTGAATGATGGAAATAATATGTCAGATGTCAAACTGAATATGAGAATGGCAGTGATTAAGGCAATTTGCTTGAAAACATTAAAAGTAGACCGGACATTTCCATCAATGGATTTAAAAAATCAGGAATTGATATGCGATCAGAAACCTAGAGGCACTGTAAACTGTGCTTGCTACTGTAGTAGGACTATTTAGGATTTTTGTGTTATCTTTGTTTTTTACAATAGTTTAATTAAGTAACAGCCAAAGTTGTTTGGGAAAGTATACCAGAGCCGTCGTGAGGGATAATGAGCGGACAGAGTCTGAGGGACATCTCGCTACTGCCATCTAATGTTGGTGGTGTGAGCGTGCAACCTCAAGGACCCAAGTGCCTATTAAAGGCATAGAGGGATCTACGACATTAAGTCGGTAGAACCTGGTAAATGTATGCGGGGTAGCTAGCCTCAGTACATATATTGATCAACGAGGCACCTCTTAAGAGGGCCTATGACGTAGGTACACCTCTGGTTGAGTGTGCGGCCACCCTCCCAGGTGGGGGTAGGCCGGCATTAGTATACACAGTCGAAAACGTTTCCACCTTAGGGAGGAAAGCAGGGTTCGTGCGCAACGATACCATTTCCATCGACCCAAACGCGCATACAGGAACTGTGCACGGACAGTGCCTGTAGCTCACTGACCTGCTTATCGGAGGTGATAGCTAATAGAAAGGCTGTCTTCATAGAGAGATATTTCAGCTCTATGGTATCTATGGGCTCAAACAGGGCCTTCATGAGAGACTCCATTCGGGGAGGACGTCCTTTATAGGAGGTCGTAACCGCCGAGCACCCTTTAGAAAACGGATCGCCAGAATATGAGCGCCCGGGGATACGGAGTCGATGGGAACATGGCAAGCAGATATGGCTGCTAGGTACAATTTCAACGTAGAGGGGGATTTACCCGCCTCTAGTAGATCTTGCAGAAACTGTAAAATAACTGCTATAGAGCCATACATGGGATCATGGCCTCGGGCCATGCACCAGTTTTGAAAATATTTCCACTTATAGGCATACAACGGTCTTGTGGAAGAAATCTTAGCGTTCTGCAGTGTGCTCACTACTGCGCCTGAGAGCCCTAGGGCTGACTGGTTCCCCAAGTCCAGCGTTCCCCCGTGCTTGTTGCTGGCTCCTTGCAGTGGAGGCCTGGAGGTGGTGCCTCAGGTCACCCCGTGGTGCCGTAGGGATCGTGATAGATGGGTTACCATGGTAACTGCTGGACGCCATCACCTCCCCCTTCCCCGTGCCAAGGCATGGGAGGGGAGCATCAGTGCCACCTGTCGGGATGCCTCTCGCTCTCTGTGAGAGAGTTGCAGGATCTCCTCTACCACTGGTCCAAAAGTATGGCCAGGGGAGATGTGTGCGTCCAATAAGGCGGACTTGTTCGCATCCGGTACCCTCTCCTGAGACAGCCACAGCTGTCTGCGTGCCACCACTAAGTCTGCCAGACTTCTGTCCAGGGCTTTGCAATGAAGTGTCCGAGACTGCGTGTAGCTCTGAAGCTAGCGGCTCGGGAAGGGTAACAGAGCACAGCAGGCGTTCCTGGTAGGCCGTCAAGAGGCCTCCTGTGTTTGCAAGGCATGTCACTTGGGCCGCATAAGCCTTTTTCAGACGGGCTTCTGTGATCCTGCATTGGCTGTTAGGGCATACAGGATCCTTGGATAGACCTCCTACTGGGGGGGCTCGCACTAGGGCCGCTATGGTGGTGTCCACCGGGGGGAACTGCGCAAGCCCTACTGTCTCTGCCCCCTCCATGGAGGCAAGTGCGACTGCACTCTTATACACGCTGGGCACTGACGCCGGGTGTTGTCAAGAGGATGTGACCTCCTCCAGGAAGTCCGGGAACGACGGAAAGGGCTGGGTGGCTGGTGGAGTCCACCGGGGGGAACTGCGCGAGCCCTACCGTCTCTGCTCCCTCCATGGAGGCAAGTGCGACTGCACTCTTGTACACGCTGGGCGCTGACGCCGGGTGTTGTCAAGAGGATGTGACCTCCTCCAGGAAGTCCGGGAACGACGGAAAGGGCTGGGGGGTTGAAGTCTGCGCTGGTCTGAAACAGACCGCTCTGCTCAGAACTTGCCTTTCAGGGTACCTGGAGAAAGTTAGCGGCCCTTTCCATCAGTGCCCGAACAGAGTTCAAGGGTGCTGGAATCTCAGGCTCTGAGAGGAGCTCGGAACTGGGGGCCGTTACCTTAGTCAGGTCCGGGTCCTGAGTCTCTGTCCGCAAGAAGGACTCCTCATCCCAGGAAGCCGCTAGGGAGAGCACATCCAATTCCTCCTTGCTAATCACCACGTCCTGTTGCTCAACCTCTGTAGCAACCACTGGCGAAGCCTTGGTATGCTCTGGGGCAGGGCCTGGTGGAGCCGGGGCAGGCGAAAAACCTTGGGCAAAAACCTTGAGGCGTCCGGCGCCGAGGTGTGGAGTCCTCATGACATCGAGGGTGTTTGAAGCGCTGAGGCACCGAGGTTGTGGAGTGTCGGGGCACCGAGGCCACTGAGAGCGTTGAAGCACAGGGCTTGAAAGGCCAAGAGGCATCGAAGCACCGAGGCGTGTAGCTCTCGAGGCATCGAGGATGCCGAAGCACCAAGGTACCGAGGCCCTGGGGCAGCATGGCACCAAGGGCGTCGCTGCACAGGGCTCGAAAGGCCACTAGGCGTGTAGCTCTCCAGGAGCAGAGGATGCCGAAACACAGAGGCACCGAGGCTCAGAGGCACCGAGGACCTGAGGGTACTGCGGGCGTCGAAGCACCGAGCACCAAGTACCGAGGGCAAAGCACCAAGGTACTGGGCTGCGTGTCTGTGTCTGGGCTGCTTGCATTCACACAACCAGGAATAGTGTGCAGCTTGCAACGGTGTGGAGCACAGCCTGCAGATAGTTGCAGTGCAGTCACACAACCAGTGCAGCATGAAGCTTGCAGTGGAGTGGAGCACCTAAGATGGTGTCCGGACCGCGTGCCTCAACCGGTGCAGCGAGTAGCTTGCAGCGGGGTAGTGCAGTCATGGACCTGGAAAACAGAGAGAGACAGACGTTTTTCACAGCTGCAATCCAGGTTTCCCTTGTTTTCTTAATGTAAGAGTCACAAGGCAACACAGTGTTTATAGGTGCTGTTTATATATATATATATATATATATATATATATATATATATATATATATATATATATATATATATATATATATTACATTTCAACTTTAAAAAGCATTCTTTTTTATGTTAAGTTGTTTATTTTTGCTTAATCAATAACAGTGTATGGCGTTCACGGAAGCTTAACATGAATGACAAGCTCTGCGTGTATCCGCAGAAGATTCAAAATCGCTGGGAACCCGCTTTGATTAAATCAGAAGGCCACGTGTTGCGACAAGCAAAAGAATGTTTAGCGCATGCGCACAACAAACAGGCGGAACTGAATTTCATGGGGAGCTGAATTTAGTACTACACCTATACACACTACCCGATGACATCGCAGGAAGGGATGCATGGGTGTATAAAGTCAGTGGAAATGGGGCGAATCAACAGGCAAAAAGATAAGGCTATGGCAATAATAAATATCTATAATTTTGGCTAGAACTTAAGGCGACGTGATCGTGAAAACCACATGACTGGAGACATGCATGTATTCTCCCTCTCTATTAAACACACACGGTATTCCATTGCTTTGCATATAATGTCCATGCCGATATTTTTTGAAAACAAGACCTGACAGCCTCACATTGTAATTTCTAACTACTATAATCATTATTCATTTATTATTAAGTGTTTTCATTAAATTATACCAAATAACGTTTTTTATTTACAATGAAGGTAACCTGTACTGTGTCGCCCAAATGCTTATAAAGTCAGAAAAAACATGATTTGGTATAGCTGAATTATAACGATATCAATAATAAAAAATAAAAAAATAATGCAGCATGGTCCTAATAGCAGTTGCTATTACTTTGTAAACATTTTGTCTAACAGTTAAAAAGTGCAATATGAGGCTTGCTTTCGAAAGATATTGCCAGGTACATGAATGGAATACCTAATGTGATCAAGATCATTGACATGGATTTTGCTTGATGTATATGTTGTCAGACTCCCCCCACACTGTATGTACAGTGTACACTCTCACCTTCATACGTCTGTATGCACATTATAATATCTGCTTGTAATACTGTAAGTGTTCGGTGGCTACGTCTATTCCTATTGAGTTTATCGTGGAGGTGAGCAAAGAGTACCAGAGGAAATGCATGATTAGAGGAATTCACAGAACAATTAACTATAAACAAACTGTGTATTGGGTTGGGGAGTTCTATCGTAATTTTAAAAGCTTAATAAATATATAAGGAAGTGTTACATACATGGTATACATGTATAATAACTAACAACTACAAACACAAATTACACTTCAAACGCATATTTATAGCCTACAATCGTACATACTAAAATACATACAAAAGTAGATGCCAACATAAGAAAATAAATTCCAACTAATATAGATAGATGGCTTACCCCTCGGCCCCATCCAAGAAATAAATCTGTGCTGTTACCCACAAGCCAGATCATCGTAAATCAGCACTGTATATGTGAAGTTATCTACATAAATGTACATTCTGCATGACAAATTGCACCATTTTAAACAACGTTTACAAATTATACACAAAATAGATATTCCCATTATTTTTTTATTTAATTTCCATTTGGCTGCTATTTGCAGGTGAGAGAGCCGTCTTGCTGTACGCTAGTAGTTTCCATAACAGTGAATTATGCTTCCATTCATTTTTCTTGATCTAGTTAACATACATTTTGATTAACGAGTTCTCCTTATTTAGTTGTTGAGACAGGAAGTGATGTACATGACCTGCGACAATAAAGCTTTTTAACGAGAAATGCACAATGCACTAGTCACGGATTATAACAAATATGTTATTTTAATGTAAAACAGTCTTGTACTGATTGTATATCAGTCTGTACATAAATTGCAGTATTGTGAATACCCCTGTATTGCCCTATTGTATATATGGGAGAATTTAAATTCAGTTCGGTACATCCACTGTAAACTGCAATCTATTTACATTTAAAAACTGACACAAATCCCTGCTTTATTACCCAATAAGTCATACAAAACTTAATCTGACAAAACAGCTGTGGTACAACAAAGCTATCAGCCATATGAAGAGGTTGTAGAGGTACCATTGAATGAGCCGCCTTATACTTTATAACCCCCTCGGCCACTGCGTGAATAATTGTACCATATTAATATCTATGCTACACTTTATAATGGATACATGTTTTTCAAAGTCTGGCAGGGCAGCATCTTGTAGGTGAAAGGGATAAATATGTATATGTGATGCAGAAAGAGCAAAAAAACAAGTTTATTGGTAATAAAATAATCATTTTAATATTCTTCTGGTGTATGTTGTTTATTATTTGTGTCTGTTTGTATGAAGGCTACAAACACACAATGTTTGACTAAAAGGCATGGCTTCCCAAGCAAAGCCAAATTCCACTTAGCTTAACTGAACAAGAAGCAGCACAGGGGAATAGTTTTAGTATCACTTCACCTTGAGCAACGTCAATAAACCCAGTTGCTCCCTCCCCTACCGTCATTTTCATGAAAAACGAAGCTTTACCACAATGCCCTGCTTGTGTTCCACTGGCATAAAAGAGCCATCAACATATCATTAATTAACCTGCCAAACACCAGCCGCCATTAAAAATAACTGTCTCTGACAGTTCTAGGGTTTCAGAAGGATGTGATTTTAAAACCTTGCTTAGTAACTTTGACAAACCATTCATTAGGAATCTTTCAGTGGCTTCAGTAGCACTGCCATTTATACCGTAAGTAAGGCTGTTGGCATCTGTTTTACTCCAAGCAAAGTCAAAAGGTGCAAGGCTTTGAGGAACTTCTTCATTCCCGGCAGGATTTTTCCTGTTACTTTGCATACTGAGAAATGTCACCTTTTTCAAGCAAGCTGTTACAGTGCTTTCTCCATGCCAAAACACAAAGCCTCAAAGGAAATGAATTAATCCTGCATTTTTAGTGATGGCTCTTAAATGCACTAGATGCCTGAGGCACCTGAAGCTAAAGCAGCACAAGAAGTAGAAGTGATATAATGGTGTTGGAACCAAGGACTACGCCTCAAAGTCAAGCCTGGCTCCTAGTCGCAGAAAATCAACCTGCTGTTGAGTTCTTGCTTGTGGCCAACAGCTTTTAAGGCATAGACGAGGACAAACGAGGAAGGCTGCTTTGTCGTAGCATAAAGTCAGCAGCTGTCTGCAACTGCACTTGCTGGAATTGTCTTCCCAAGTGGAAAACCAGTATATGTTGCTTATGCAGTATGTAAAATGAATAGTGTGTCATGTACATTTTGCATCATATAAACTTATATAAAAGTGGTCTTTTGATACATGTATGTAAATGTTGTTTTGTAGGAACATTTATTGTAATAGATGGAGGATACGCCATGAACACCGGATGGCCAAATAACCCACAAGCCCCCAAAGTATTTTGTTTACTATGTATGAATGAAAGTATGTTAAAACAGCTGAATGTGGGTGTTTATTTTCCTTGGATCAAGCTTTGCATCTGTTTAGCAATGCAGTGAATGTAGAAGTGATTTGCCTGACCATTCAGTCATTGGATTTTCATAAATGCAACATTAAAAAATGAAATCCAGTTTTTTAAAAAAAATGATAATAAATTACTCAGCATAATCTATTATGATCACATTTTTTTGATGCTAGCTGTCTCAACTCAAGGCATTGTGTTACATAAATCTGCCAATTTTAAATGGCTGAGCAAACTAAATTAACTACAACTTGCTCAATATAACAATTATTTATCTTGGATCTTGATGAATCTTGAAACCATATAATGCACACCTCTCAACATTATATTATTTGTTTTGTCACATTTTATTTCTATATATTTGTTTCCTGACCTTTTGTCAATTTATAATATCTGTAAATATCCAAAGATGTCTCTGAAGAAGTTTAATATATCTATCTTCAATGTCATTTAAGATATCTCTAATTGAATTTTAGATATCTTAAAATGACCTACAGATTACCTTAAAGTACTTTGGAGAAATATAAAATAACCACAAATGATTTTCAGATATCTTGAAAGGGGGAAAGGAAAGATCTGCAAGCGGGTTTTTAGATATTTTAAATTGAATTGGTGATATCTGGAATTCATTTTAAGATATCTGTAGCTGATTTACGGTTGTCCTAATGTAGTTCACAAATAGTACTGTTCAATGGCTGGCCACAGAAAAAGTAGCTTACATAAGAAAGATGAAATTATTTAATATAATGTCAATACAGAGAAATATAAAGACCATTTTAATTGTGTGTAGATGTGTAACACCCCACTGACCTAACCTTATTCCTTCTGCTCCCAAAGTCACTTCATTGCTCACCACTCGAACTGTCTTTTGAGAACACATCCAACGCCATGGCAAAGCATGGAGTAAAAATGACATATTATGTTCTTATCAAAAGATAGGCCAAAAGGATATCAGCACCACATTCTTTGGTTTAATACACACATGCTGCTTTAAACAAAAACAAAAACAAGGGCTCCCGAGTGGCGCATCCAGTAAAGGCGCTCTGTATGGAGTGCAGGATGTGCCCTATAGTCTGGACGTCGTGAGTTCGAGTCCAGGCTATTCCTTTGCCGACCGAGGACGGGAGCTTCCAGGGGACAGCGCTCAATTGGCCAAGCGCCGCCCGGGGGGAGGGAGGGTTAGGTCGGCCAGGGTGTCCTCGGCTCACCGTGCACCAGCAACCCCTGTAGCCTGCGGGCTTGCCTGTAAGCTGCCCGAGAGCTGCGTTGTCCTCCAACCCTGTAGCTCTTGGGTGGCTGCATGATGAGTCCGCAGTGTGAAAAAAAAGCGGTCAGCTGACTGCACACGCTTCAGAGGACAGCGTGTGTTCATCTTTGCCCTCCCGAGTCAGCGCAGGGGTGGTAGTGGTGAGCTGAGCCTAAAAATAATTGGCCATTCCAAATTGGGAGAAAATAATAAAAATAACTGGCAACGACTAAATTAAAAAATAAATAAATAAATAAAAGAAATACTTCAGTCCACTCTTTTTGTTTCCAATTCAATAGCACTGCTTTATTTTGAGGGGGTGGGGTATAACTCAATGAAGTTAACTATACATTGAAAGCACCTGCACTTAAAGAGCACCTGTCTACAGTAACTGCCTTTCTTTTTTTGGCCCATTGTGCAGTGTATACTGGATATGATGGCCATCTGTCTGAAAAGGCACTTTTCTTCAGTCCTGGCTGTGGGCTTTTACAGTCAAGTTTTACGTTATTCTAATTACATGACAAAAGGAGGACAAAAAACGCAAGAAAACCCTTAGTCTATACTCATTAAGGCAATGACATAAGCTGCAGATAATGCCTACAGTTCTTAGACACAGTTTGTTCCTAACTTAAGGCTAAGCTATTGTACTGTATGTAGAGCATCTGAGAAAACAAAATTATGTCTGTGAGCCATCTGGTATAAAGGGCATACAACATGTGTGACAACAGGCTACGTGAATCACAAGTTTTCCTAAGCGTGGATGGCTCAGTGATAGCACACAGCCCCCTCTGGGGTCCACAAGGTCACAGGTTTGATACCTGACTCAGGTTAACTTACTGTTGTTTACTTTCTGTCATGATACTGTTATATATCGTCCAGCACCCTGCCATGGTACACAGGAACACTATGTTCAATGGATATGCAAAACCAGGGTGCTGTCTTTGCTGCTAGGAATGTTGAGGCTCATTTGCCTGAACATGTCTGCAATGCAATTTATAAGAATACCTCAGGGACATTTTAAAATTGTTTTTGGTTTGGCAAACACAAAACACGTACGATATGTATCTTCACAAATGCGCCTATTTTTTTTCTAGCCAGAAATTGTAAGTAAGAAACACACAGTACTTAAATATCTAAATACTCATGTCATGTGATTCAAGTGAACAATATGTGAAAAAAGATATTGTAAAAAAAAAAGGCCATGCCAAGTTTGATCAAATTCAGCAACTGCCTTTTTCCATCAATCAATAATTCTCAACAGATAGAGATCACAACAGAATGTTTGATCCTCTGAAGTAATTAGCAGAATAATGAGATTAAAAAAAGAAGGTCTGACTCACTTGGGATTCAAGATTTTCTTGTCATGCTATGGATAACTTGGTAATCCTTACTGTCAAAAATCCAATATTAGAACCTTCATTTCACTGGAGTGTGGATAATCAACAGAGACCACATTACACTACTTTAACTGAGAGCCATCATGTTACCTAATTCTCCAGGAAGCACCTGTTTCACTGTGAATTATGAGGATAAGAAAAGTATGGCTGATTTAATGAGTGGAGAAGGGAACACAAGTGTATAAAACATGTATACATTCAAACAAAAACTGGAGCATCAATTACCTCTTTTACATGCAGAGCAGTTGGTCTTTGTACTGGTTTCCTGTACAACCTGCAAACACAGTTCTGACCACAGTAATAAAGGGGAAGTGACATCATATTATCGTGGTTAAGGTGTAAGTATCTCCTATGAAATTGAAATTGCATTTTAATGGAAAACAGCAGTAAGTTTCAGAAGGCACATAAAAAAATGCTGTCCTATAAATATACATTTTAAATGTGTGGTGGTCTGCCATGTTTAATTTTTTTCTTCAGAATTCCACTTAAATACCTTTTGTGATTATGCAATTCCAACATAACCTTTATTTATTTTTCTCTTGACCTGCTCTGGTCTGTATCAATTTTATTTTTCAAAATACACAGATAAAAAGATATCTCAGATTTGATTTTAATATACTGTATCCGAATCGTAATCTGTGAGCTGTATACTACATGTCATAAAGCAGCCAGGAAAACCCTAGCCACTGCTTGAGTCATTTAGAAGCAGAGCAGTGCAGGTTGAATCTGAATCACATTAGTGGAAAACAAACACCAAATGAACTAGAACTGTACTTCAAGTGAACAGCTCCAACTGTGAAAAGGATAAAGCAATCGATAGATACAAGAGAAAGAAGCCAGATCTAATGACATTAGTGTACCACCAGGTATGGTACAATTAATAGAAACCTCCAATGGCTCCCATGAGGACACACTTAGCGGATACACTTTGAGAGCACTTAAGACACCCCACAGAAGGGCAATAACCCTCCAAAAGAAAACCCAGTCTTGAGACACAAGTATGATAGGGGTATTTTTATGAAAGCAATGAATCAAGCAGCAGCAGGGGTTTCTCAAATACTTCATTACATGGAGTATAACTCATTTCTATTTGAAGAACTAGTTAGATTTATATGCACATCTGTTGTATATATGTTTACATTCATTAGTGGCACAATGTACTGATACCCCTCCTTGTACACTCTTGCAAACATTTTTTGATCTACTGTAGAAGTTGTTTCACGTTTAATGTAACTACCATAGGGTATTTTTGTAGAAATGAACTAGACTGTTGCTGATTTTCAAGTGATTTTCCCTACTTTGAATCAATTTATTTTTATGTCTGCCATTTTTAAACAATGTTGTATTTTAATATTGATCACATGTCAATGCTAAACAACATACTGAGAACAGAAGTTATTTAAAGACAGGCCTAGACAGGATTCAATATATATGGAAAAAAATAATAATGTGGCAATAAAATAGTTCATTTCTGCAAATTGTAGTTCAATTACATTCTGTGAAAGGCAGCATTATTGCTCCAACCTTCATTATCAAGGTTCTTTTACATATAAATCAAATTGTATTTTTACTCAGGAGTGATTGTAGTTGGTCATTGGTGACTCATCTGTAAATATTAAGCAAGAAAAAGTATAGTAAATGTTTTGTATTTTAAGAAAACTTTTTATTTAAATGGCAAACTTAATTTAATGCACAAGACGTACACAACTGACATTTATGTTTTTCTTTAAATAGGATTCTGTAATGGTTTTAGACAGAGTGGGTTCTATTTAACACAGGAGTGGATCTTTAATAAATCAGAATGTTATATTGTTCTGAAGGGCAGTGGTACTGAGATGAAATGCTATTTAAAGATCATTAAACTAGATCTTAGTGCACTGTGAAAATGAACTGTTGTAGCCATCATATACATCTGGTAAATCTTATGATGGCTGAAATGATTTTCACTATATGATGAAACTCCTGATATGGACAAGTTAGTTGCCTGCCAGAGACTACTGCTATAGCCAAAAGTTTTGCATCACCTAGAATTTTAAGACATAATAAAAAAAAAAAATGTACATAATTGTTTAATCATGTAATCAAAGAAATGACAATATTTTTGTCAGTTTTTTCATTAAGTACATGGAAAACTACAAAGTGGTATGTAATTCAATATGTTAACGTAACATTATTCAGCAGGTTTCATTCGACTTTATGAAACAATATTTGTTAATTCTATAGGGCGATGCAAAACTTTTGACCATAGCTGTAGCTTACCAGGACAGTGGCTTGCACCCCAAGAAGAACTGCAGCTCATCATTGTTGGGTAGTATTATCAGGCCCCAGGGCAGCTCCACCACTCTGTCTTGCCAGTTACAGTCAAGCAGTGATACTCAGAAGTGCTCTTGTCAGCAGCTGTGAGCGTCAGCATCACTGTCACTGTGATTTAATCCAGTCAAACACTGGTCACGAGGCTCAGGCTTTAACACCAGACCGCCACTGCTACTCTCCTTTCCAATTCAACAGTGACACACTCTTTTCATTCATACATTTATTAAGATTTAAATGTAACTTTTAAGACCGACTACTGCTCCATATAGTGTGTTTAGTACAATAATTAGCAAATAATAATAATACAAAAAATACTGATACACCACTGTGACAGTACACACATATTTAGTGAATTACTATAAAGTTCAGCTGTGTTACAATGTCAATTGCACAGTCACTATTTTGTATACAATTATTACTAATAGAAGTTATATACAGTCATGTATAAGGTGCACAACATTTTTACAAAAGGTCCTCTGACATGATGAGTGTCATTCAGTACAATGGATGTGCCAATCTGCAGATTTGTGACTTCTACCCTTACATGTTTTCAAAGAATCTGGTTAATTTTACCAAGGTGGAAATTTTCTATCTGCATTCAGACGGTGGCTACACCTCCCTCTACAGAGGGTAGGCTAGTGATTAGGATTCTTTACACTTGTGGTTGGTTGAATTGACTGCCATTAAGCAGATAATAGGAAAGATGTATTAAATAAATGACCATTCGTAATCAGAACTGACTCCAAAGAGTAATATATCTGAAAGGTCTTTTTGATCTAGATTCTGAAAGAGAGGCAATATAGTTAAACAGATAAAATACTTGTGATTGTATTGATAAAATAAGAGTGGTCTACCTTGACAGGCTGTTAAGTATCATTTTAATTAAAATCGCAGAACTGCTTATTTGCTCTAATGTAGTTCTGTCTACATTCCACTTAACTTCACCCCTAGGGCAAACCGTCAACAAGAAGGCTTAAAGTTGGCAACCAATCCAAATGTGTAATTGACAGGTTTCTTTCCACTGAATTCAGAATCTCAGCCAGAATCCAAACATCTTAAGAAAGAAGCCACATACTGCTAGATCTTAGTTACCAATTGTGTCCCTATTGTGTTCATAAGTGAATATAACATTTAGATATTCTCCCCCTCTGCACATCTTTATAAAAAAAAAAACAATCCAACATTTTAGAATAAGATGCCTGTCATAATGTATATAGACAGTGATCATTTCTCATGCAATTAACACCCATTTAAGAATGGTCTGCCTGTTATTCATTACATTTCTTGACAATTATTTTTTTTAATAAACCTATGAAAATAATGTACTCGCTATACAGGAAGTGCTCCCTGCAACTAAAGGTAGGGACTATTTTTTGCCACAAAATTCAAAGCCTACTTTACTATTGTTGTATAAAGAAGTCTGTCTTTTTCAAATGAACTCTGCAGTCTACAAACTTAAATACAGAATCATACAGAACAGATATGAAAGGGAAATGAATCTCATTAGAAAATGTACATGGCAGATACTAACCCTTTAAGTAATGGCACAGATTCATTTGCCTGTGGCATGGGAACATCTGTGTTTACATCTTTAAATCTGTACAGTAAAATGTGTCAACCCCCTTTTTTTTTTTTACAATTTCAAAGTGAGTGTTTATTTGATAGGCTGTTAGATGAATTTCTTTAAAAAAAAAAGTCTGGTATTGTGTTTACTGTATGCAGTCTTTCTGCAGCAATTTTAATGTATCTAAATAGTACAATTTGTTACTTCAGAACTCAAACAAAACCCAGACCCAATATCGTTACGGGTGCAATATTAAAATGACACAGATAATAACATATTTATCCATGAATTCTCCTGTGTACCTATGGAAGGTTTTATTTCTATCTGGCTTAGTTCATCAACTGGGGCTGATGATACACTGTTATCCAAGCGATCTCCTCAGCTAGTTTGGCCAGTCCACCCTGCTGAAGAACGGGTGAGATTTAATCTCCTCCACCCCGGCTACTCCTGCTCCAAGTCTCTCAATGGGGTTAAACTGTAAAAGCTTTGGGAAAATGAAACACATAGTTCAGTGAGAAGTAAGCTATTCTCAGTACACAGCTTGCCATGTACAGTATGTGACTTCTACTGGGGCATCACACAACAATAATCATGTATCATGAAACACAGTCTACACAGCATACACAGTATAAATATAAAAAATATAAGTATGGTGTATGGAAGTAAGGACAAAGAGACAAGTTCCTCCCTAGAATTCTGATAATTCCCTAATAACGTGGGAAACAACTGAGTATAAGTAAGACATGTTTAAAGAGCACCTTGGTATGGGTCTGAACTATGACACTTTTCCTAAATAATGTATTCTTCTTCTTTGAATCACTTTGCATTTCATTTTAAAACTAAAAAGTTAAAAGCCTCCATGTCGCCTCTACAGATTTCTTTTTCATGTCTTCTCTCTAAGTACAGCTGGAGAAATGGGGCATGTCCTACGTCTACTGGGGGCAGTGTTGTAGGGGGGGCAAGTTATTGGTTACACTCAGGTGTTTCTGCTGTATTGTACTTAAAAAGAAGTACAGCAGAAGTGGTAGAGAAAGAGAGTCTTTGAATAACGTGAATAGTAATGTTCTTGGCCAGCTCATTAGCTAATTCCTAATAGGATCTTGATCCATCATTAAGTTTCATTTTTCTTTCTTTTTTACATCAACAGCTAGGACCTGTATTTAAGTACTTTTTCAATACCTTCATTCTGATAGTCGACATATTCAGCTATCAATATGACATGCTATAGCAAGCTTAATGAGTTGTGAATAAATAACACACATCCCTTAACAGTACTCAAAACACTAAATAATATTTACATATTTTGTGGCCTATTTGTTGTAGTTATTTTGAATCAAATTTAACCTGAATGTTTTACAGACTAAATGTATTCAATATTATTTAGCTTTTTTTTTTGTTTGTCTGTATGTGTGTGTGTCTGTGTGTGTGTGTGGAGGAGGGGGGGATAAAGTGATGGCTCTACTTTGATTATGAGATGCCCCCACCCACACCAGGAAATGTATTCATTGCTTATAATTAAATGAGTCATTTTTATTAGAATACAGCTTTCATTAGTTAAATGTCTGATCCCTGGGGATTCTGTTTTTAATTAGTAAGGGGCTTTTCATAAGCATTCATAATGGGCATTTGTTTCAAAGGGTACATACTGTATAGAACTCTTGATGCTAGTTTCTCCCAATTCATATTGTTATTGGCAGGGCTTCATGGAACGCATTATGTGTGGCGGTACTTTATTGCTAAGATTTCTTACAAAAAGCAATGCAGATCCAAAAAGAAAAATAAATAAATAAATAAAATCACAATCTTTGAGTCTGCACTGACAAATGTAAAGGCTCTGCTTAATCCCTTCAACCCATTAAGGCAAGATTCAAGCAAATGTTCAAGCCACTGGTTGAATGTGACACTTTCAAGAAGGAAAATGGCTTTGGTAATGTTCCCACCTCTTTACACGGGGAAAATGACCCTTACCTCTAGCTGCCTGAGAAGTTGGCTCATATTTCTTGGGCTTTACAAAGTTGCATTTTCTCTCAGTACATTATAAAAGTGTAAGCACTTAACTGAACACATATCTGGGATTTACTCCAAACTTAAATGTTATTTCCACAACTCAAAAATGAATTAAAACAAAAACAAAAACAAAAAAACAGTGAATTTTATGAATTCTATTATTTTGTGTGATATATGATTGTTATATGTGTGCAACACACAATGTATCATTGAGTGGCATTAGAAATAAGCACCTAGGGATGAACACATGATTTGAAACACGTGAAACACCTGTTTGAAATGACAGTGTTTGTATGTAATTTTTTTTTCAGTCATGGATATCTGAAAAATAATGTAGTCGCAGACAAATGTATTGGCACCCTATACTTATTATACCATAACAGCATTTCGTAAACTTTAACCACTTTGTAATAAAACAAAAAGCAAAATACACCATTTCTAGAAATTTAACAAATAATCAGTATCAAAAAAACAAACACACTTATTTAAATTGAAGTATTTGTTCATGAAAAAAGTACTGGCACCCTTGCTTTAGTATTTATTACAGCTTTCAGATGTTTAGGATAATTCTTAACCAGTATGTTACATCTTGTTTGTGATATTTGGGCACATTCTGTCTTGCACATTTCCCTCAGCTCAGATAGATTGAATGCACAATGCTTGGCTACAACTTTTTTCATATCATTCCAAACCATTTCTATTGGATTGGTGATTATGAACTTTTATCTCTGTTTTTTTCAAGAATTCCAGAGTTGACTTAGCCGTATGTTTTGGTTCGTTGTCGTGTTGGAAGATCAACTGTCTGCCAATCAGCCTACAAGGAGATGCTACCATTGTACTTCGTAGTATGTTCTGATACAAGGCTGCATTAATTCAATCGTCAATCACATGAATGTCTCGTTCGTGAACTGTTAAAATGCTATTATGATCAAATCACCTCCATATTTAACTGTAAGTACAAGGTTTTCTTTCTTTGAAGGCTTTCCCCTGTTTTCTCCAAACATACTGTGGTCCATTTTTGGGGAAAAGTAACATTTTAGTCTTATTGGACCAGAGAATTTTGTTGAAGAATGTTCATATTTATTTCATGGCAAATTTTAAATGGTTTGTTTTATGAATTGTCTTTAAAAGTGGTATGTAGCGAGGTCTACATGCACACAACTCTTCTTTGCTCAGGTGCCTTTGTACAGTTCTTTCATGCACGATTATGCCTGGTGCATCTAAATATTTCCTTGGCTGTTAATCTTGGATATTTGTTAGCTGCTCGGACAATTCTCCTACCTGCTGTACCCGTAATGTTCTTTGGCTAGCCACTTCTTTCAAGCGTTTCAGTTGAATTTGTTGTTCTGTGGTACTTCTTGATTATTGCTCTGATTGTGTATTTTGGTATTCCATATTTCTTTGACACTATTCTGTAACCATTTCCTTCATTGTAGTTTGCTATGAGTGCTTTTCTTCAACATGAATCCAACTCATTTGTCTTGATCTGCTGTGTTGCCAAAACGCTCTTCAACAGATGTTGAAAATAATGACCTCTTTTTCTGGCTATTGGCTTTATAATGCAGTTTAGTTACTATGTAATGGTTTTCAATCAATTAATATACTTTTAAATGAGTTCTATTACATTTTTATAGACTTTTAATGTGAAGGTACAATACCTTTGTCATTAACAAATATTTGAAATTGCTTAAGGGTTTTTTTTTGGTTTGTTTTTTATAAAAGATTGTTTGTTAAACTACCAGAAATTGTGTATTTTGGTCTTTGTCATATTAATTAGTGCCTAATACGTTTTCTTGAATTATCTTCATGTCGGGTGGCAATACTCTTGTCTGCGACTGTAGCTTTGGAACACATACATATAGAACAAAGTTCACCATCACCTATACGTTCACAGCGTTTACAATTAGATGATAAAATGATTGAATGAAACACGTAGGGGATTTTATCTTTAAATCATGCTTCTGTTTGCTTGCTTGCTTACCTGCTGAACCAAAGATTTGGCTTTCTCTGAAACGTAGTCTGGCATGTTTAGAGATGTGTGCCTATTGATTCCTGCAGGATGGCACTGATACAGTGACTAGAAAAGAAAACAAAGACAGAATATTAATTTGTAGCTACCTGAAAATATAAAACTTGCAATCAACTACCAGCACAAACGAGCCTCTGACTTATAAAACGTGGGCTCCTAAACCTACTGGTAACTAAAACACTGGTACAGAAGTTTAAACGTATTACTTTTTAGGAAGGACCAAATTGATGTTTTTTACTCTCACTATGGTAAACATTATATTTCAGTTACAGTTAATAGTGGTTATAGCTAATGTCATTAAGTGAAGCTTATCTTACATTGCAAGACATTGCTGTACAAGCATCAGGAAATGGGTCATTTGTGATTCCCTTGTTCAACCTTTTTTTTTTCTCTTGCATAACATAAAAAAAATGTGCTTTCGTGTAACTCAATCTGTGAAGGTCTACCAACATATAAGCATAAAACTGCAGCCAACTTTCACCTTCATGGCCATGCATCATCCAGGAGGAAGCCAATCTTTATCATATAATTCCTATGCCATGAAATAACCAATAGCTGGTATTTTTTATACTTTTTGGCTGCACTAGGTCCTGTTACTGGAGATTTAGTAGGATTAAAGCCTGGTATGACAGGACACTAGTGTAGTTCCCTGTGGATTAATGCAGGCAGGAAATTGACAGCGAAAATTGAATAATTTCTGGCATAGGGTGTGCAACTACCGTAAGCTTTACATGGGAAGCATAGTGATTGATAGTTTAGACAGTATTTATTGCTATTTTAAAGTTGACATGAAAATGATTTTTTGTTTTGTTTTGTTTTTTGCAGGTTAGTAAAACTATTTCGATATGTATTACTGTAAAAGAAAGGGCCATTACAAATGCAAACAATAATATTACACAGAATAGCTCTGCCAAAAGTTATGTTCAGTGATGCTTCGCGTATCTTTAAAAATGTTGCAGTGCAGTTCACAAACATATTGATTACATGAGTGAATTGTAAAGGTCGAAATAAAATATTACAATATTTTAAACATGAATAGGATCAGATTATTTATAGCACTAGCATGTACTGAAGTGCAGGTCACAACAGTCTCTCACATATGCATACAGTACATATTATTATTATTATTTATTTGTTAGCAGACGCCCTTATCCAGGGCGACTTACAGTCGTAAACAAAAATACATTTCAAGAATCACAGTACAAGTATTAATACAAAGTTTTATTTATATTTAACAAACATAAATGTTTTTTTAGAAGAAGCAACTATACATTTCTGGGGACTTCTCTAAGGCTAGTTAATTCAAGCAGCACATTAGCTGGAGTTGGCCGTCTGCACCAGTGTGAAATAAAATCAGTTATTATTTACTGGCAATCTGTTGACTAGATTTCATACCCTTCACTCAATTCTTCACTCGGTTGCTTTATTGAGGAAAGAAATGGCAATAATACGGCTGGACACCCAGTAGGGCATTTAGGAACAAGTTAAGAAGGGCTGGTATGTCAGCCTTTGTATCATTTCAAAGTCATTACTTATGCAAAACTTACCTTTCCAGTGAGGAGTTCAAACAAAAGGGAACCCAAACTCCACCAATCACATGCTTCAGTTTCTTCACATATGCTTCCAACTTCTAAATTTGGAGAAGAAAGAAGTAACAACCCAAGAATTAAGTCCGGGAACAAAATATTTATAGTCTATTTTTTAAATATTTTTAATTTGGGATACTGAGTAGGTGACTAAAGCATAGTCTTGATTGCCTTTTTGGCACAATGTAGACAATGTAAACAACACTGGGCAATCACAGAGAAATAAAGCTGCAATATTCCAGTGTTATATTAAAGGAAATTCCCCTCTGAAAGGCTTCAATGTAGATACATTTCTGCAATTATGTCTTTGTTCCCCATTGATACAATATTTCTCGCTCTTCTCTATCTGGAATAAAGCTGTAACTGCAATAATGTGACAAGTCTACCCAAGATAGCAGTGCAAAATATTGTATATAATGGGGATGTTTCATTCTTGAACCCCAATAAAATCCGTGTGGACAACACCGTTAACAGCATACTTCATGTAACATATCACTGCTTGGTGGTGGTGGTGGTGTGATCACAATCCGGTATAAATCCCCACATTTTTGTAAAATTACTTTACACTTACTTCAAAAGATGCAATACGATATTAATTTAGTCAGTCATCGCCATGGTTTAAATGTAAACTTTCGGTATTATAAACTAAATCTAGCTTTTAGACATCAAAACAGTATAAAAACGTCAAAACACAAAATAGCTCAAGTGAATTCTCACATTACATTTCTTTGAAACAAATAATATGAAATAACTATTCTAATATTTTACACTAAATCCTAGAATACAAATGTGTTAGTAAGACATAGTTAAGCAATCATCCCTTACATCTACATAGTTTTAAATGCTTCAATATTTTACACTGATTAACCTACCATATAAGTGTGTTGTTTTCAAGCAATTGGGCTTTTTCAAAAATGAAATACATCATTGAAAAATTAAACATAATGTGAGGAAAGGCTGTTTATATACAGGTTTTGAGATCTAAAAAGTACATTTTGTTTATACCAAAAGTTCACAGTTAAACCACGCTGATGAATACATTAATGGCGTAAGTAAATCACACAGACAAAGCTTCACTTTTTTTTTTTTTTTTGATACGCAGTAGACAGTGCCACACCAGCATGCCTATACCCAAGCGTCAATTCCCTTTCCCAGGTCAAAAAAGTACTTGAGAGCATTATATTTAGTGTGAAAATACTCTCCCTCCTCCACTGTTGCTCTTCCCTAATATACAAAGAAAATACGAGTTTTGTGAAGAAATGGAAAGTGTGACATCAACAGAAGAGAAGGAAGAAGAAGAAGAAGAGATTCATACTGCCCATAAGTTTGAACATAAATTTCCATTTGACTTGAACTTCTTAAAAAGGGAATTTAGACAGTAATCATCTTTAGTACCTGCCTATTTAAACAGATAATCACAGCATGTGTTTATGCGTATTTGTACATGCGTGTTTGTGTTTTGTTTTGTTTTTTGTGTGTGTGTGTGGGTGTACTTTTTATCTGTACATACATTTTATGTGTAAACAGTCAATAATATTACTAGACCACAGTTTTACAGCAACTTCTTATGCAGCAAAAGATCTGACCGGAAACTAAATGCCCTCAGAGAAGGAATGTTTTACTCGACTTAATTGTGGAAATTGCCGCTATTTTACTGGAAAAAAATAAACATTTTGAACACTATTCACTGGAAGCACTGTAAAAACCTGTTTTTTTTGTCTTTTTGAAATAACTATTTTAGGTGGCTCATCTAGGCGGGAGGAATTGTGTGGATGCTTGCTTGCAAGCATGTGTCCGACTGCCTCGGGTTTAGCAGTGTTGCCTGGCTTATCACTGCTCAGGGGGAAGACACTGCCATCTTAAACAATAAGGATCTAGACACATATTAAGCTTTAGGCCTCCACAGGGACTGTGTACCGTAAAAATTGTTGTATAGGTCGCACTGGCGTAAAAGTCGCTCCTCCCTTTTTGTGATTTAAACTTTAGGAAAACACCTTTTTTGTGTTTAAAATATTTTTTTTTTCAACATCGATAAATAAAGAAAAATACACAGGTTTAGTTTCAAAATCACCCTTGTTTGCAACATTTTATTCCGTTAATAATTTTGCAGTGTTGTTTTTAGTTAAACTGCTAATAGAAACTATTCTGTTTTTCAAAATTTCAAAATAATTCGTTCAAGTCAATTTAAGTACAATGTCAAAATACATCAAAATATAGATATAGCACTACTACTGTAAATTCCAGTAGTAACAGTGTAAACCACTGTCAGCTGGTACTTGAATGGATTTAAAAAGTAATTATTAACAGTGCACCAGTAAGTACAATCCAGTTATACATCCTACATCACATCTGTATTAACCTATTTTATTTTAGCTTATCAAGTACCCAAACACTTCAAGAACATATCTTTACGTTACTGAACATTTCTTTCCAAAACCATACTTGGACAATATAGTTCCAGCTGCATTGGCTTTTACAAATTTTACAATAAAACTAAACAGTGCACCATCTAATAACCAGTTAACAAAACATCTTAGTGTTGCATACAGTGCATTACAATTGCATTAAACTTCCAGCTGCACAATAATACATTCATTTTGTTTTGTTAATCAGTACCATAAACCACACACATACTTTGCCAGTGTACCATTGGCATATTACTGTTTGTGGCACTGGTACAGTAGTTTAATAGACACATCGGCGCATACGTCGCACTGATGTATTAGTTGCTCCTGCCTTTTTAGGGCTCCCAAAACATGCCTTGAAAATTGACTTCTACATTTTTTATGGTAACTTGTGTTGAGTGCATAGTGAATGAGCCACCACACTGGCACTGCACTAAAATAAACAGAATTAAACTGTATCATCATGTCTGCATTACAACCTTCTAGTAGCAACTAACCAGATATTTTAGAAGTGTTGCCTGGTGAACAAAGCCATACTTAAAATGCTTAACATATAATTCAGTGGCAAAATGGAAACAGCAAACTGAGTTAAAAAAAAAAAAATTAAAAAGTCACCTGATCCTTCCAGCATATTCATGCAAGAACAGCTGTCTGAGAAACCGATAGATCTTACGCGTTTGCTGGGGAAAATCGTTTCTTGAATTGTGGATCTTATATATAAGACCATGAGAAAGCATACTAAATAAGAGGTGGCCCAGTTCACTTATAAATATATATTAAAAAAAAAATCACCTACACAAAAAGAATACCCCCATCTATACCGAAAATCGCACACTACAAATCAACAATAACAAAAAGGCCTTTCTACTGTAACAGAAACATCCAAAAACCGATGAACATGTTTTTTTTAATTTATTTTTTTATAAATCTTGATTGGCAAAGTTTAATTTCCAGGGGACTTATGCATTCTTACTAATCACATATTCCAAACATTAATGCATTTACAGAATGACTCAGCGTGGGTCATGCGGAGTTAGCATGAGTAAACATGAATTAGATCGAACTGATAACCCATTTAAAAAGGCCCCCCCAAGGTCCCTATTAAACCCTTTCCTTCAGGTAGAACACAATAAGACTGCATCGAGGGAGGGCAAGTTACAGCTCTACAATGAGAAAGCAATGCTAAATGTGCTCTTGTGGCACACTCATCCTCTCAAAGGAAAATTAAGAGCAATTGAGCTTCCTTAGTGGGAACTGGGAGTTTGAGATAATTGTACCAACAATACTGGCAAGGCCAATACAGCCTGTCGATAATAACATTGGGAAAGAAGACTGTTCAGTGGTGAACTGCAAAATAGATGCAAAAGGGACTAGAACAGTGTTTGTTATCGTCATTTTATTGTACAATTACTATGATTAAATTGTCATAAAACTGGCATTTATTGAACAAGTCTAACAAAGACTAATAGACAACTAGAATTAGCTGCTGCCAACAGATGGCCACTCTGTCCTTTTTCAATGTAGAATTGATCAACTTAAAAATCCAACTGCTTTAAATAGCGTTCTGGAACTTGGTTGTATCTGGTCCTTTGCCAAATATCAGGTTGTTTTGTGACAATTTGCCTTTGTGAGTGTTGTGGAAATTACGTTGACGGTATAGAATTTGACAGACTTAGAAACCATTGATTTTGAAAAAAAAAAAACATTGAAAAAAAAAGAAAAAGCTAAAAGTTTATATGGTTTTTGAAGAACTATAATGTTCCCCAGAGTGTTCTGAAAAAAGCACACATTCCAAGATGCTACTGTAAAAAATAAAAAAAAAACCACTTTAGTGAAGAGAGTCAACTACAGCCAAAAAAACCCCAAAACAAACAAAACAAAACCTGGTCCTGGGGGAGCAGCCCATTGAAAAACACTTGGTCCTTAAAGGGTTAACCACATTATACATCATTATAAGATATGTGTGTAGTCTGTATGTTCCCCTTTTTCTGTTTTCTTTTATTACGGGTGTGTTTATAAATTAATATTACAGCTCCCTTTGATGCAATACCAAGCATCGCCTTCAAAGCCGCCATTAACTGCAACAGCTAAGTGAAACAAATACTAACTAAATCACTGTTATGCATTAGAGCCTTGCTACCCGACCCGACAACAAGTGTTGGGTTTGGGTTGGGTCGTGTGTAGTTTGTATATTATAGTTCAGGCGGGTCGGGTCAGTGTGTTATCAGTGAGTGGATTATGGCGTTTTTAATTTTAAGTGAGTATGTTTTTCTTTCTCTGTGTGCAAGTGCTTCCTAAAACTCACTTTTGAAAAACCACTCGCCATGCATAAGTTCTTTGAGAAATGATCTCTCATAATATCATCTCACAAACCCGCTTATTCGTTTTGTGCAGCCTGTCAAATGCTGCGTCGCCGGGCTTTACTAAGTAACCGCAGGATATGATTAATTAATTCCAACTAACAACCAATAATGATCTTGGCTGATAAACTGACATTTGGTGCAGCCTGTCAAATGCTGCATGGGTGGTCTTAAAGGGATAGAGTTCAGTTACAAAACACTAACATCACCAGATTTTACCAGTAGACAGTCTTAAACAAATGCACACACACACAAAAAACCCACCAAGTGCAACAACTAATTGTTAGCTCTCATCAGTCGACAATGCATGTCTTTTTTAGACAGACACAAACTGATTTGTTCTGGTTAATGATACAAAACGTATTTGTCCTGTAGTAAACTATATGCATTTGTTTAAATGTAAAGAAAGACTAAATGTATAGTATTAAAACTCTGCTCTTTAATTCGCTGTTAGTTTTTTTTTTTTTTCCTCTTGCACTTGTAATGTGTTGACATAGGCAAATGTAAAACTCAGTTTATATCATGACCTGCTTTATCACAAATTACGCCTGCACGGCAATCATGATATAAAGTGGGTTCATCTGTATAAAGGGTGGTGGAGTACAAAACTAAAAAAAACAACAACTAATCAACAGGAGAATATGTAGCAGTGGAACATTCCGTTGCTGGAAAGAGTACATTTAAATCCACTGTTTGGAAAAATTACGACAATGTTGTATTCAGCGATAACAAAAGTCCATGTGGTTTTGTACAATGCAAATCATTACTGAAATATGACAGCGGCACACTGAAAAGTGATGTATTCGTCCTCGCTGTTTTAAAAACCAGTGTCAACCATATGATTAATTGAGAGTGATTTTGTCTTTATTTATTTACATTTTAACTGGAAACCAGGAATACTCTACACTGAAGGTACTTAGTTTCAACAGCGTATGTTAGGAATATATATGTGGAGATGGTCGGGTCAAAAGTCTTGGCCTCATTTGTCAACTCAGTTGTCAAAACCAAAAAAAAACTACTTCAATGAAAAATGGAAAAATGGAAAAAAAAAAAAACCTGTCACCTCATAAAAAAATGAAACTTGTAGACACGGGAATCGTGTTGCACAAGTACTTGTTCAGATGTGGACACAGCAATTGCTCGCAACTGAGGTGCGTGATTTCGGGAGCAACTGGGTTGCACAACTGATCGTTCAGGTGTGGACCCGGCTTAACTCAGTTGGAATGACTAAATTAAAACTAGTGTTCCGTGTTTCCAGTTTATTCCAAATTTTACAGAAAAATTACTGGCCTTTCTTTTAACTGGACGTTGGTTTTTACTGATTTATACACGATTTTTGTATATTATTCAATATAATCCCTGTACTATTTTCTAGGAAATACACAATAATTTGATTAAAATGCTGTTTTATTTTGACTCTGACATTGTAATACGCAGCCCTACACTCTATCCTAGGACACAGCAGATGTTTAGACGGCTGCTTTTACACACACTTAAAAGAAAGCACAGAATGACTGTGTTAATGGGTTTGTCAGAGCGCTGTGCTTGGCTGGACAGCCACTGTTTATTGCAGAGGTATGTATCGATGACTTCGTGCGACAGTACTGTCTGTCCATCAGCTAAAACACTGCCCAACGCCTACAACATTAATCGTAAATATTTGACAGAAAATGGTGATGCTTTAGTTTGTAAACTTACAGAACGCATTGATGGAAATGTCCAGTGTGATTTCTGTTGCGTCTTCCGATGGCTTGCACCACCCAGTTCTGTCAATTTTCTTTTCTTTTTATGATTTCAAGGTGAATAAACCTGGCTTGTTTTGTGCTGATATCATGTTCATACCTTCTGTAGATAGTGTTTCCGTCAGCACAGCGACATTTCGCAAAGTACCAGCTAACTTGGGAAAATGTGGCTTCGACTTGCACAGATTCTGCTTCATCATAGCCAGGGACATTAAAATTAATCAGAAATCAGAACTGCTACACATCATATTCCACATGTAAAGTGTGTATACTGAGAGGTTTTTCCCCCCGATTTTTACCGATGTTTCAATTTAAAACTATTTTTTTACCAATTTTATCCATATTTTAATAAATGTAAAATAACCTCCCTAAAAATTCCCGGAAAATGTTTTTAAAGATAAAAACCGAAAACGCGGAAACACTAATTAAAACAAACAAACAAACAGAAAACACAGTTTTAGTACTTTATTAATATAAAATATGTGCTACAGTGTTGCCACGGATATAGGAATATCCCGAGAGGTTAGCTGTATATAGTAACAGAAGTTAGTGAGAAACAAAAAGAGGCTATATTTGTAGCTTGACTTGTGAACTGTACTGTAGTGTGAATGATCGATTTCAGCTCCATGTTATTATATGGGTTTATTCAGCCAGGTTTAATATCTCACAAGACTATATGCCAAAAGGAAATTCCATTAACACTACTTGTGGAAATAATGTGAACAGTCTGTTCTGATGCCGGCATATTTAACCAAAATGCTATAAATCCTACTGACTGTGTCACCAATCATGTTTAATTTACAAATCACAGATGTCTTTAGCCCTCATCTATGTTTTATATGAGAAGTTACCTCCATCTGCTGTTACGTTGAGCTATTTTTATATTTTATCAAAAAGGGAATGACCATTTTGATTCCCATTTGTTATAGTATAAAAATGAGAAGAGCCGTTAAAAGGTAAGAATTCGGCCACAAGATATTTTTGTTTCCAAATATACACTCAGAAAAAAGAAATAAACTTCAAAATATTAAATTCAATAGAAAGGTATATATTTTTTGTATAAAAAAAAAAATGAAAAAAAATAAAAAACTGGAAATGAAAGTCACACAAAAACATCAGTAAAACACCTCAAGTTTGAAGTTCTGAGGCAAGTGAAGGTTCAAATTTCACTTTTCAGGGAGAACAAAGAATCAAGGACCCTGCAGTGAACTTGTTATTGTGAGTTTTGCTAGCTACCAAATGTGCTAGATTTTTTCTATTAAATGAATCTTATTTAAGAACGTAGAAACATTGAGTCAGCTGCAATGTATAGTACATTAATTTAATTTGTATATTTTTATTGTAAAACTGTAATGCTCATTTAGCCATGTAATTTAACCCACAACAATTTAATTGTCTTTGGTTTATTTTTTAAAATGTATGCATCTCACTCAAAGGATGTTCTTTCCCACTGAATATTCATATTGTGGAAAATAAAACAGTACAAATCCTTGCATTGTACTGCAATACCGTATCATTGATATATTCTGTGGTTAAAAAACAAACAAAAAAAACCACACAAATAAAAACTGAAAATCATTGTCAATTACATTAGCCATTAAACTCTTCAGCACATTTATATGACAAAGACTGTAGAATATTGTGCTACAGTATATAAATTGCATTATTACTATTATGTAAGTGAGTGCTTTATGCAATAGCATGAATTTGATACTGTAGTAGCAGGGATTGGTGGTCAGTTCCAATCCACTAATGCTTGCATGCTTAAGGACTTCTAATTTAGCAGGACAAGTATGGACATTGCATAATTGTCAAGGTCAGGTAACCATCATAGCCCAACTCAACTTTTGTTCTCGAGCCCCCACATACAATACAGGAACACTCTGACACACTCCATTAGATCACTAACCAGCCTGGGTCCTTCAAGACAGCACTTGTTCTTTATTTGAGACCCAGCTGTGCCTGGCAGACTAACGATGAACGTATCAGTATATTTACCTTATTCTTTGTGGTGTGTGAGACATTACGATTCATTATGAGCCTCGCAAGACCCTCATGTTCAAGGGTCGATCAACAAAATGTGTTAGGTTACTAATTAATTCCTATTTTCCAAAGATATGGTATAACAGTTGTTATAGTATGTGAATAAAATGTATAGTGTATTATAGTGCATGCCCCCATAAGGAGATTACAGAGCTGGAGTAAAAAAATGTGTGCATATTACAATTAATTAATTTTATGTATTAAACAAGTCCAAAATGCATTATTTAAATTAAACACCTGTAGCTCTAAAAGGACTTTATAAACACAGCGTTTTTTTCCATTTCTTATGTTTATATATATATATATATATATATATAAATATATACAGTACTGTGCAAAAGTTTTAGGCAGGTGTGAAAAAATGCTGTAAAGTAAGAATGCTTTCAAAAATAGACATGTTAATAGATTATATTTATCAATTAACTAAATGCAAAGTGAGTGAACAGAAGAAAAATCTAAATCAAATCCATATTTGGTGTGACCACCCTTTGCCTTCAAAACAGCATCAATTCTTCTAGGTACACTTGCACAAAGTCAGGGATTTTGTAGGCATATAGTCAGGTGTATGATTAAACAACTATACCAAACAGGTGCTAATGATCATCAATTCAATAAGTAGGTTGAAACACAATCATTAACTGAAACAGAAACAGCTGTGTAGGAGGAATAAAACTGGGTGAGGAACAGCCAAACTCAGCTAACAAGGTGAGGCTGCTGAAGACAGTTTACTGTCAAAAGTCATACACCATGGCAAGACTGAGCACAGCAACAAGACACAAGGTAGTTATACTGCATCAGCAAGGTCTCTCCCAGGCAGAAATTTCAAGGCAGACAGGGGTTTCCAGATGTGCTGTCCAAGCTCTTTTGAAGAAGCACAAAGAAACGGGCAACGTTGAGGACGGTAGACACAGTGGTCGGCCAAGGAAACTTACTGCAGCAGATGAAAGACACATCATGCTTACTTCCCTTCGCAATCGGAAGATGTCCAGCAGTGCCATCAGCTCAGAATTGGCAGAAAACAGTGGGACCCTGGTACACCCATCTACTGTCCGGAGAAGTCTGGTCAGAAGTGGCCTTCATGGAAGACTTGTGGCCAAAAGCCATACCTCCGACGTGGAAACAAGGCCAAGCGACTCAACTATGCACAAAACACAGGAACTGGGGTGCAGAAAAATGGCAGCAGGTGCTCTGGACTGATGAGTCAAAATTTGAAATATTTGGCTGTAGCAGAAGGCAGTTTGTTCGCCGAAGGGCTGGAGAGCGGTACATGAATGAGTGTCTGCAGGCAACAGTGAAGCATAGTGGAGGTTCCTTGCAAGTTTGGGGCTGCATTTCTGCAAATGGAGTTGGGGATTTGGTCAGAATTAATGGTCTCCTCAATGCTGAGAAGTACAGGCAGATACTTATCCATCATGCAATACCATCAGGGAGGCATCTGATTGGCCCCAAATTTATTCTGCAGCATGACAACGACCCCAAACATACAGCGAAAGTCATTAAGAACTATCTTCAGCGTAAAGAAGAACACGGAGTCCTGGAAGTGATGGTATGGCCCCCACAGAGCCCTGATCTCAACATCATCGAGTCTGTCTGGGATTACATGAAGAGAGAGAAGCAACTGAGGCTGCCTAAATCCACAGAAGAACTGTGGTTAGTTCTCCAAGATGTTTGGGCCAACCTACCTGCCGAGTTCCTTCAAAAACTGTGTGCAAGTGTACCTAGAAGAATTGATGCTGTTTTGAAGGCAAAGGGTGGTCACACCAAATATTGATTTGACGTAGATTTTTCATTTGTTCACTCACTTTGCATTTTGTTAATTGATAAATATAAACTATTAACATGTCTATTTTTGAAAGCATTCTTACTTTACAGCATTTTTTCACACCTGCCTAAAACTTTTGCACAGTGCTGTATGTATATATATATATATATATATATATAAAAATAAGTAAAACTTTAGCCACATCCCAAAAAGCAGTACTGAGTAAAGGACTTAAGTTTATACCGACTAAAAGATACATCGATAAAGATAAACTGGCCACTGAATTAAAGGAGTGGGAGAGACGCATGAGATTAGCGGAATATTTTTTCAATGAAAATATCTCATATTCAGAGGGTAATTATGAGCATGGGATTAAGGTTAATAGTACAAGCACATGGACTCCTCCGGATGGAAGAGATAAATGGTTAGATATGTATATTGAAGTAGTTAAACAAGAAATAATAGTAGGACTAAAGAAAAGATGTAAACTTAATCTAACCAATATTGAAGAACAAGCTATGACTGAGTTGTTTAATGATGATGATATAATGATAAGACCAGCAGATAAAGGCTCAGGAATAGTGATAATGAACACAGATGACTAAATGAAATCTGTAGAATGTGAATTAAATAATACAGATACATATGAAGAAGTTAAAAGCAATAAGATCAATAAATCGGTAAAAAGAGGTTAAGGAAATTGTGGAGAGACTATACAATAAAGGAATTATATCAAAAGAATTTTAAAAATACATGCAGCCACATAATGCAAGAACAGGCCTAGCAAGAGGAAATCCTAAAATGCACAAAGAAAATCACCCTGTGCGAATGATAGTCAGTACAATTGATAATCCAACACACATAATAGCTGAAATAGCAGAAAAACAACTTAGGTCGCACGTTGAGAAATTACCAAGCTATGTTAAGGATACAACACGATTTTTCAGAGAATACAATTTTATTTTGCATGGATGTAAAATCCTTGTACCCAAGTGTCCCTCGTAAAGAAACTTTACAAGCTTGTCAAAAAGCACTAGATAATAGACTAGATAAATCAATACCAACAGCAGAAGTACTGAACATGATCAACGTAGTTTTAGAAAACAGTTATTTTACATTTGTTGATAAGAATTACAAACAAAACGATGGTACAGCAATAGGATCTAAATTAGGAATGCATTTTGCCAGTACATACATGGGAAAATGGGAAGAACAATTACTTAGAAAATCGGAAAGAGAACCTTTAGAATACATTTGGTTTATGGATGATATTTTTGGGGTTTGAACACATGGAGAAGAGTCTCTTTTCCAGTTTCATAAAATGGCAAATGAAATACACTGTAATAATAAGGTGGACCTTCGATGGACAAGGAAAAAAATAGAATTTTTAGATACCACAGTAAAACTTGAAGAAGGTTCAATTGAGACGGACCTCTTCTGTAAACCTACTGACATGCACCAGTATTTACACATGTCCTCTGCACATCCGATACACACTAAAAGGGCAATCCCAAAGGATCTAGGAATAAGAATACGAAGAATATGCTCAAAAGAAAGTGACTATGTAAAACAAACAAATGTATTAAAAACAAATCTTAAAAAAAGAGGATACAAAGAAAGAATTATAGAGACAGAGTTAAGAAAAGTGGATAAACTAAAAAGAGATGATCTACTAGATTATAAAAATAGAGATAAAAAGGTCAAAAGAGTCCCATTAATAATGACTTACTCTAAACTTTTGCCCAATATTTCTAAGATAGTTTGGAAACACTTGTTGATTCTACATAATTCGGAAAAATTAAAAAAAAGTATTTCTTAAGGCCCCAGTTGTAGCATTCAAAAGAGAAGCTTTAGTAAACATAAAAGAATAATTGACAAAATAGGTTCTACGAACATGTGATGTAAAGTGTGTAAATACATAGATAAAAGTAAAAATATAATTAAACATAAGAACACCACATATCCACTAAAAACTAATTACTACTGTAAAAATAGCAATGTTGTTTATGGAATAGCCTGTGAAAAATGTGATGAAATCAAATATGTTGGAGAGACTGGAACTACTTTATATAAACGAATTCAGAACCACCTTTCATTAATTAGAAATAAAAAAATGAATGAACCAATAGTACAGCACTTCACCAGTCAAGGACATGGCATAAATGATGTAAAGTTTGTAGTATTAGAACAGCTAAAATTAGACAATGCGACATATAGAAGAATAAAAGAAAGTAAATGGATAAATAGACTGAACACGATTATGCCAGCGGGACTCAACAGAAAAGAATGAACTAATTAACTTCAATAGATATATAACATTTAAATAAATAAACAAAGTTCGTACAAAAGTTGTGCATGCTGAAGCGCTGGGAAGGCCAAATCTAGACTGATCCTCAGAGCCAGCATTGCATGATATAATAAAAATATAAATTTATATAAAGTAATGTTAATTAAAATTAATACAGATTCAAAGATAGAAGTAAAAATGATGTCACAATATATAGAACAGCATTACATCATGTAAGAATAAATCATGGATTTGAATGTAAACAATAACAAGTAGTTGTCATGCCGTCAAAAACCTATAAATACCTCCAATGTTTTGATTCAAACACAGGCTCCCTTGAGAAAGATATGTACAACATATCAAAACGTAGGGCAGCTGGCTCTTTGAGCTATAAAATATATATATATATATATATATATATATATATATATATATATATATATATATATATATATATATATATATATATATATATATAGTGGGAGGAGATCTTTCCTCTAAACACATACTAAGGTTAACTGGTAAGTTGCAGTTACCCAAAATGTATCTTGTTGGCATTAAAACAAGACAGACCAACACAATAAGGAGCAGAATGGGTTTCTTGTAAATGAATCATTTGCATGGAAAAATAGTCAAATCTGAAAATGCAACGGGACTGAAAGTGCCATCTCCACAACTGCTCAGACTCCTTGATAACGTACATTCTGCATATTCATGTCCTTCACAATACACAAAAGGATAGGTAAAGAAAAGACTGATTCCTTACCCAGAGCTGGTTGTAGGGTTTATTTCACTTGCAGTGGGCTCCATTTGTTTGACTAACAATACTAGTCTTGCAAAAGTAAGTGCAGGTTGTGTTCTACACAGGTAGAAATTAACCCTACAACTGTCAGTTCTCATTGACTACTGTTTCCCAAGGTTAAATGACTTTCTTCCCCTGGCTCTTTGCCTTCAGTTCAATCTTGCATAACTGTTTAGGGAAATGGGATAAACAGTGAGAATGACAAGGAGGTCAGCTCAGTGGCTCCTCAGGCCACCAGATGGCCCTTTTTAGCAGAAAAAAAGAAAAAGAAGCAATGGCCTGAAGTCTATGAACTAGTAAAGTCAGACTTTCTGCATTTGGTATGACTGGGTAGTTTAGTTGATTAGCAATGGCATATGAAGTATTTTGCCCACAAGCTGGCAGTTCAATTTCAGCCAAGGTCAGCAGTTACCAAAAGGGATTTCCATTGAACGTGTCTTCATGAAAATTAGTTCAGCGAGTTCTCAGCCAAGTTTTTGTGGAATAATGAAATAAGACAACTGGCAATACTGGTAACTGTTATTGAAGCGTTTCACATAGAGACTGATGGTTCATCTCTTTCAACCAAGGCCATAAATCAAATAAAATGCCCATATTTAAAAAGGTGTAATTAACCTATTCTTGCTTCTCATTACCATAACACCATTCTATTGTGTTGCTGTACAGACACTTGTTAGAAGAAAATAAACAACCCCATATATTTACTTAAGACAAGTCTCTAGATGTTTTTAGTTTTCAGCCCATTTGCTCCTTTCACAACACTATGTTTGAGGATAAACATCACTTTCTGTGTTAATAGAATTAGGACTCGACACAAGCCTCACATACTGAAAAGTCACTTAAAATAAAGAGAAAAACAATGAAGATGGAAAAAAGTTTTGTTAAGTTCTCAGCCTAAGTAGGGGACATGTCAACTACAATGAGTCAATACCAAAATGCAAGTAGACAAATTGAGATATGTAAATGAAGTTTCAGTGGTCCCTGTTGGCCAAGTTAATAAACTCCAAGGCTGTTAATTGGTTACTTTTATGGTTTTTTTCTGTTAAAGTATATCTTTCAGATTTCAAAATACACGCACTTTCTAAATTGCTGCCGAAGTGTCACCAATAAAGTTTAAAAGGGGAAGGCTTTCAACTGAAGTGATACATTTCAGTTTAAAAATTACATCTTTGTTCCCCTTTTGCAAATGAAGGAGTTCCCCTGTCTTATAAGAAAAATAGGTTTTAAGTAATGAAGGGAACTACCTTTCTTCCCTTAAAGATACTGAGGCTACATTTAGCTTCCCCAAAGTTATTAAGAGGTATTGTTCCCACAGACAACTGTTGGCTCTTTCAATGGAGAAGAAATGCTGCATTGTATCACACTTTAAATCTTTTATAAATGGACGAGAATAAGGTGAATCTAATAAGTAGGGACAGTATTGTTATTGTATAAAACCAGCAGCAATATAGAACAAACTAAGAAACTAAGTTACGTCTAAATCAAACTCAGTAGAACTGAAACTGTATGATTTAATTTCGCTACTAAGGTAACAAACCCACAACATAATTTGTACAAAACACTACACGATAGACTTTGCTTGATGAGGTTTAAAAATCAATTACCTTCTTGCCCCACAGGCAGGTACTTTCTTTAAGCCTGGGTTGGTGCCTATTACAGGTGGGAGATTAACAGTATGTTTGCCCATGATGTAGTTAATACTATATGTGGATAAGTAAGAGTTTTTGGTCCCCAGACCTCTCCATTCTAGACAGCTTAATCTTGCCATTTATGAAAAGCCAGGAGATCCTGCACTTGATCCCCAGCTCAGCCACTTGATTACTGTGTATCACTGTGCGTCTCTTTGGTCAAATCGCTTGATCTACTTGTGCTATAGTTCTGTGAGGCTAGCTGAAGTTCGAAATAGAAATAAATAAATAAATAGCATTTTTTTTTTTATCATCTTAGTTTTCCAATCCCTTTTGCTGAAAACATGTTTCGTGGGTTTATTACTTATACTGTTTATTACTTATGTTGTTTCGTGGGTTTATTACTTATACTGATGGCAATAGGCACCCTGCTAGCTTTTGGCACCGGTTCATATTTCTGTCATCGTAACTAAGGTTGTTACTGGAATTACTTTCTCAAAATACAGAAGGATGTTAAAGCAGAAGAAGATAAGAAGATGCATTGTTGATAATGCAAAGTGCAGAGCAGGTGGGTAATGTTTTTGGGACATAAATATGATAAGGACTCCCCTGGGGCTTCTCAGAGCAAAGGCCTGATCAAACAGAAGTGGATCATTTTTATCACACACTGTTGATAATTCCTCATCAAAATATTGCCCATCTGCACGCTCCAGAGAAGTTTAGATGTTGCACTCAAAGATCGAAATGCTTAATGAGCAACAGCATTTCCCAATATGACTTATAGGACTATGCAAGCTACATGGGAACAATTTTAACATGCTGTATTTGCATGCACACATATATATATATATATATATATATATATATATATATATATATATATATATATATATATTATATACAGTACTGTGCAAAAGTTTTAGGCAGGTGTGAAAAAATGCTGTAAAGTAAGAATGCTTTCAAAAATAGGCATGTTAATAGATTATATTTATCAATTAACTAAATGCAAAGTGAGTGAACAGAAGAAAAATCTAAATCAAATCCATATTTGGTGTGACCACCCTTTGCCTTCAAAACAGCATCAATTCTTCTAGGTACACTTGCACAAAGTCAGGGATTTTGTAGGCATATAGTCAGGTGTATGATTAAACAATTATACCAAACAGGTGCTAATGATCATCAATTCAATATGTAGGTTGAAACACAATCATTAACTGAAACAGAAACAGCTGTGTAGGAGGAATAAAACTGGTTGAGGAACAGCCAAACTCAGCTAACAAGGTGAGGTTGCTGAAGACAGTTTACTGTCAAAAGTCATACACCATGGCAAGACTGAGCACAGCAACAAGACACAAGGTAGTTATACTGCATCAGCAAGGTCTCTCCCAGGCAGAAATTTCAAGGCAGACAGGGGTTTCCAGATGTGCTGTCCAAGCTCTTTTGAAGAAGCACAAAGAAACGGGCAACGTTGAGGACCGCAGACGCAGTGGTCGGCCAAGGAAACTTACTGCAGCAGATGAAAGACACATCATGCTTACTTCCCTTCGCAATCGGAAGATGTCCAGCAGTGCCATCAGCTCAGAATTGGCAGAAAACAGTGGGACCCTGGTACACCCATCTACTGTCCGGAGAAGTCTGGTCAGAAGTGGCCTTCATGGAAGACTTGCGGCCAAAAAGCCATACCTCCGACGTGGAAACAAGGCCAAGCGACTCAACTATGCACGAAAACACAGGAACTGGGGTGCAGAAAATTGGCAGCAGGTGCTCTGGACTGATGAGTCAAAATTTGAAATATTTGGCTGTAGCAGAAGGCAGTTTGTTCACTGAAGGGCTGGAGAGCGGTACACGAATGAGTGTCTGCAGGCAACAGTGAAGCATGGTGGAGGTTCCTTGCAAGTTTGGGGCTGCATTTCTGCAAATGGAGTTGGGGATTTGGTCAGAATTAATGGTCTCCTCAATGCTGAGAAGTACAGGCAGATACTTATCCATCATGCAATACCATCAGGGAGGCATCCGATTGGCCCCAAATTTATTCTGCAGCATGACAACGACCCCAAACATACAGCGAAAGTCATTAAGAACTATCTTCAGCGTAAAGAAGAACAAGGAGTCCTGGAAGTGATGGTATGGCCCCCACAGAGCCCTGATCTCAACATCATCGAAGTCTGTCTGGGATTACATGAAGAGAGAGAAGCAACTGAGGCTGCCTAAATCCACAGAAGAACCGTGGTTAGTTCTCCAAGATGTTTGGGCCAACCTACCTGCCGAGTTCCTTCAAAAACTGTGTGCAGGTGTACCTAGAAGAATTGATGCTGTTTTGAAGGCAAAGGGTGGTCACACCAAATATTGATTTGATGTAGATTTTTCTTCTGTTCACTCACTTTGCATTTTGTTAATTGATAAATATAAACTATTAACATGTCTATTTTTGAAAGCATTCTTACTTTACAGCATTTTTTCACACCTGCCATATATATATATATATATATATATATATATATATTATATATATATATATAATACACACACACAAGGCTCAAAGTAAATGTATATTTTGTAGCATTTTGCTATCCAAAACTCTTAATTTGCTACTAGTTTTTTTTTTTATGCAGTAGCATTTTTCTGTTACCTTACGTTTATATTACCAACCCTGAGTGAACACATACATAATTACCGTTACCAGTTTTTTAAACACGTTACATTCTTTTCATAAAGCGGGAAACCATTGCTAATAGAGTTTCCCGATTTGTAGGTGACTGAGGTTTGTATTGCCCCATGTAGATATGCATGAGGCCAACAATGCAAATTGGATTGGACAGTGGAGTACAAATACCTACAGTACAGAACAACTTGGATACAATTTCAAGGTATGAAGTTTATTTTATAGACCAATAGTAAAATGAAATAACTGTAAAAACTGCGATTTTTTTAAGCTAACAGACAATGACCCAACAAGGCACAAATAGCTATAACGTTACCATGAGTGTGTGTATCTATCTATCTATCTATCTATCTATCTATCTATCTATCTATCTATCTATCTATCTATCTATCTATCTATCTATATCTATATCTATATATATATATATCTATATCTATATAAATATAAAGCAGTAGGGACTGCAAACTATAAATACATATGAAGTAAAAACTATTAGTAATATAGGCATAATAAAAGAAGTGAGAATTATGGCAGATAAAGTATAGAAAAATGGGTTTGTATCGAAATAATTCAAAAATGACATGCTTCCGCAAAATCCAAGAACAGGTTTGGTTAGAGGTAACCCAAAATGCACAAAGAAAAACACCCAATGCAAATGACTGTTAGCACAATTGATAACCCAACATGTTATTTGCTGAAATAGTTGAAAGGCAGCTGCAGCCACATGCTGAAAGCTTACTTAGCTATGTTAAAGATAGAAGACATTTTCTGAAAAGGATTCATAACATAAAGGTTAAGCTTCCAGAGAACACCATTTTATGTTGCATGGATGTAAAATCCCTGTACCCTGGTGTTCCCAGGCAAGAAACTTTAGAAGCATAGAAAGAGGCACCTATGTAAGAAATATTAAATATGATCAAGATAGTTTTAGAAAATAATTATTTTACATTTGGAAAAGTTACAAACTGAATGATGGCACAGCAACAGACTCAAATTTGAGAATGCACTTTGCAAGCATGTATATGGGCAAATGGGAGGAAATGTTATTAAGAACATAAGAACATAAGAAAGTTTACAAATGAAAGGAGGCCGTTCTATCCATCTTGCTCGTTTGCTTGTTCGTAGCTTATTGATCCCAGAATCTCATCTAGCAGCTTCTTGAAGGATCGCAGGGTGTTGGCTTCAACAACATTACACAACAATTCTCTGTGTAAAAAAAGTTTCTCCTATTTTCTCTTCTGAATGCCCCTTTATCTAATCTCCATTTGTGACCCCTGGTCCTTGTTTCTTCTTTTAGGTCGAAAAAGTCCCCTGCGTCGACATTGTCAATACCTTTTAGAATTCTGAATGCTTAAATCAGATCATTGAGTAAACTAGACAAGAAACCATTAGAATATGTAAGATATGTGGATGACATATTTGGAATATGGACACATGGAGATGAATCTCTTGTACAGTTCCACAAATTAACAAATTATATCCACCTTAATATTTCGGTGGATTTAAGGTGGACAAAATCTGAAATTGAATTATTAGACACCTTGGTTAAACTTCATCAAGGATCTACTAAAACAGATCTTTACTTGAAACCTACTGATATGCATCACTACCTACATATGTCATCTGCACACCCTATCTATACTAAAAGAGCAATTCCTAAAGGACTGGGTATAAGGGTGAAAAGAATCTGTTCGGATGAAAATGACTACAAAAACAGAGAAAAGAATTTTAAATGCTCTTAAGAGGATATAAAGAACAAATTATTGAGAGAGAATTGAGTTGACACTCAATACGAATGAACTACTTGATTATAAGAAAAGGGAAGAGAGGGTTAACAGAGTACCATTAATAATGACATATTCTAAATTATTACCCAACATTTCAAAAATAGTCTGGAAGCATTTACACATACTTCATAATTCAGAAAAAATGAAACAAATATTTCCAAAAGCACCGATCATAGCTTTTAGCAGGGATGCAAATTTTAGTCCACAGTAAACATAAAGGGATCACAGATATGTTAAGGGGCATTGAAAGCTGTAAAAGCACATGTGAAGTGTGCAAATATATTGGTAAAGATAAAAGTGAAACTGCAAATAAAGAAAATAAATATTCAGTCTTAAAAAACCTGTCATGCAAGGATAGCAACCTTGTATATGGCATATTTTGCATACAATGTAATAAAATAAAATATGAGGAGACAGGTACATCATTATATAAAAGAATGCAGAACCACCTATCAAATATAAGAAATACAAAAGTAAATGAACCAAAAGTTCAGCACTTTACAAGGAACAGGCACGCCATGGATGACCTAAAGCTTGTGGTTTTAGAAAAAATAAAATTAGATAATGTACAGTATAGAATAAAAGAAAATACATGGATAGACTAGATACTATGATGCCTGAAGGTTTAAATACAAAGGAAAAGTAGATTGTTACATCATTACTGAATGACATCACAAAGACATTAGATTTAAAGAGAAATAAAGGTTACCATGGCACCAAAAGCCTATAAAATACCTCCAATGTTTGTTTTCAAACACACTTTCCCTTGTTAAACATACCGACACGTTGGGAATAAGTAACTTAACAGCTCTTATTAAGCCAGTTCGAATTAAATCTTTACTTGAAAAAGATGTTTCCTAATCCAGGTGGCACACTACATCACCTGGTGGTCATCCACTTGTAGTGCATCACTTCAGTGTTAACTGGAAGACATTCCCTGCAGGATCTGTTTAATGCATGTTTCCGTATAAAATATAACAACAATATTAAGACTAGGGAATAGAGGGCACTGGATGTGGGTTGAGAGGCTGTTTACCCGATTGTCAAGCTGGTTAGACTGTCCTGTCTGTTAATAAAAGGTATAAAGAAGAGTTCATGGTTAACGAGATGGTTACACCTAATACAACTTCTAATGCTCCTTTATTCAAAACTCTTCATAACGTGTAAGCCTTACTATACCCACAATTTTATAGATTGGGAGTTACTGCATTACACAGAGAAATGGTGTGAAAAATATTCAAGAGCAAGTAGCTTCCAATGATGTGAAATGTTTATTTCCTTTTGTATGTACTGTATTTCATGTTTCCAATTATCCTGCGTGATTCTGTGTTCTGTTGCTCCAGTATTAAGTTTTTATTATTTTCTCTATACCTGTTTGAGATCCCAACTGCCGACACTGTACAGATTTCCATGGGAATTATGTGACAATAAACTCCTAGCCCAAGCTACTCAACATGTTTCACTTAATGTTTATTGAATAGCTAATTGACTACAGCAGAGTGTTGACCTCTGTAACATTTCATATGAGTACTATTAGTTTTTAGTGTTTCTGCCCCCACCCCCAGCTAACTTTTAGTTTATTCAGTTTTTTTGTTTGTTTGTTTTTTAAACTAAGTAGTAATGAAAATGCTGAAATATTTTAAAATATTAGCTTTAGGATATTGGATTTTATAGAAAACGTGCTTTCAAGTTATTAAATCAGCAACATACAATGCCGGGCTTTGCTTTATAGGCCCATTAAAATTGCCAAACTCTTACCAATCCAATTCCAAAAGTGGTTCTTTAAAAGATTGTCTTGCTGTGTAGCTGCTTGGGTTCTCCATTTTAAAAGGGTGCACAATAATAATAAAAGAATAATACAAAAACAAGAAATAGAGATTGAAAAGTCTGTTCCATTTGTTACGTGATGCTACTCTAGTTAAAGGTATAAAGAAAGTGAAGTTGAAAAGGTGTCGGCTCATTCCTCTGACACTGTTGAAGTGTTCATGAAGTTAGACAAAACATTTGTCTACTTTACCTGAGATTTTACTTTTTCATTTTTTTTAAATTTATGCCAACATCAGAGTTTATTACATTATTGAGATGTTCATGGTAAGTGTATAATGTAAACCATGTTAGTATATAGCTATGTATAGAAACTGATAATTCACTATTTTAAGAATGAACTACAATGTTTTGTATGTATGTACAGTACTGTGCAAAAGTTTTAGGCAGGTGTGAAAAAATGCTGTAAAGTAAGAATGCTTTCAAAAATAGACATGTTAATAGATTATATTTATCAATTAACTAAATGCAAAGTGAGTGAACAGAAGAAAAATCTAAATCAAATCCATATTTGGTGTGACCACCCTTTGCTTTCAAAACAGCATCAAGCATCAATTCTTCTAGGTACACTTGCACACAGTTTTTGAAGGAACTCGGCAGGTAGGTTGGCCCAAACATCTTGGAGAACTAACCACAGTTCTTCTGTGGATTTAGGCAGCCTCAGTTGCTTCTCTCTCTTCATGTAATCCCAGACAGACTCGATGATGTTGAGATCAGGGCTCTGTGGGGGCTATACCATCACTTCCAGGACTCCTTGTTCTTCTTTACGCTGAAGATAGTTCTTAATTACTTTCGCTGTATGTTTGGGGTTGTTGTCATGCTGCAGAATAAATTTGGGGCCAATCAGATGCCTCCCTGATGGTATTGCATGATGGATAAGTATCTGCCTGTACTTCTCAGCATTGAGGAGACCATTAATTCTGACCAAATCCCCAACTCCATTTGCAGAAATGCAGCCCCAAACTTGCAAGGAACCTCCACCATGCTTCACTGTTGCCTGCAGACACTCATTCGTGTACGCTGTCCAGCCCTTCGGCGAACAAACTGCCTTCTGCTACAGCCAAATATTTCAAATTTTGACTCATCAGTCCAGAGCACCTGCTGCCATTTTTCTGCACCCCAGTTCCTGTGTTTCGTGCATAGTTGAGTCGCTTGGCTTTGTTTCCACGTCGGAGGTATGGCTTTTTGGCCGCAAGTCTTCCATGAAGGCCACTTCTGACCAGACTTCTCCGGACAGTAGATGGGTGTACCAGGGTCCCACTGTTTTCTGCCAGTTCTGAGCTGATGGCACTGCTGGACATCTTCCGATTGCGAAGGGATGTAAGCATGATGTGTCTTTCATCTGCTGCAGTAAGTTTCCTTGGCTGACCACTGCGTCTACGGTCCTCAACGTTGCCCGTTTCTTTGTGCTTCTTCAAAAGAGCTTGGACAGCACATCTGGAAACCCCTGTCTGCCTTGAAATTTCTGCCTGGGAGAGACCTTGCTGATGCAGTATAACTAGGGACCTACCTAATTCGCGATTTCGCGGAAATCGTGAAATTGAGGGGTCACCGCGAAATTCACCTCTTAGGGGCCAATGCATACAAACAAGTACGGAGAGGAAAGAAAAAAAGAAACCGCGTTTAAATGAACTACTGCACAACGCAAGTGACGAAACTACGTATCTTCCTTCTGTAGATAGCCCATTCTTATTCCTTCGCCGTCCTGTGTGCATTGCACTTAAGCAAAAACAAACAAAAAATGTCCCCAAGTAACATTTACAAAAGAATTTCTCCAGAGCTGTTAACGTTCTTGTTTACTATTCAAATGACAAAGTTTTAATCAGCCTATCAATGCGTCTTTACTGCTTTTATGTGACCTGTACTGTGCAGGAGGGGGCGGGACAAAGTTGGTGCTGCATTGTTGTTTTGATTTAGGTTGCTAAAATCTAGTTTACAGCATTGGAGGTAAAATAGTAGAAATGGACGACAAAGAAAGCAAACTATATTTCGGCTGATGATCGTTTCAAGATATTTCCCAAATAAACTACATGCAGACTGAGGTAATTGTTTTCCATATCTTAATGTGTATTTGGAGAAAATACGATCGATCGCTATTTAGCTTCAGAATCACACATTAAACAAAAGGCTACTACAGAGGCTGCTGAACAGAACGTAAAATAAACAGCTTTCAGAAACCAAACTGGAAAGTCAGCCCAGACAAAAAAGTATTCCTGTCTGCAAGTTAAATCAGTACTGAAACGATCCAGCACAGCCACCTCGCTTCAACCTGCTGCTTACAGTTGGAATTTTAGACCCGAATAGCCACGTTTTCTTTGTTCTGACTCGGTACTAATAAAATAAATGATTGGATGGGACAAATAACATGACAACGAACGTGCTGCATACATTGACTTCATTAAAGTATACCAGATGCCCTTGTGTAACCGAGTTTTTGGGCTGTTTCTAATCGATTTCCACATCTGTATAACTTGGCAAAGCTTTGCTTTAACTTCCAACCAATTCAGTGGATGCAGACGTGCAGTCTCAATGTATGGGCAAGTCAACTGCCGGGGGATGCTGCATACTCGCCTTTAACAAATGCCAGCACTCTGTTTTAGTAAGGAAGCAAGTACCACTATTTTTAGGCTTTATAGTGTTCTGAAATACTGTCTACTTAGGTTTATTTAATGTTTAAACATGTCCTAATTTTATTCTGCAACATACCCGTGAAAAATACGTAAATTTACCGCGATTTAAGTAGACCCCTAAGTATAACTACCTTGTGTCTTGTTGCTGTGTTCAGTCTTGCCGTGGTGTATGACTTTTGACATTAAACTGTCTTCAGCAACCTCACCTTGTTAGCTGAGTTTGGCTGTTCCTCACCCAGTTTTATTCCTCCTACACAGCTGTTTCTGTTTCAGTTAATGATTGTGTTTCAACCTACATATTGAATTGATGATCATTAGCACCTGTTTGGTATAATTGTTTAATCATACACCTGACTATATGCCTACAAAATCCCTGACTTTGTGCAAGTGTACCTGGAAGAATTGATGCTGTTTTGAAGGCAAGGGGTTGTCACACCAAATATGGATTTGATTTAGATTTTTCTTCTGTTCACTCACTTTGCATATAGTTAATTGATAAATATAATCTATTAACATGTCTATTTTTGAAAGCATTCTTACTTTACAGCATTTTTTCACACCTGCCTAAAACTTTTGCACAGTACTGTATGTATGTATGTATGTATGTATGTATGTCTTGTATTTACTCCTGTCGTTTCTTTAAAATTATATTAGTGCCACCAGCTGGATTAAGTTGATACACAAAATTAAAAAAAACACAACAGAATTTCCAAAATACTCCACTAATCCATACATATTTTGGAAAAAAAAAAAAAAAAAGTGGTATAATTGCTAGAACTGACAGCCACAATAAGCATCCTTGGAAACAAACATCTGCTTCGAGTTTTTTTTTTTTTTTCCCTCATACAGGAGATAGCTGTCAGTTATTATTAAAATGCACATAAACCTCACTATAACATTACTTACTTACATTAGTCCTCTTCGTTCCCGTTGGAACATAGGGCCTTTACTACATTTCTCCTTTTTTCTCTGTCTTGAGCTGTATGCTTTGTCTCCCCCCAGGACATACCGTTCTTCGCCATGTTATGGCTGGTCTTCCTCTCTTTTGTTTACCTTGAGGGTTCCAGTCGTGGGCATGGCAATTGATGTTGGGCTGGTCTTTCCGCAGGGTGTGTCCAATCCATCTCTATTTGCGCTCCTTGACGGTATCAGAGATGGGCTTTTGTTTTATTCTTCGCCACAGCTCTTGGTTAGAGATTCGATCTGGCCATCTGATATATAAAATCTGTCGAAGACAAGTGTTGACAAAGACCTGCAGTTTGTGGTGGAGACTCTTTGTGTGTTTCCAGGTCTCTGTCCCATACAGTAACACTGAGGGAGTTGAACAGTCTGAGCTTTGTTTTTAAGTGAATGTTCTTATTTCTGAGGATTGACTTGAGGGTGGTGAAGGCGTGGTGTGCCTTGGCAATCCTGACCTTGACATCCTCATCTGTGTTTATACATCACAATTTCAGTATTGAGGGTATTTTATGACACAAAAAATATATAATACTGTATCTCATTTCTCTTTTAATGTAGTCTACTTTTTTGCGCCTTTCTTTATTTAGCCATTCTAACTGAAAAAGCCTACACATTATATTAATATACTGCAGGTAACAGCTTTCAGAAATTTTAACCCATACATTAAAAGTAAAAAAGGCTACTTTTCAACATGTGCAAGCCTATTCAGAATAAAAGTGCATCTCTAATGTAAATTCAAGGTTATTATGTAACAAACCTGACAATACTCATGCCACCGAGCCATTAGTTAATAAAGCAGTTGAGTGCTGAATATCTAGCAGCCCTACAAATAGCATAATAAAGTCCATTTCATTAAAAATGCCAAAACATCTAATCCTGGAACAACGAAGAATAAATTCATTCAAATTTTCACAAAAACCAGAAATGCATTATTTAACAAACACATTTTTACTTAAGCATCTCGTACTTCCTTTATTCTAACGATACACTTTCTGTATGTTTTCAAATATTTTATAAATCGTGTATAAATAAAATATTATTTTCCGATTTATTCTAAAAGGACAATATAGTCCAATTAAATGTATTGCAAAAAGTTACCCGGTATATGTTATACATTTTCATGGTATCTTGTGTAATGCTAAAAGCAAGAATACTATTTGAATAGTGTATAATAGCTTTGTATGTAATTGTGATCCTGTAATAAAGTGATATTGATATTTTTCCAGTTTCCCCTTACCTTGCCTTTGAGTAGTTGAGCGCCATTACTCAAGTTGCATTGATTTTGAAAGGGCTTTAGACTGTTTTGTAAGGTCCTTGTCAAAGTTGACAGAAATTCTCCTGCCTCATTCTGGTTTGTGAGTTTCTATATCCATGGCTGCCAGTAGTTTCACCACTCACTGAAGCTGTGTTGTTTTTAAAAAGTGGATCCCCAGCAATTTGTACTGCAGGTTTATTTGAATAATGTTAGGTCCTGTCAACTTAATTTATTATCATAACATTATACTTATAAAATCTAATTTACTGTCAAGTTTCCATTGTACTTTTTAGATCAGACATGTCAATAAACTGACAAGATCTGATTGTTTTGGATGTTTAAAGCACCATCACAAGGATATAGTAACTGCTTTACAAATCAAGTTGAGAAAACAAGAATTTCAGACAACTTCAATAACGAACTGGGCTTTGCAAAACAGTTCAAGCGCTATCCCAGGTCATACAGAAAAAACCCCGCAAAAAACAACAAAACTCAATATTTAATGAACAGGACTTAGAATTACTGAGAGTAATTGCAAATATGTTAAAATATGTGCAGTATTACAAAGTACTAGTTGCACCAATACTAAAACATGTACATTCTACTGTATCAGTTGGTGAGATGGAGTTGGCATTTTTGTCCCCAAGGATTTGGAATATTCTAAAAAGGGATTTTTAAAACAAACATCAAAGCAGACTCCAATACTGTTTTAACGGATTATTTATGAAAACCATGTCATTGCTTTGCATGATTGTTAAACTACCAACGTGTGTGTGCGGTTATCCCCCAGGGACCCACTTTAAAATAGGTGAACTCATTTCACCCCTAGAAAGAAATGTCAAGATAAGGGAATGACGAGGGAATCACTGGATCACAATATTATTACAACACCGGTCAATAATTGGACCTGAGCATAGAGCTGAGACCGAGTGAAAAGGAAACAGCCAATCAGGGGTAAACATTGTCGCCCAAGAGGACAAACTGTATAAGGACTTCTTTTTCAGTTCTATTCTAATCAAAAGTTAAAGCAAATACGATGTGTTCCATAGATGCCAAGCTTGGTTTTTACAGTATGTTACACAAAACAGAATGAAAAAATACACCCTAACTTGTTTCCAACAATATACTTTTAGAACAATCACAACAGTTCTAAAATGCATCCAATTCATCTGTAATATCAGCAATGGCATGGGTTGTCTGTGCTTCACAATGCGGGTGTTGGTAAGCACACATCAATAAGTTAAGCAAGGAAACCTCCAACTACAGAACAACACACAATGATAACTCCAATCTGTAGTACAATAGCTAAATGAGGTGGTCAAAGTTGGTATTAGTTATGATTAAAGGAGGTGGTGTTTTTGGCTGGGCACTGTGTAGTACAAATAGATTAAAAGGATGCATATATTCACTTCTAAAAACTAGCAGAATAAAGCAGCAGCAGGAATTACCTGCTGGTCCTCAAAGTTTTACAGCCATGAGCAAGGGTATTTCAATTAAGGTTAAGGACACTATTATTTCTCTCATGATTTTTTGTTATTCACCATAACTGTTAATCTGTTCTGTTTGAACTGTTTTTTTTTTTTTTTAAAAAGCATTTATTAAATGGTGTGTGTCAAACATTTTTCCTGATAAAAATATTTAACTAAAAAAAAAAGTTAAAGATAAAGCTTGAAATTACATTGTCTTAGTTTGCTTTACTGCTCCTTTCCTTTTAGTGATGAGCTGCTTTTACCATGAGTTCAATAGCTGCTTTTCAGTTCTAGTTGCTTGTCATAGACATTGCCATATATGTAATGTAGACTAGATCAGCCAAAGTGAACACTAGCTCCATCTAGTGCACTTTAATGTATTGCCAGCAAAACCAAAGGAAACTCAATACAAATTGGTAGATCACTAAATGACACTAGCTCAAACTTCTTTAAAAGACACTTTGGCTGATATAGCCCCTGTACTCATACTTAAAACAAATTAACACAGACTTTTACAAAGAAAAAAAAAACAGCATATGATTAATTGCAAACATAATATGAAGGAAATGGGAAAAGTTAAAACATGTATAATAATAATAATAATAATAATAATAATAATAATAATAATAATAATAATAATAATAATAATAATAATAATAAATTTGAAAGCTACATACTGTTTAGGAAAACACATACTTTTAGTTCCCTCACTGTTCCATGAGTTTTCCTTATCACGTCTGTGACGCAGGCACAGCACCATGCTCTACTGGGCTACAGTTTTGAGTTCAAGATTCCTAGGTCCTCTACCATAGGATAAATATGACTCTACTCAAAATGTACCTGGCTGAGATGTGAGTCTTCTGATATGTTAATGATGGTAACCATGTGTCTTAAAGTAATTGTGGTAACTCAGCAAACAAACAGAACTCTCTTTAGCTGATGAAGCATCAGTCTGAATTAAGTCTTTGTCCTACTTATTAAAAAAACTTAAGAATCATCATGTATGTGAAAACGGCTCAATTTCAATTAAAAAAAAAACTGCATATCTTAATTAAATGAACAATTATGTTTTTAGTTTTGCTAGATGTTAGCAGGCTGAAATATATGGCATCCTCAAAATGTCTCTATATAAAACCTCTCTATAGTAAACTTCTAGTCTTAAATACTACAATGAAGGCAGAAAGACAAAATTATGATTTTATTAGACACTATAGCATCCCGTAGCTTTTGTTTAGAAAGCAAAAAATACTGTAATATTAAAAAAAAAAAAAATCAAGCCAGTGACAGTTTTGTGATCTTAATATACAGTAATTCCTGCTTTATATGTATGGGCAGCCATTCAAATGCAAGTCAATGTTGAAGAAGTGTTGTGTTTGACAAGATGATTCTCCTTTTTTTCTTCAATAACAATACTTTGTGAACTCAATGAATAGGTTGTAGTATGTGGGTTGCATACATGGTAACTGATTGAAGCTTTACAGTGAATCTTTCAAAACATCAGAGTTGATTGTGCTAACCTGGGGCGCAGTACATTCTGTCTATGGCATCATTGTCACAGGATTCTTCAACCTCACTCCAGCTGCTGAAATACGTTAGTTGAATATGTCCTAAAAACAAAATGACAGGAGAAATCTAAACATTTTTCCCTTGCGTTTTCAGTAGAAGTGAACTGTAATTATTCCTTTGTAGCTAAAAACAGTATCATTAAGAATAATGGCATCATTAAGTACTAGAAGCTATTACTGCTGGTGAATTTGCAGCGTTGATAATGAGGCTTTAGACAGGAAATGAAGATCCAAATTACAGGATAAAACGCCTACTCAGTTAATTGGAAGCAATAGCAAATAAAAAGAAATGCATTTGCAAAAGTGCCTGACCTCTATCATTCAATAAGATGTTGTTTGGGTTCAAATCACGGCACACAATTCCTTCTCGGTGAAGTGCATCAAGGGCAACGACCAAGCCCACTGCCCAGCGCTGAATGAGCGTCTCTGGAATGTGCGCTTGGGAAGCTAGCACTAAAAGTTCATCCAGATCCTTGAAGATCTGAGAAACTTCTTTGTCCCCAACCACTCTTTCTTCACGAGGACCTGTAGCATTTGACTCTTCACTTTTGCTGTTATTTTGGTGCTCCTCAACAAAAAGCAAGACCTGATTGTCAGAATTTCCTTTATTTCCATCTAAACCAGCTGGTTTATGTAAACTCAGTGGAGGCACACTGGAAATTGCACAGATGTCCACCAACAGAGTGTCCATGTTGTGTGATGTTTGAAGTTCTAAAGAAGCTGGTGCGACATGTTCCTGAGAAAAAGAATCAAAACTATCAAACATAGTTTCATTTTCTGTTTTTAAACCTAAAATAAGAGTCTGATCTTTCTCTAACGGTATTGTAGTACCAGGACCAAATTTATTTGATGCAGCCTTTTCATTGGTGGTGCCTGAGGTATTCGAGATTGCTTTGCCAGAGTCAAAGAAATCTTCATCTAGTGTTCCTTTAAAAGTAGTTCCTTGACGTAAATTGTGATTCAGTTGCAAAACATCAGGCTTTCCAAATGTAAGGGATCCTTTTGCCTCTTCTATGAGGCAAGTTTTGGAAGTCAGTTTTTCTTCAGAAGAATCAGAAACACCTGGCAAGTTCACTAGGAGGTCAGGTCTGCCTTCATCGCAACTTCCTGCATCTCCAAAAGCAGCATCTTGGAATGAGATAACAGGAACTGACTCATTGGACTCTCTATCACTATCTACAATTACAAAATTTGCCGTGCTTCCTTTTATTTCAACAGTGTCGATAGGACTGGAACTTGAGTCCTCAACAGGCACAGCATAGAAATGTTTTACTGGTTCTGATTTCAAGCTTGGAAGCTTGTCACCAAGGTCAAGACCCACAAGATCACTGGCACTGTCTTTACTGTCTATCCGGAAAAACTCCATAGGGCTCTTTTTAGACTGGTTCAGTGAATCCGTGGTCTTGGTTGGACTAAACACTTCAGGGTTTGCATCTTCAGTAAAGAACTGAAGTTCCTGAGCTGTGATTGGGGAACACAGGCTGTCATTGCTGAGCAGGGAATGAGGTCTTGAGCATTGCGCCCCGATGTGGGGGTTTGCGCTGTCATCTTCGGATTTCAGCAGTGGCTCCTCAGACAAAGAGTCTGGTTCTATCTTCTCCTGTTCATACTCATTACATAATGTTAAGTAACTATTAGTGCATTCCTCTTCAGATGTGGCCCCTGAGTCAAGTAACCCATAAGAGCTGTCCTGGCCATCCTCATCCTGAGTGCTGCTGTCTTCTTGGGAGGTGGGTGTCAGGCTGATCTTCATGGGCAGAACCTGCAGTGTTTTGCCATCGCTTTGCCCTCCTGATTCAATGCTGCTGCCTACATCTTCTAAGCCAGGCACTAATTGTTCCACATTATGGACTTCTGTAGGATGGGATCTTTCAATGCAGGGGATGTTGAAACTATCTTCTGGGCTTTTGTTTAGGAACTTGCTCACATAGGACCATAGCTTCCCACCTAGAGGCATACAACCAAATGTTAGGGTTCAGAAAAAAAACGAGAAAAAAAACACACATTTACATCATATTAAAGAATGCCTGACAGCAGTGTGAAAACTTAAATTAGAAACTTAAAAATATTATTTTGTATTGAGTTCTCCTGGAGTGATCAAATTATGGTATAACAATAAAATAAAGTATATCTGTTTAAAACACCAACATGCTTTAAAATTCCTTTTACTACACTCCTCACTATCAATCAAACGCTATTAGCACATTATCTTCATTAAAGCACCCTGAACCTTAAACACTTATGCAGGCATATGCAAATTATACGTAATGCAATTTAGCGACACAGTTTTAAATAGGGCCTGTGCACTATATATTATTTCCATACCTCAGCTGTGCTCTAAATTCACTCAGAAATGATGTCTGGTTTGCTACTGTGTACATAACTGTTTAAATCTATTAAGACCCTATTCTTATTTATTTTATTATTCTACTCAGGTTTCCTTATAATCTTTAATAGACTTATCTGGGTTTACAATTATCCAGTACCCATACAAAATATGTAAATGAATTTATAAATTAGACTATACTGCTAAATATCCCCAGATCCATGACTTCTGACCTTGTCCCTGGCCATGTATTCTAGATGAATATTAGCAGACACTAGTGGTTCTTCCTACCCTGCATCCTTAACTGGGATAAGGCAGGCATAGACCTGGAAAAATAATACTACGATATTCGTTTTAAATGCCCACTTTTGAACTGCTGTCAACATAGACATTTTATTAGCTAGCAAACAACCTCCACGGTTTAAGCTAGCACATTGCTTCTTTATTACACTGGAAACATTATTCTGTACAAAAGACAATGGTCTATAAAGATGGGAATTTTGCGTACAAGGGACGGCCAAAGATAAAACATTTTCTATAGAAGTTGTTTAATCTTTAATGAATGTATCTATTGCCTCATTCATATGTATTAACTCCTATGTAAGAAAAGTGTGAGGTAATTTCCCTACTTTGCAACCATTCTTTTTAATGTGAGCACCCATCTTCTACACTTGCCCTTTCTGCAATGCAACATACAAAGAACAAATAGTTTAATTCTCACATTCACTTACAGGCATCCGCAGAAGCCATGTGACATCAAAATCAATAATTGTGGGTTGACAAATGAATGGCCGATAATTATCATCGCTATCAGATGCCTTTATCAGAAGCATTCAATGTTCCTTCATTTGTACCACTTAACTAATACAATACCAGTTAAGCTATCTTGATTCTCCCTTATCTTCCGATTAATTAAGCAGTGTTATGTCTGTATTCTTGCAAGAAATCTTATCAGAAAATACCTGACATCTAACTGCATTTCAGAAATACATGCCGGGTCATAATCAGATCATAAGGACCCCATGTGCTGTTGCTAATAATGACCTGCAATAGCTCCTGCTGTACAAAATAATATAAATCACACACTACATCCCTCTGCAACATCTGGATATCTGAAGGGCAGTAATAAAAATCTGCTAGCCTGGAATAAGAAAAGCCCAAATAACTCAGCAGCACTTCTGCAGAAAGACACCTTCTGTCATACGGTCTGGTATTGTGCACCCTATTGCATGCTGTTGATGCAGTAAATTAAAACAATTAAGCACATTTTTACCGCAAAGGGTATTGTTCTGCTTGTATTCACTGAGACCTTAATCCAACAATGCACATGTAGGTAAAGACTAAGGTTTTGCAATGAGGTCAGCAGTTAATTCCCAATACGAAAATGAATGCATTCATTTGTAACTTGGACATGAGCCATATAAGGTGTTTATTTACAAGTTATGAAAAAAGGTTAAAATAAAATACTGTGAGTGATAAAACTTCTGACCACCACATTTAACCCTTTGCGGTCCATTGTCGGACTGGGTCCGACATTGCAATTATTCCCACCAGGTCCTTTGTCGGACCCTGTCCGACATCATTTTAAAAGCAAAAAGCAAAAAGTCGGTTTTCAGCGGAAAAAGCCGAGAAAACCATTCAATGGCCGAGTGGGAATGAAAGGAGCGAGACAAGCCGATAAAAAAACAAAGTATCTCATGAATAGTCATAGTAGCCCCCTTCTTCAGATGGGGCGGTCGTATGGAAACAAGCTGGGAGTACAGTATCAGCGCACAGAGACTATCACGGACATTTGCAGAGCTTTTTGAGATGTTATAGCAATAAAATAATGACTTGGATTGCATTATTGAGGAGTTTGGTGATAAAGCGAGTCATCAGGAGACGATTGATCGGTATGTACGACTATTATTATTATTATTTTTATTTGGTAGCATATGTGGCGATAGCAAACGAAAGGGTGGGGCGGGCTGGAGATGCCTAGTGAGTGCTTTGTACTATTATTATTATTATTTTTTATTTGGTAGCATATGTGAAAGCGATAGCAAACGAAAGGGTGGGGCGGGGCTGGAGATGCCTAGTGAGTGCTTTGTTGATCTGCAGGGCCATTTAAACCCGTTTGACTGTGAAAAAAATACTTTTAAACAGCGTCTAAAATTAAATGCTTGCGTGTAAAATTAATTAGACCTGGCGAGCCTGGCCTTAGAATTAATAAATGGACCGCAAAGGGTTAAGATCATGCTTAGATGATCTATTATCTATTTTTATCCCCAGCTTGCCAGGTATTGAAACCTTGACTGTTTTGCTCTAAATTCGTTATTCCAAAAGCAACTTCCAGAGAAAGTGGTACTTAATTGTGTAATTAAGTCCCAAGTGAAATGGTCATTATCTTACAGTGTCCTCTCAAAGCTAACAGGGCTTTATAATCTTTAAATTGCAAGCAAACAAAGGAAAAGATTCATACCCTCCATAGTGGGCATTTCCTGCTAAATTGGATTACTACCTAATTAAATCACTGGGTCCGGACTCTTTCTAATTAGTAGCTGCTTAAAATAGTTATTAGTGATAAACACCTCCAGAACCAAAGTAAGTGTACTTGTGGCTGCATGGTATGTTAAAAAATCACTGACTCTTTCAGGCAGCTTCTGATCACTATATAATATGACCCTATCCAATTAGACCAATTCCTCAACTGGGTAATGGTACAGAACATTACAATAAATAGCCTCTCACAATAAACATAAATAGCCTCTCATTTAAACGTGTTTGTGTTTTTCCTCCTCTACTGTTTTTCAGCTAGATTCATGCTTCTAATTGCCCCATCTTTGATTTCCTTATTTTCTCATTTCCTCATGCGAGGCTTGAAAACACTAATAGCTTCTGTTGCACAATGAATGAACCATAAGAATCAGAAATGAGAAAAAAAAATAATCAAAAAGGTACAAATATTAAAAAATTACAACAAATCTACACAGCTCCTTAGACTGATGTAAGTAGCAATGGTAAGAATTTCAATTAAATGCCACTGGATCAAACAGTTCCAAACAAACAATAATGAAAATAATAAAACATTGCTTAAAACAACTGACAGACCTTCTGCGTGCTGCAGCACAAGGAATATGGAATCCTCTGAGATGATGTACTTATGCAGACGCACCATGTTGGGCACACAGTGGGGGATGATGGTCTTTTTGTTCCTGCTGCACTCACTACTTTTCCTCAGACCCTGACAGAGAACAAAAAGGTCAGTTGTACCCTCAGTTGCCTTTGGAGCATGCTGCGCTCCATGTTTATCAACCAAACTAATCTATTCTTGTTACTCTCGGCTTCAGAGAAACCACTCATCTGCTGCACCATGCCCTCGGTCCCCTGAGGCCCCGCTGATGGCATCTGGCAGGTATCCAGCGTACAGAAGATGGCACAAAGCTGCCATTAAAATCAATTACATGGGTCAATGTTTTTATTAGAGTATTTCTCAAACTAAGTCATCAGGATGGCACTTGCTGTTATTTTCCTGCGACCTTTCCTCACAAAGACATTGTTAAATCACAAAGTTTAAGAAGAGTAAGATCCAAGGCCATTAAAAGGTCAATATTTTACTTTAACTATCTGTCTGGAAATTATATTGTCTGTGACAAAGATGCTTACAGATGCATACTACTGTAAATTTACATTATTTGTGGCAATATCTATATGTACAGTGATTGGATAAAAAGAGAGAAACACCTGCCATCTATAGCTCAGACTTATGTAAATAGACTGACCCTCATTCCTTTTTTTCTGTTTTGGCATCCCAGGCATATATTCAGCTATATATATATATATATATATATATATATATATATATATATATATATATATATATATATATATATATATATAAAATAAAAGATCAGTGGATCAGTCAGAGTATGCCATTTAGTTAGCAGGTGCTTCTGTATCAGGTCTCAAAAGTGATGACTATGGGCCATTCTGGAGGACAAACACAATGTAAATTGCTTGTTTACATTTTTGTCACTGTTTTATGTTGATTGCAATCATTCTGACTGGTTCTGGGTTCCTTTGAGTTATGATTTTTCTCTAAATGTGCCTTTACTATGTTATGAGTGCCTGAACTTAACAGGACTCTTCACTCCATTCAAATCATTTGACAATATAAAGTTTCAGTTCTGCCAGTCCCATCATCAGAGTACTGAATATGGGGCTGTCAGAGCTAAAAGGTCATATTGTCACATGATTTGAATGGAATGAGGTTCAGTTCAGGTACAAAGGGTTTTCCAGACAAGCTCAGCATGAGTTCAAAGACAGATGAAGCAGATTTAGAGGAAAAATGAAAACTCAATATTGGATCAACAAAACCTAGAGCCAACCAGAATGACAGCTAACATCATATAAAATAGTATGCAACTCAAAAAATACATTCCAAGAACATGAGGTATGGTGTGATTTAGAATTTGACATCTTAGGAAATGATGATTTAGAATTGGGGCATCATATCCCCAGCATGCCAAGTATTGTAAACATTTTAGTAGAGTAAACATTTTAATAGAATTTTTGCTTCCAAGATGCATTGTATTGTTAACTGTACTGAAGTCTTGACATATATTGTAATAAAGTACAACGTAAATAAGGTAAAGGGGTGCAAATTCTGACACATCATTTGATGCGTGAAAACTGAAAATCACCCTATACATTATAGACATTTCTTATTGCTATTTGCAATGTAATATATATATATATATATATATATATATATATATATATATATATATATATATATATATATATATATATATATATATATATATATATATATATATATATACTGTATTTTAACATTTCATGTTTTTATTGTTTTAATAGTTTTCAGTAACATAACATGTTCAAACTTTACTTTCTCATTATAAAATAAGTACATAATCACTATCTGAATTTAACAGTGTTTCTATGTAACAAACATTCAGTGCTGGAATTCTTTAAAAATTGCTTCGCAGCATGTATAACAAATAAATGGACATTCAATAATTAAACAACAGCAGATTATCACAGCGATTATTACATTTCTAATTCTAATATGGTACTTACTTTTAAAATAAAGGTCTCATGCGTTCTTTTATCCACAACCAGTAGCACCTAGGAACATCAACAGAATATTAAAATCACCACAGCATTCACAGACAGTTTCAAACAGAATGGGCAGCAAATGAAAAAGGGGTTCATAATATCATCTGGAACCTCTTGACCTGTTTTGCAATGCACAGTATACAGTCTGTTGTTTTTTATCAGGTGTCTATCTTTTAGACGCTGAAACGTTAATGTGTTAACTGTGTTAAATAAATAAATAAATAAATAGGGTGTTGCCAGAAAGCAGGATTTGTCAATACAGAGTTGTCAATACAAGTTGACGTGTTCCGGTTTATTCATGTTAAGAAATATTATTTGCTGTCCTGTAACTATGGTTTACAGTGGAGTAATCGTTGACGAAGGAACAGTTGTTTTTTTTTTTAAATCCCCCTTGACTGGCTTACAATCACATAAATGTAGAGAATAATTCTCAGTTCAAGCTTTGGGCTATTTTTGTTGTGGAATTCATTTCATTAAAGAAAATGTTGATAGGTATGAAAGTTGATTAATGTTTTGCTTGCACGTTTCAACTTTTCTCGGATGTATTGTTTACTTTCATTTTGGCATTTTGACCATTAAAATAATTACTTATTTTACTTAAAACTGTGTTTTTTTTTCTCTCTAACGTAACTTCCTGGTGTATCAAAAATTGCCCCCTGAAGAAACTATGTTTCTCAGAGAAAAGCACGTCCAGTGCAGACTAGACTCATGCTCTGCAAAACCGCAACCAGTTTGATGACAAATACAAGCACTGATAAATCACATTGTAAAATCATTTGTTTCAAGTTTGATTTAAGTAACACTTTGACATAGTCTTTATATATATATATATATATATATATATATATATATATATATATATATATATATATATATATATATATATATACACAGTACTGTGCAAAAGTTTTAGGCAGGTGTGAAAAAATGCTGTAAAGTAAGAATACTTTCAAAATAGACATGTTAATAGATTATATTTATCAATTAACTAAATGCAAAGTGAGTGAACAGAAGAAAAATCTAAATCAAATCCATATTTGGTGTGACAACCCCTTGCCTTCAAAACAGCATCAATTCTTCTAGGTACACTTGCACAAAGTCAGGGATTTTGTAGGCATATAGTCAGGTGTATGATTAAACAATTATACCAAACAGGTGCTAATGATCATCAATTCAATATGTAGGTTGAAACACAATCATTAACTGAAACAGAAACAGCTGTGTAGGAGGAATAAAACTGGGTGAGGAACAGCCAAACTCAGCTAACAAGGTGAGGTTGCTGAAGACAGTTTACTGTCAAAAGTCATACACCATGGCAAGACTGAGCACAGCAACAAGACACAAGGTAGTTATACTGCATCAGCAAGGTTTCTCCCAGGCAGAAATTTCAAGGCAGACAGGGGTTTCCAGATGTGTTGTCCAAGCTCTTTTGAAGAAGCACAAAGAAACGGGCAACGTTGAGGACCGTAGACGCATTGGTCGGCCAAGGAAACTTACTGCAGCAGATGAAAGACACATCATGCTTACTTCCCTTCGCAATCGGAAGATGTCCAGCAGTGCCATCAGCTCAGAACTGGCAGAAAACAGTGGGACCCTGGTGCACCCATCTACTGTCCGGAGAAGTCTGGTCAGAAGTGGCCATGGAAGACTTGTGGCCAAAAAGCCATACCTCCGACGTGGAAACAAGGCCAAGCGACTCAACTATGCACGAAAACACAGGAACTGGGGTGCAGAAAAATGGCAGCAGGTGCTCTGGACTGATGAGTCAAAATTTGAAATATTTGGCTGTAGCAGAAGGCAGTTTGTTCGCCGAAGGGCTGGACAGCGTACACGAATGAGTGTCTGCAGGCAAAAGTGAAGCATGGTGGAGGTTCCTTGCAAGTTTGGGGCTGCATTTCTGCAAATGGAGTTGGGGATTTGGTCAGAATTAATGGTCTCCTCAATGCTGAGAAGTACAGGCAGATACTTATCCATCATGCAATACCATCAGGGAGGCATCTGATTGGCCCCAAATTTATTCTGCAGCATGACAACGACCCCAAACATACAGCGAAAGTCATTAAGAACTATCTTCAGCGTAAAGAAGAACAAGGAGTCCTGGAAGTGATAGTATGGCCCCCACAGAGCCCTGATCTCAACATCATCGAGTCTGTCTGGGATTACATGAAGAGAGAGAAGCAACTGAGGCTGCCTAAATCCACAGAAGAACTGTGGTTAGTTCTCCAAGATGTTTGGGCCAACCTACCTGCCGAGTTCCTTCAAAAACTGTGTGCAAGTGTACCTAGAAGAATTGATGCTTGATGCTGTTTTGAAGGCAAAGGGTGGTCACACCAAATATGGATTTGATTTAGATTTTTCTTCTGTTCACTCACTTTGCATTTAGTTAATTGATAAATATAATCTATTAACATGTCTATTTTTGAAAGCATTCTTACTTTACAGCATTTTTTCACACCTACCTAAAACTTTTGCACAGTACTATATATATATATATATATATATATATTATATATATATATATATATATATATATATATATAGTAACACAGAAGGGAGGGGGTTAATCCTCCCTGCATGAAAAACATGTGTGAATGCACGTTTGTTTTGCTTTTATTGTTTAATTTAATTTGTTAATTGTTTTATTGTTTAATTATCCCCTGCACCTGGTGATTATTATTAAATTAGAGCCAGGTGCAGGGTATAAAACAGAAGCAGTTAGTTTGCTTAGGGCTGCTGAGTAGAAGGAGGCAGAAGAGATGCTCTGCTTCCGAGCAGTCAAAGATAAGTTTTTGCAGTGTAAACCTGTGTGGTTTGTTGACGGTTTTTGTTTTGTTACAGGTAAACGGCTAAGCCGTCCTTTGTATAGGTTAGGTTTCTGTTTTGTGTTTTAGTTATGGCTCTAATAGAGCTAGGTGACTCCAGTCTGTGTGTTGTGGGTTTATTTTTAAAGGGGCAAAGAACCCGAGTGGCAGCGGTTCTTTTACACTATATATATATATATATATATATATATATATATAATTATGATGTGAGGAGAAGTATAACAAAGCTGAAAAGCGGCAGGAATCTGGGGTCCACTGCAGTGTTGGATTTTTTTTTGGGGAGAATGTTCTACTGTTTTGAATTGTTGGATTATTTTTTCTCATGTTCAAATAAAGATTTGATCACAAAAAAAGAAAGTCACTCCCTTTTAATTGGTAAAGGTAAAAAAAGAACTATGTACACTTTTAATTGTTCTTGTTCATTTATATTTTTTTGTGGCACCTTCCTTTCCCCCTGTTTTTGAGCTTTAACAAATAATAATAATAATGCCTAAACATTGAACTTACAAAAGAAGCCATACAAAATACAGGTATTCAGCAGGATTACAGTCACAGCCACAAACAGAAAAGTTCAAATGACCAGTAAGTATAAACTGTTCCTCAAAAGTAACCATGTATGTTTCATACAGATGGGAAAAGATGATAAAACGTCACTAGTATACCTACTGTTGTGTTAAGAAGTAGTACTTAATCTTTTATTAAAATGGCCTGGAGATACTGTAATTTTATAACTAAAAAAATAAAACGCTTGAATTTATTACAAACATAGAAGGTTGTGTGTATCTTTCTTTTTTTTGACCCTCATTATAACGCCACCCTCGCTTATTGCCCATGCCCCTTACCTGGCGGTATAAAGAGGGTTGACTGTATTAATGTTTTACATGCATGATACATATTTAGTCCCTTAAGATCTGTAGACTTGTGCAACCTTTTTCAGTCCTGGAAACCTCAAAATAATAATAATAATCAACTTCGTTTAAATACAGTTATTAATGTTAAATGCGCATCATGCTGCGGGATTCTTTGTGACATATACTGGCCACATTCCGCTGTTGTTGTTGTTAACATGGCTGTTACATTGTTTTAAAACTAATGCAATAGCACAGCAACGCTATTACGTTGTGGACTGTCGCAATAGCGACCGTAAATTGAGGCAGCTGGGTTTTGACGGGAGTCATAAAAGAGTTAGTGGGACGTGTGTCTGTCTGTCTAGTTGTAACAATAAAGTGCTGTTCCTGATCACTAAATTTTGTCTTGTGAATACATAACAATAGCACCCAAGTAAAACATTGTGTGGAATTTTTTTACCAAACGGTATTAGCAAACTCTGCCAAGGAAATATTTCATTCAAAGGAGGACACACACACTTCCTTAATGTGCTCCACATAATTTTATTTTTATTTATTTGCTTATTTATTTTTAAATAAAGGCTACTTATTTTATCTTTTTGGTAAGAAACTATGCACAATAACTGTAGATAAAGCATTCTGTATTGGAAGCCACATGGTTATTATTAATGGATCAGAGTTATCACTGACATAAACCCAACAGGATGTTATGTTTTGTTTCCTGAGAAGAATAGTTGCAGCAGTTATTACCGAGGTGTACTTGCCGCTTGCTGTATGTTATTGTTTTCTGTAAAACATTGATATCCTGTCAGTTAAGAAAAGGCTTAATGCAAAAGCTTGTCTTAAAGTTGTCTTTATTACGCCGTCCAGAGACCCACGCTTACAACTGTATTATCATATTTTCTACATTTCTTTAAATTCTCAAATTAACAAATCGATACCCGGGTAGTAAAAAGAGACCCGGGTAGGGTCGGGCAACTTAAAATCCGTAGGGTAGCCAGGTTTTCTGGTACCCATGCCTACCTTGAATATATATATACAGCTCTGGAAAAAATTAAGAGACCACTGCAAAATTATCAGTTTCTCTGGTTTTACTATTTATAGGTATGTGTTTGGGTAAAATGAACATTTTTGTTTTATTCTATAAACTACTGACAACATTTCTCCCAAATTCCAAATAAAAATATTGTCATTTAGAGCATTTATTTGCAGAAAATGACAACTGGTCAAAATAACAAAAGATGCAGTGTTGTCAGACCTCGAATAATGCAAAGAAAATAAGTTCATATTCATTTTTAAACAACACAATACTAATGTTTTAACTTAGGAAGAGTTCAGAAATCAATATTTGGTGGAATAACCCTGATTTTCAAGCACAGCTTTCATGCGTCTTGGCATGCTCTCCACCAGTCTTTCACATTGATGTTGGGTGACCTTATGCCACTCCTGGTGCAAAAATTCAAGCATCTTGGCTTTGTTTGATGGCTTGTGACCATCCATCTTCCTCTTGATCACATTCCAGAGGTTTTCAATGGGGTTCAGGTCTGGAGATTGGGCTGGCCATGACAGGGTCTTGATCTGGTGGTCCTCTATCCACACCTTGATTGACCTGGCTGTGTGGCATGGAGCATTGTCCTGCTGGAAAAACCAATCCTCAGAGTTGGGGAACATTGTCAGAGCAGAAGGAAGCTAATTTTCTTCCAGGACAACCTTGTACTTGGCTTGATTCATGCGTCCTTCACAAAGACAAATCTGCCCGATTCCAGCCTTGCTGAAGCACCCCCAGATGAGTCCAATTTTCAGCTTTGCCCAACACCTGGTCGTCTAATGGTTAGACGGAGACCTGGAGAGGCCTACAAGCCACAGTGTCTCGCACCCACTGTGAAATGTGGTGGAGGATCTTTGATGATCTGGGGGTGCTTCAGCAAGGCTGGAATCTGGCAGCTTTGGCATGAATCAAGCCAAGTACAAGGTTGTCCTGGAAGAAATCTTGCTTCCTTCTGCTCTGACAATGTTCCCCAACTCTGAGGATTGGTTTTTCCAGCAGGACAATGCTCCATGCCACACAGCCAGGTCAATCAAGGTGTGGATGGAGGACCACCAGATCAAGACCCTGTCATGGCCAGCCCAATCTCCAGACCTGAACCCCATTGAAAACCTCTGGAATGTGATCAAGAGGAAGATGGATGGTCACAAGCCATCAAACAAAGCCAAGCTGTTTGAATTTTTGCACCAGGAGTGGCATAAAGTCACCCAACATCAATGTGAAAGACTGGTGGAGAGCATGCCAAGATGCATGAAAGCTATGCTTGAAAATCAGGGTTATTCCACTAAATATTGATTTCTGAACTCTTCCTAAGTTAAAACATTAGTATTGTGTTGTTTAAAAATGAATATGAACTTATTTTCTTTGCATTATTCGAGGTCTGACAACACTGCATCTTTTTTGTTATTTTGACCAGTTGTCATTTTCTGCAAATAATGCTCTAAATGACAATATTTTTAATTGGAATTTGGGAGAAATGTTGTCAGTAGTTTATAGAATAAAACAAAAATGTTCATTTTACCCAAACACATACCTATAAATAGTAAAACCAGAGAAACTGATAGATTTTGCAGTGGTCTTCTTAATTTTTCCAGAGCTGTATATCCCTCCAGGATTCCAATCGCTGAAAAAAATCACATAATTTGCCTCGCATTTGCTCCCCACTATCACTGCACATGTCACTAGAGCGCATAAACGCTATTTGTAATAGTGAGAAGTGTGGCAGGGTTTCAGAGCGAGCTTTAGTTCAGCCATGGAGAGATTCCTAAGGTCTTCCGTGTGCTTTGGAAACAAATCTAAATTAGCACCTAATATAACGGCAAAGATAGGCACAAGTATTTCCAATAACTCACCGTCACAGCTTCTGTTAAAATGGCAGAAGACCTTGAGAACAATCATGGATAGACAAACAGTGGCTACTGAAGAACAAAACAATGCAAGTAGTATTATTATTATTATTATTATTATTATTATTATTATTATTATTAACAAAGGATTTCTAGTTTAGTCGCAATTTCAAAGCAGCGTTGTTCTGTTACCTCTATGTCAAAGGTCAGTGAAAACAGTTAGGACCTTAATTGTACTCCCTATGTTACAGGTCTTGAAAGATGTCATTCTAATTATATATGAAAATATGCACATTTTTGGTGTAGTAACATGAATGCTCAAAAAGGAAGGGGTGGTAAACTATATTAGATATTATCCGATATAATATTGGGATAATTATTATTGGGATGGTAACGCCACATGACCATCTTTACTTAAGTTTCTGTTTGTATTAATAAATCCTAGCGCCTGTACCGTGTTTCAACCCAACCCCAATGTCTCTTTGTATTGCTTAAGCAGCTGATGACCCACGACGTGTCATGAGACCCTGTCACAAAGACCTATAAATATTTCCTTTAAAATGAATATGAACTTATTTTCTTTGCATTATTCGAGGTCTGACAACACTGCATCTTTTTTGTTATTTTGACCAGTTGTCATTTTCTGCAAATAAACTTTAATGTCATTTTACACCTCAGTATTAGACATAAATATGAACAGTGACTTTCAAAAAGGGTTGAGAGAAATCAGTGTACTGTACCTAACAGTCATACATGTAGAGGCTAAACTGCTATAGATAAGCAGCTGTATCTTGGTATCTTTGCTGTAAGTCAAATGGTTCAATTGCAGGAGTGAGTTTAAACTACAATACATGAAGCCAACCAACTGTATTATAACGTATTCTTTGAGAAATCTGCAAATTCCAAACTGAAGTATAAAATACAAGCAAAGCACCAAAAGATCTTCAACAGAGGAAAATGGGGGCCAGTAATCCTATACCTAGTGCTAATGCATAGTAAGAAAATAGATTTGAAATTCTTGGTTAGCATGCCTTTAAAATATATAAGAATATTTATGATGCAAATGATTTTGTTATATTTTTTCTATTCAAAGTTATTCCACTTAAATAATAGAGAAATCATTACAGTGAAATGAAAGTGGCAATACTGAGCCTACAACTATATCGTGTGATAGTCAGATATCCATCACCCGCTGTTAACCACAATTTTAAGTGATGCTTAAACTAAAAGATATCTAAATTAAAAGTGCAGAACTGTGTTTAATTTCTTAAAAGTTTAAATTTGCAATGCTTGGACCCATCGTTAGAAGCCTTCACAGAGTGGATGTGATTTCTGCCCCATTATGACAGAGCGGCTGTAGTGTTGTTTTGTATGCTAGCCACAATGTACATGTGGGAGGGCTGCTTTATAGACACACATAAGCCATATGCAAGTAAATATCCTCCCGATTCTAATACAACAAATGAAATAGTAATGATTCAATTGCTCTAACACAATGTTAATGCTGAACCTTGATAATGCCTTTACATTTTTTCATGAATAGTTACAAAAGGCACAAAGAGGCATTTATAGTAAGGAGCATATGTGACTCCTAGCATGCCCGTTGACCCCAAGTTTTTTCCCCAAACAGGTGGTGGCTAAATGATTATAAATCGGCCCCTGGATAAACATTTCACAAGCGAGCCAAGCAGGGCTGGCACTAATATAATTAGAACTGAAACATCAGGCCAGTGAAGGTATTCCATCTGTTTCACAATCCCATTTAGTTATCTCTGGTGAGTCTATAAGGAGTAACTTTAAGAAAACCTGTCAGTTTCTATTGCCAAGTTATCTGATAGGACAGTTAATGCTATCAGAAGCACAGCTGGCCTATACCTGTAAAGCATCGTTGAAAATAACTGTAAATTACCTGGAAGTGAGAGCAACTTCTTCACTGCTATTTGCAAATCACTTCATTGTTTTTATTTCTAGGTATCGGTATTGTTAATGAATCCCATCAACAGAATGCTCTCTTTTTCAAAGGTAGATTGACTGAATGGATTTTACATGTTCCTGAATATCTGTGTTAGGTATTCAACAATTTAAAGTTTTAGAAGCAGTGATCAACATTATTTTGATAAAACTAATAACAATGAAAAGTGTTGTCAATTTAAAATGATAGTGCTCCTTTTGTAAGTGTTTTTCATATCTCCTTCTGTTCTTTAATAGTTCTGCTATGAATTGCACTACTGCACCACAACCGTGAAATAATTTACTGTAAATAAGGCCTTAACGTGAATTAACCAAATCAGGGAAGCAATAAAAAAGCAGCACTGTGTTTATGTTTTATTACACACAACTATCCTTTACATAGAATTAAACAAAAAACGTGTTATTTATATTTATTCGATATCTTTCACAAGCATTACTTGGTAAAACAAACCAGCAATGCTGATGGGAGCCTGAAGGTCCTGCATCTGCCAATGTCATCATGGCCAGAACAGAATTAATCCAGTACAGCACTGACTAGTTTCATCGCTTTGCTCATTCCTTGCAGAAGACTTTCTTACACACTGTTGATTCTTCATCAAATGTAAAGTTAGGAAATAAACACCAGTTGGGCCAGTGGAAGCCTGAAGGTCTACCATCTGCTGCTGCCCAAAGTCACGGTGGCCACCTTCAAAACATATGCATCAAAGCCCTGAATGAACAGACCGAAGGAGTCCCGCAGAAGTCAGCAGAAGGTAAACTGCAGAGCCAGAGGCAGGTACCAGCCAGCCACCAGAAGAAAACCTGATGACCCTTTAGAGTTCCCTCACACAGACCTACCAAGGTCACCAGAGGCACCAGTAACTGGATTAACAGCAGGATATGTCAAAAAGGATGAAAACATAGTAACTCCAGAATGAACAGGGACTGTGCAACCACCCTACTGACATTGGTTGCATTATACAGTAGGTCTTCAACTAACAAAAAGCATATTTGCAACAAAAAATATTTTAATGAGTACAGGCATCTGGTTTTCTATGTTAACCATCTTATATAATTTTTTAAAAATACAATGTTCCAAATCTATTACAGTAATTTAAAATCTAGATTATAAACATATGGAGTGTCTCAGCCAGTCAAGTTAAAAATAGGATGGTTAGATTCCCCTGCCAGCTTTTACCTGATTGGCTTAGCATCCTTTAATGCATTTCAAGCAGTCTAATTCAGTCCAAAAAAACTCTCAATATTTTATTTGGTTTATAGTAGCATTCATGTACTCTGTAGCAGTTGTTACCTGAAGATAACTGACCTTGTATTTCGTTAATAGAGTGCTAACCAGTGCTTTAAAACCCATTTATTCACCTGATTGTATATATATATATATATATATATATATATATATATATATATATATATATATATATATATATATACACACATACATATACACACAGTACTGTGCAAAAGTTTTAGGCAGGTGTGAAAAAATGCTGTAAAGTAAGAATGCTTTCAAAAATAGACATGTTAATAGATTATATTTATCAATTAACTAAATGCAAAGTGAGTGAACAAGAAAAATCTAAATCAAATCCATATTTGGTGTGACCACCGTTTGCCTTCAAAACAGCATCAAGCATCAATTCTTCTAGGTACACTTGCACACAGTTTTTGAAGGAACTCGGCAGGTAGGGTGGCCCAAACATCTTGGAGAACTAACCACAGTTCTTCTGTGGATTTAGGCAGCCTCAGTTGCTTCTCTCTCTTCATGTAATCCCAGACAGACTCGATGATGTTGAGATCAGGGCTCTGTGGGGCCATACCATCACTTCCAGGACTCCTTGTTCTTCTTTACGCTGAAGACAGTTCTTAATGACTTTCGCTGTATGCTTGGGGTCGTTGTCATGCTGCAGAATAAATTTGGGGCCAATCAGATGCCTCCCTGATGGTATTGCATGATGGATAAGTATCTGCCTGTACTTCTCAGCACTGAGGAGACCATTAATTCTGACCAAATCCCCAACTCCATTTGCAGAAATGCAGCCCCAAACTTGTAAGGAACCTCCACCATGCTTCACTGTTGCCTGCAGACACTCATTCGCGGTACGCTCTCCAGCCCTTCGCTAACAAACTGCCTTCTGCTACAGCCAAATATTTCAAATTTTGACTCATCAGTCCAGAGCACCTGCTGCCATTTTTCTGCACCCCAGTTCCTGTGTTTTCGCGCATACTTGAGTCGCTTGGCCTTGTTTCCACGCCGGAGGTATGGCTTTTTGGCCGCAAGTCTTCCATGAAGGCCACTTCTGACCAGACTTCTCCGACAGTAGATGGGTGTACCAGGGTCCCACTGTTTTCTGCCAGTTCTGAGCTGATGGCACTGCTGGACATCTTCCGATTGAAGGGAAGTAAGCATGATGTGTCTTTCATCTGCTGCAGTAAGTTTCCTTGGCCGACCACTGCGCCTCACGGTCCTCAACGTTGCCCGTTTCTTTGTGCTTCTTCAAAGAGCTTGGACAGCACATCTGGAAACCCCTGTCTGCCTTGAAATTTCTGCCTGGGAGAGACCTTGCTGATGCAGTATAACTACCTTGTGTCTTGTTGCTGTGCTCAGTCTTGCCATGGTGTATGACTTTTGACAGTAAACTGTCTTCAGCAACCTCACCTTGTTAGCTGAGTTTGGCTGTTCCTCACCCAGTTTTATTCCTCCTACACAGCTGTTTCTGTTTCAGTTAATGATTGTGTTTCAACCTACATATTGAATTGATGATCATTAGCACCTGTTTGGTATAATTGTTTAATCATACACCTGACTATATGCCTACAAAATCCCTGACTTTGTGCAAGTGTACCTAGAAGAATTGATGCTGTTTTGAAGGCAAAGGGTGGTCACACCAAATATGGATTTGATTTAGATTTTTCTTCTGTTCACTCACTTTGCATTTAGTTAACTGATAAATATAATCTATTAACATGTCTATTTTTGAAAGCATTCTTACTTTACAGCATTTTTTCACACCTGCCTAAAACTTTTGCACAGTACTGTATATATATATATATATATATATATTTTTTTAATGAAGGATATGCAAATGTTTCAAAAACAAAGCTATAGATAAACAATGACATCCTGATATCTTTGTTATAGGTTACATGGTCCAATTGCTCCCAGACCACTGGAGTGAGTTTGAACTGTAATACATTGATTAAGTGCAAGGTGTAGCAGTAATTATATGAATTCTAATAAACGACAAGACCTGCTGGAATGTTTACCTCTGAATTCACTATATTTAAAATCTAATTATTGCTATTATAAATCATTACATTATCAAAAAATACCTTAAGTGTTTGGTTCTCTAGATTTATTGAGGTATTTGAGAATAGACATTTTTACTTTTTACTTTACTCTCATCTGCTGTAGTGTCCATGGTTGCCATAGTGGTTTTCCAGTTCCATATTATACACCACATAAATCAAAAGCTGTAGTGTATTGTGACATATCCTACAGCAATGGTGTGATCTGATTGGTTGTTAAGGTTGTGATGGTGTATAATAATCTATATATACTATGGCCTTTAAAATACCTGGATAAAAAAAGGAAAGAACCAAAAGCATCTATAACAGAATTAAAGGGTGACTAGTGAGGATATTGCTAGTGCTAAGAGATGGTAAGAAAATGTATTTGGTTAGAACTATTTTAAGTACCTTAGGCATGGGCTTCTGTTTGTTGCAGTGGTCAATAATCTAGTAGGGAATGACTGCTGCATTGGACATTAATGCTTAACGGTTGATATGCTAGAAAGCATATAGTGGTTTTCCCATCACCTGCTTGTCGACAAGAACCTGTAAATGTTTTAAACTTTCAAAAAGGTAACGATCACGATTTCTTTAATGAACGTGGACCACTTTTATTCGTATATACCTCGGACACAAGAGAGTTTTTAATTATTTCTCATATTATTTTCATGGCGTTAAATTACAGTGTTCTGCAAAGTATCAAGATACTGTACATAATATAACTTACTAGTAAACATAGTTCTACAAAAATCAAAACAGTACATTTTTCTTTTTTTTTAGTACCTGTGATAGAGAGAAAGGTGTGCATAACATACGGCCGGAGCATTGCATGTTTGTTTTGTTTGTTACGTGTTTGTTTTTGTGTATCACAGAGGAGGAGGACGGAGCCAGGGGCTGCAGCCACAGAGCAAGCCCAACCTATTGAGCACTACCCTCACCCCACGACACCAGCACTCACCACCACCCCGGGAATCGGAGAGCAGGTAGAGGGGCGGTTCTTTTCTGTTGCATTTAATAAACACGGACCGGACGTTTTGGGAGTATAAGACTGTCTGGACATTCACTCTGTTACCACACCCCTCGCACCAGTTCACAGTACCTTTCACACTTTTAAACTTTTACACCATTAAGTAGTGAGTAAAAGTTTACTATAGTGAAGTGTAATAAATCACAATGAAAGCCTGGTTAACATTAGGGAAGCAATGTAAAGCCCAGAGTTGTATGTTAAAGCATATTAAAAAAAAGGGCACACTAGCTAATTGCATGGTATAACCAAGGCAATAACTGATGAAAACTGCAAAATTACCATGCAAATTTACTGTGGTAAACTTCTATAAGGGAGGTCAGATGGAAAAAGGATTCACTTATAAAACTTACAAAAATGAATAAAGCAGTAAAAATCATTAAGATCTGTGGGAAATCAGGGACATTAAGAAATACAAAAATATATATTAACATACAGCCCTATTTAAAATGTAGTCTGTGAGCCTACAAAAACACCAGCTTTATACTCTGACACAGCTACTCTGTAAGATAATTCTGAAATGGCAAGCTATTGGGTAAGGAGTTCCTGTAACTTCAGGGACATTGATTTTAAAAACCTTGGCCTTTTTGTTAAAATCAATATAACCTTTAGCCTAACCTTTTAAAGCTCACAAACTTTGCATGAACTTACAAGACGCGCTTAGATTAAAGGCAGCTTTCTCCTACTTTTAAGGCTTTTATTTTTGCCCTCACTTGGAGCAAATGCTTTTCAGTCATTTTGCTTTTGTTTCATATACTAAAAGATCCGCCACTTCAAAGCCACCCAGTCGGCGTGGGGTTGATTTATGACTGAACTCTCGAAGAGCTGTGGAAGAATTACCTTGTCAATCACCCCGAGGACTCTGAAGACCTTCAGTTCCTCCGCAGGGCTCCTCAGGTTCCAAGTGGGCCTTGAACTTAGCTGTCCTGGAGGCTAATGGAATATATCAAAGATTAAACATCAATCAAAGAGGCACTTGAAGGAAGATAGCCTACTGGAGCAAATGTCAGATTGAAGAAAACTATATTTATCATGAATCAGATGGCGGAGATGAAAGATTAAGGCTTGGCTTTTTTGTTGTTTGTTTTGTTTTTGTTTTGATTCCTCCCCTTTACAAGGATCATTCGTATTATAGCTACTCATTATTTCAAAAGGCTGAGTAAAACCAACATAAAAGGTTTTCAAAAAACAAACACAAAAAAAAAAACATAATCAACACTAGATAAGTAATTGTTATAATAAGGTGTATAATATACATAGCCAAAAATGAAAACCTGTATAGGATAAAGTGCATTTGTGTTCCAAATGTCCATCTCTGGTATTCATGAACTGTTTACATCAGAAAGGACCCCAATTCGATTTGAAGTAAACTATACTGTAGCTGATATTTTGCTTTATAGCTGCGCCTATAAAAAAAAAAAAATCATGTTTATTGGCCACCTTTTTGTTTTCATAAGAAAACAGCTTGGCCAACTGTGAAAAAGTATTCAACAAAGATAAAAAATGACAGAACATGTTAAATAACCGATGTACTTCATAAGATTGTATCTTGTATATGGCTTGGATTTACAGTCACCATCAGGGATGTTAGTTTTCTACATTACAACAAATTATAATTCTGCTTTTTTCTGTCATTAAAATAAAATGCTAAAAATGAGTTTCCCCATAGTCTCAATAAATATAACCTCTCAATAACTTAATTATTTCCTGCTGATTGTAAAAACAAAAAATAGTCTGACAGGACAGAAAATATGTGTTTATTATTATTACACATCAAACAGCCTGGTGTTTATTCCTTAATGATTACAGTCCCCAATGCCTTCAAATAATTAAGCAGGTTTAATTCTGAAGCAATGTATGTCCTTAAGAAAGTCTCATTCCTTTTGATCTATTTGTGCAGCCTTGGGTATGGAAGCACCTACCATCAAAGCTCATTAAAAGAGTTGGAAGTGTGTGTTTTATTGCAGCAGTTTACAAACACTTACCACGGTCTGTACTGATCCATTTTCTGTTGAGGCTTTTAGGTACTGATTGGAGATTTGTTCTGCTCGCATTATGTACTCCGCTGTTTTCTTCTTCACCGCTTCACGCCGTGTGGGGCTAGGCTCACCTGAAACAACACTGGAAATGTGGTTATTACATACAGCACACGTACATCTCTTGTAACAGACTGACTTGTGTTACTAAACCCTAAACTCCACGCCAGTATCACATGCTTCCTTTGCTGGATGGAGAGTTAGAACTCTCCTCAACACACACTATGCAATCCTGCATTACTGAAACTATAGGACAGATGAAGGACACAGAGTTAAATATTTCCTCTGAAAAGGAAATACTGGGGTATAGTGAATTGATCTAAAACAGTGGAGGATCCAAATTCCGCCACTGTAATAAACTAGTAGTTTACTTGGTTCTAGAGACAAAAAAAAGCAACTCTCACATTATATTGTTGTCTATGATTTAAACAGCAGTATTTAGATCCTCAATCTGCTTCAACTGAACAAAAAAACCCATCTGATCAATTGAACAGAACCCATTATCCAGTACAGCCAACACTATTTATACACAATTAAAATGCATGGAGAATAAATGTCCCTGGTAAAACATGTTATTGTCACACCTGGGGTACCAACAGTAGGAATAAGGAAAATGTATCTTTAGTCTACGTAGTCACAGTTGTACCCATCACAGAGAATGTCAGAAACACTGTTTGCTACAACTGCAGGTCTCAAATATTCAGATCTACTTGAAACACTAATTAAGAAAAAGGAAGAAGTGATTTAAAACAATGATAACATTTTGATCTACCACTGTTTACACCAACTGAAAAAGTATTTAAAAGAGTAAGAGTAAAGAATTTCCTGATTTTTGTGGCTTCAAGCTTAAAAGAGTAAGTAGTAGGGTTCCAAAAAATACAGTGTTACACGTCCCCACGTGTTACTACAACTGTTTAAATAATGTACCTGTCATTTTTCTTTTCATTGTTAATATCCTGACATTTTACACGTAACTTAAGTCTGTTTCAAAGCTCTTTTCAAAATGTCCACTCTACTGCACTGAGTATAAGGATTATTGCCCACATTGTCAAACAGATAACACAGCAATAACAATCCATGATATGGTACATAACAGAAAAGCCAGAGCCTTTTTTTTAAAATCACTCTTCCTGCAGTGATTTAGAGGACAGATCAGACATTTTGAAAATAGCTTTGAAAGAGACTTTAAAGTTATTTGTAAAAAGTTGTCAGGATGTTAACAATGAAAAGAAAACTTACAGGTATGTTACCTCACTACTTAAAAGTGTCACTTGCCAGAAGATGTGTATGGGTTAACAGGGGAGGTCTGTGCTGACTGTCACATGACGCGGGGTACTGCAGAAAGGGGACAGCAGCCTTGTAGATCCGCCTGTCAGTCATGGCAGTGACACGGAGAGGTGGGGAAGAGGTTGTGTTGGCTTTCCCTCTCTCTGAGTGGCTGAGAGGCGGGACTTGGGGGATTGCTCACCCTATAAGGTAACGCTCTGTTGTTCCCTCAGCTTGCCCCTCTAAGACGAAACGAGCCAGCTGGCGGAAGCTCTGCTGCCGGACCGAGTACCACAACAAATTAATTAAAAAGAAAAGAAAAGGTATTTTTTTAGTAGCGGGGAAAAACCCGAACAGTACAATCAGGTTGAGGGGACGGGTGAGCGTAGGACGGAGACCGGGGCCGTGCGGATAGCGACGGTTGGGGTAACGCTGCCAAGTGCAGCACCTTTATTTTGTAGTTTTATTACTGTGTTTTTATTTACCCTTTTCTTTCGCCTTTGAACACCCCGAAAGTGTGAAACATTGGTCTGTACCTGTATTGGCATTACTGTGGACCTGACTACCGTTGTCGGTATTCAGGCCACAGACAACAGCGCCCTCTGCGGGCTAAAGAGAAAAATAAAGCCAAAAGAAAATAATAAAACTGGGCAGCAGTGCGGTGTTGCAAATAAAACTTCTGACTCCTGTGTGTGTCAGTGAATTGCCCACCACCCTTCCACAATGGGTTATCATATTCAAGTAGACTACTAATCATTGATATGACAGTTTGGAGTTGGAAGAGAGAGTCCAAGAAACAATGAAATTGCCCCAACCCAATTTAATGTCTTCTTCACCGTCATTACCCAACCAGTATCTCCCCCTATTCACTAAGATGCTTTCAGTCAACCCAGAAGACATTTCAGAGGATAAATGAGCTTGGAATTGAAACCATAATAGACTTCCTAAAAAGGAAGGCAAGCAAGGTTTACAATAATTGAATACATGTTTATTGTAATATGTGATTCTTTCAAAACTGCACATTTGAGATCTATATAGTGAACAGAAGTCCACAACCAGTCAGATATATTGAGTTATTTGAGTTAATTCAACCACTTGTAACCATGTGTCTGTAACACCGGCTTGTGATTTCACAGTTTTTGCACTACATATGCAGAATTTACCTAGATTTATTATGGGAACAATTTTGGAGGTTTATTACCAATGGCTTACTGCCAGCGAGTATAATTGTTCAAATGCACTTTCTTCTCCCATGAACAATAAAAACATGTTAATATGTTTATGCTGTATGTGGGTGACAACCACAACCAGTGGACACCCAAGACACCAATTAAGAAGATCTAGTATTACATGTATTGAGATCAGTTAATGTATGCTTTTATGTCTATGCAACAACAGATTTTCCTTTGAAATCTATGAAGTGTTATTTCTTTATCAACACGATTATCGTTTCTCTAAAGCCTCAATACAAAACCTCAAACACTTTATTTTGCAAAACAAATAGGAGATGTAAAACCCTAATAAACATATTGCTCTGGACAACAACAGCAAAAAAGACCTAATGACAACCTTCTCATTCCCTTCCATTTGCAATGGAGCAGCTGCATCTCATACCGATCTGCATGAATGAAAATACAGAGGCAACAATCCTCCCACTTATTTTATTTTATTTTCATCTCACTTTCCTGTAATTATTCGCTAAACTGTTTGCACAACAATACAGGAAAACATCTGCAAAAACAGGTAATTAATGTGTCAAGCCAAACTAACACATTTTATATGGAGTCTATGCTTTCGTCCACTGTAATTATAACTGATTTTTTTTCTGTAAATAATTATTTGTTGGATGATGCTTGATGTAACATGCAAGTGGTTATTTGTAAAGTATGTATTTAGACACATTATTTACAGTTGCAAGCACTTGTTAAACAGAAAATCATAAGTGGTGTTCCTTCAACACATTCTGCTCAGTCATTTGCATGCTTCAGTTCAGAGGGCTTCTGAAGATTTAATATAAAAATGTAGCTCTAATTCCCTTAAAAAAAGTCAAAAGAACTGTAATTAGCAAATTCCTTTTCACAACATTATAAAAATGAATTAAATAATATTTCAATGTTGTATTTAGATTAGGAGAAAAGCTTATTGTAACATTTTCAAGGTACAACACAAGAGTTGTAGTCAAATTCTATGGAAGTAAAAAATAATGACAATAACTCTCCCAAAACACATTAACTCTTCCAGCTGTCTATAATATTCTCACTAATCTTATAAACATATTCTACATGATCGTGAAACTTTGCCAATGGTAGGAATTAATGGCAGTGTTCCAGATTACAAAGGGTATAAAGTCAGACAATAAGAACCAATCGAGATTTATGGAGGAGTGACATGAAATTGTGGGCCAAAGGGTTGTCACACTTTTATAAGTCTGACATAGCACTAACGTCTATGATGAAAAGTATATGTAAACCTGAGTATGCAATTAAATGAAACAAAACATTGCATTGTTTTACCATGAGATATAACATGGGTTCTGGGATATAAAGTTGGGAATGTATGCAGTGTGCAATGCCTGTGAAAAGCAATGCGCAAAACTTAAAGTTTAAAAAAACATCATTGCTTTACAGTGATGTATTGACATCTTTAGGTAAACAGTATTCCAGACCAACAGCACATATGCAAGGCTCGAAGTTAACGTATATATTTGGTATCCAAAACTGCTATCCAAAATTTAATTTGCTATCCAAAACTTAATTTGCTACTAGTTTTTTTTTTATGCAGTAACATTTTTCTGATGCCTTACACTGCAGTTTATGTGACCAACCCTGAATGAACACGGACATAATTACCGGTATTCGTTTTTGTTTTTTTTGTTATATATACACACACACATTAGTAGCTTTCATAAACCATTGCTAATACACCTTCCTGATAGATGACTGAGGTTTGTACCGCTCCATGTAGATTCATGGAGGCCCACAATGCAAATCGGATTGGATAGTGGAGTACAAATACCTACAGTACTAAAGAACAATGTGGATACAGTTTAAAAGGTATGAAGTTTATTTTATAGACCAAAAGTAAAATTAAATAACTGTTAAAAACATTATGATTTTATAAGATAACAGGCAAATACCTAACAGCATATTAAGTTTATTCAGTGTCTATACAATGCTAATTTAATCTGTCATGGAGAATGGCGGCTCCGGTTTTGTTATAATGTTAACCCTGGTTTCACCCACACTAAAAATGAACACATACTAGGTAGATAATTACTTTATCAAAATTCTGACTACGAAAAAAAAACTGACTAAAATACAAAATAAAATAACTCCCTTTCTATAATGCACAGATAGTGAAGCAAAAATGTAACTTTTTGTGAATTAACCATGCATAAAGCACCATGTAATCAACGCTATATTTTACAAAACGAAACAAAAACAGGTCAGAAAGGCCGTCGGTATACGGACGCCTCGGGGCGCTGTGAAGCACGAGACGAAGTACAGTGCCTCCAACCCTTGAAGTCTGTATATTTCGACGTATACGGACACCCTGAAGGGTCGTATTGCATTTATAATCCAGGTCAAACAGTGGATTTGAAGAAAGAAACGCATAAATCATTTTTAGGGCAAAAAATATTATTTTTTATTAAATATCCTTACACCAATAAAGTAGTCCAATTTATAACTTTGAACTACACACTAAGTTAAGCTAAGTAAATTAATTTTATTAGAGCAAAAGAAAGTACATCTGTATTTTTTATATTGCAGACATTGCCATTGAAAAGATACACCAGGAGGGCGGAGTTGAGACGGCACAGTTATTTTTTTCCCACAATGACAGCAGACGTAAAGTTTGAGCAGAACAGATGGGAGGAATAAAAATAAATACAACGACGTCTCGTATTTCAGTCATTTTTCAAGTCTGAGAAGAGTGGATAATGTGCATAAGTTTCTTTTTGTGTTTTTCTGTAGCATTTACAAACCACTAAAAATACATTATTTTAAGTGACAAAGTCAGGGTGACTGATTACAAAGACAGCGATTTGTTTTTTTGTTTTTTTTGCTATCTTCCAGTTCATTCTGTTATTACTTCTTAGTTAAATTCTTCAAAATTGTAGAGTATTTAAAAATGAAGTGAAAAGGCAGTGTGCGAGCATACATATTTATGAACAAACCAGTTAGTATAACACGTTGCATGAATCTTTTAAATGTAGCGGTACGATGCTGGAATTACCTTTCATTTTCAAAACAGCTTGTTTGTCCTTGTAACCTTAGTTTATAAGGTCATACAATTCAGGATTCAATGATTTTTTTTTTTTTTTTTTTTTTTTTTTTTTTTAAATCGCTTATAGGTGTATTTGATTTGTTTGTTACTGAAATCTCATTCAACAACTGAAGCCAGATAACAGAATAATTACGTACCACTTAATTTGCACCGATGAACCATAACCTGGTTAACCGTACTGATGGCATATCAAGTGCCTAGATGACAGATATGGTTGCATTCTTGGAGAACTTTATGATAAAACTAAATACATTGACAAGGAATTGCATTAGTTCCATTACTTAGCTGAGCACAAGGTGGTTTCAAGAAATACTTTCTGATTTAAATATAGGTGTACTATGTGATAGTAGGTACTTTATTTAGGTGGTGTTTATTTATTTAATTATTTATATATATAATTATTAGTTGAATAAACCGCTACCGAATAAGACAAATCCTCACTTATTGCCTTAAAAAGTTAATTTCTAGCCCTGCATATGTATGTTTTAAATGTGTGCTTAGCCCCAACCTGTAAGACACATGCAATATACAGTACTAATATTTATACTTTAATCATATTCTATAGCCTAGATAGACTGTATGCATACATCCTTATGATTAGCCTAACATAATTTCATCAATTGAATATTGGTGCTACATTTTAAATGCATATTTTGGCATATTGTTATTAAAAAAACATATTATTGTATTTTTGTAAAATAAAAAAGGTTGTCTTAATGTCTTGTTAATCGAGGTAATAGTTGTAATGCATTTGATACTGTTTATTAAAATAACTACGATATACAGATACACACAAAATCAGACAATTGCCACCCATCCTGATTTTATCCGGACAGTTCAGATTTTGGGCCTTGTAGGGAGACTCATTTGTCCTGACTTCAAATCTAATCTAATCTAGTTGCGGTTTTTCGGACAAATTAGATTTGACAACATAGCGTGTGGTAGTTTTGACGCTTCTTGCAAGATTAAAGATGCAAACACTACGCAATCCTGCCGCTAGAGACTATTAGGGGATAAAATCAATTAATTTGTCATGTGTCAGTCACCCACTCTTACACCGGTACTAGAAGGTTCTGTGCCAAATTTCTGGTGGCAGCATAACATTGTGGAAGTGTGGAACGACTGTGTTTTGATTTAATTCTCATAAGTAAAGAGTTTACGGTACCATTTCTACCCTTTCTTTGAGGAAGTAGGGATTATATGTAGAATCATTATATGCATGTGCAGGAGTATTAATGAGAGCGAGATGAGGTGTTTATTTTGTGATAAATTGGACATTCCAAAATAACACATTGAATAATACTGGGAAAGCTGAAAAGATGAGGCCTAGTTATACGTTAGCTCTGGTCGGTAAATTTGAGTAGAAAATTAAAATAAAGTTTAATACAGTAGAATCTATCCAATCCTGTAAGACACGGTAACCTTGTGATATAAAAAGTACAATTTATATATGTCCATTTAATCTTTACTCCTAAGACATCTCTGACAAGAGGTCTGGAGAAACTCCACAAGTGGACAACTTGGTAAACTAAAACCCCTGCTGGGAGGATCGGCCAGCTGGAACTTTTTTTGAACAAATGCAGATTTTTATGACAACTACGTGACAAGCTTCAAACAATGTTTTTTCACACTTGGGACAATAACGATTAAAAGTCACAGACTAAATGTTTGCACAATGTGTATTCAATTCCAGATTTGTCAAAAAATGGAGTCATACTGCCCTCTGGTGAACGATGGAGATGGTTCAGTTAAAATGATTATAAAATCAATATTCTTGTAAACTCATACATTTACAAACATTGAAAATGTAGTATATTAAAAGCCTTACTTAAATCACTGACAATTAAGGAAATTATCATTCAGAAAATGACTTAAATTCAATTAATTCACTAAAATGATAAATATGGGACGTATATGATTTAATTTGGTACTGCATTGTGTGAAATCACATCAGGAAAATAGAAATGTAATTATCAAGTTAAAATTCATAACTTGGGAAAAGTTATTTCACAGAAGAATATTTTAACTGAATGCATGCTAATAAATTGTACAGCTCTTTGTTCTAATTAATATGGGAGGTGCTTTGTAGCAAAGGTATGATGTAATCCTGCTTGCATTCAAACGGACGAATCATTGAACTCTCACACGACAGCCAGCCCAGGTTTCTGAGTTAAGGGTCCCCCTCACTTGTGGACAACGATACTGCAGCCGATCGCAAACATGAATTTGCAGGACAGCCCCCACTATGTGGGTGCATTGAGACGATGGGTGGTGGGACGGTAATGCGTGCCTGTGATTGGGGAAGCGCGCATGACAGAGCAAAATGTAAGCTTGGCAGAGGGAGGGGCTGGTGAAGAGTGTGTTTTGGAGCTGTGGGAGAGAACAGATAAACCGTCAGATACGCAAAGATTTAGCTTTGTGTGTGTTACCTGACTGTTTATTAAACCCTTTTATTTATCCTGTGTTCGCTATTGTTTACTGCATTTCAGTGGCGGCTCGTGACTTTTTTTGACAGATGAGGCATAAATCACAAAATAGATATTACTGTAAAACATATTTTCCTCAGGTCGCAGATATAATATCAGATTCAACTAAAGCCATTATTCAATAAATTAAAATCGCACAAATTCTAACTGCTCCAAATCCAGTAGGTGCCTCATCAAGCTGTGGTTACCATAGCAACAGAAAGGGACTCCTAAGCAGGTGGTGAGTTGCCATGGTAACAAGCAGCTTTGTGAGGTACTCAAGGTTTGTGTGTCACGCGGCAGTGCGGCAGCACTACATTGTTCCAGCTTGCTGGCGTTGTGCTTTCGTTACAGGTAAAAGCAAATTGAGACTTAAATGATGTTACTAGTGCTTCTGTGGAATTAAATTTATTTCATATGCTTAAATGTGTTTATATTTCTCTCAATTAAATAATACAAATACGCAAAATGTTTTTTTTAGCCTTTGTGAATTATTAGTGAGGCCATGCCTCACTTGCCTCGGCTGACAAGCCACTGTTGCATTCATTTTATTGAACTGCTTGTTCTTGTAAAATAAACCGTACATTTGAGACCAGAATACTTGCCTGAATTGCTTCCTTTACCTCCACGTTACAATATCAATTTAAAATTGTGTTGCAACAGTCAGTTGTGCAGTTTTTTTGTTTTTTGCAATATGCATTGTAACCTAACTTCACAACAAATGACACATGAGGACGCGGATCATCCTCGTCACCAATGTAAGAAAAACTGAAGTTAATATAAGATGGTAATTGAGAGGGTTTTTTGTTTGTTTCTTTGAGGTGCAAGTAAGATTAGACATTTTTTTGTTTTGCATCCATTTTAACAACTGTTTTCAAAAAGTAACCACACATAAAATGTCACCTTATATCATGCTTTATTTCTCTGGTTCATATTTAAAGCAGAAGACTGGTGATAAAACAATACATTGTTTACATAATTACTGCTAATGATTTGTATGTGAATTATACTTATTTTGAATATAAGCATAAGAAGTTAAACTAAATAGTGAAACTAAATCTTAACAGTGTGCACTGACTGTCATGTTTTTAGATTGTTTGGTGACCATTTCCTGGTCTGTCAGCAGTCCGGATGTGTCCCAATTTGCAGCACATATGCAATACAATCTAAATAGACCATAGACCAGTGGCTCAAGCCCCTAGTTCTGGGACTGATTCTACCTTATCCTGGAACAGTCAACAGCAGTGGTTCTGTCACCAGCCAGGTTAATTTTAGAATTATGGAAATCATTTTAGCATATTATTTTCTACCATGATGTACTGTTGTCTAAATGAATTACATTTAACAAGGCTATTGAAATATGTTCAGGTGTATTTTATTGTGAAAATCTAGAAATATGGTTCAGGTCCTCATTTATTTTTCTAAAGTTCAGTGTTCCGGCTGTTCCGGTGAGCAAATCTGCTCCAGACCTGTCCTCACATACCCTTTGTTAAATTAGGCACGAAAGGCAGATAAAAGTAAACAAAATGATTTATTGAAGTTAAAAAATGAATAATAAATTATGTCGGGATTAAATACATGCTATTATATTATCGCATATAAACTAAACATGTGTGTTTATGAAAAATCCTTACCTGTGATGTAGACACCTATTGCATGTTAGAAATTGAGAGACTTTTGTGAACATCTGCATAGTCTCACCTTCATTTTATATATTCATTAGAGAAAGACAGAACTCCCCAGGCCAAAATATTTAAACCTGTCTAACACCGGGCAAAGGCAATATGTGCTATTTGACTTTAGCTTCCCAGCCTGGTCTGACCTTAGTGGCATGATAATGTAAATAGCCTAACTGAAGACCAATCTGTGCATTCATGACCAACACAGACAAACATGTTTAACTAGAACTCTGAAAGTGGCATATAACATTATGTGTCACGTTATTATCTTTCTGCAGTGTTGATACATGCCTAATAGGCGTAATGCTCAATTAGCTATACAAAAATAAGTTTTACATATTTAAGTCTGTGTTGAAAATGTAAGCTGTAAAGGTGTTCTTACATTTTGGAAGATTGAAATAAATATAAACAAATATTATTGCTTTGATTCTGAATGCAAATATACACCCTCTGTGGAGACTCCTTCGCTTCACTGTCTCTCACTTGAGTTACTAAACTGATGATGACGTTGGATTGGCTGTTTTACATTGGTGTAAGAAAGTGGATGGTTCTTTGCAAGGTTCAGTGTAGTTAAGCTTTTTGAAGGTAAATATGTTTTCATTAATATAGGCTTGAACTAGCATTCCAGGAAATGTAATGAAAACTAAAAAGGACAAAGCTGTCCCCTCTACCTCATGCCAAGCAGCAAGGCTGAAACATAACAAGGAGGATATGGAGACAAGGACATAAATTAAATGCAATGGCTAAAATATACAATGGACTGCTTGATTTAATGATGTTGCTAATAAATGAGACAGCACTATTAGAAGGCAAGCTGGGCAGCTCATGACATTTCCATTTAACTCTCGAAAAACATGTGGGTCACTTCACCACCAGGGGAAGGTAAAATCTGGGCAAGACAAACACTTACAAACCAGCTGTTAACACGACACCCAAAAAAGTCTCTTAATTTAAAGGGAGAAGCACCTTTTTAATAAATGTGTGCCTAATGCAAACCCAGCATTAAATAGGTAATTGAAGCCTTATTTCTACAATGTTTAGAAGATTTGCACTTGTACATCCATTATTTATGTTTTACTAGCTACAAAAAATAAATTTAGAAAAATATGAACTACAGACAAACTAATAATGAGCTGCTGACAAGTCTGAAACAGTTATCACTGTCTGGTTGTGTATTGCTTTGTCATCACTAGGGCCCCCCAGTTTTTAACAACCTGTAAAATAGTCCTACAGCGCCAAGATGTCAATATAGCCTCCACAGTAAGCCACGTAATGAGCAATCATTAAACAAACAATCATCCCATTACATTACTTTAACCATTCTAATTGGTCATCCCATTACTACAAAGTACGTATTAGCAGATTAATAACAGAACGCTGTACATAGGGTGACCAGACGTCCTGATAAAATCGTGATCATCCCGATATTAGGGGCTTTGTCCCGCGTCCCCATCAAGGTACTGTCGGGACGCCATTTGTCCCGATTTTTAGAGGAAACTTTGAAAACCCAGGCGTAAAATGTGACATTTTTATTTTCTCGTTAGGGAATATGTGGCTGTACTGTCTCGCGGTGCAACAGCATACTGTACTGGTTTAGGGCGTGTTGTTTGAGCGAGTTGTTTGCATTGCATCTATGCGGCTATCCAATCACATTAACCTGCAGTCATGTTTTCTTGGTGCGTCGCCTGTCGTCCGGTTTCACTGGCGAAGTGTCATGATGGCTGGCGATGATGACGAGCCTGTCACATATGGATTCAATCATATGCTCATGGTCATCTCATCCATTTAGAATTAGGGTTATAATACCTTGGAGAAATGTCTTGACACGTTCCTCAGCCGAAATATACTTTGCTTGTTTTGCTTTGTCGTCCATTTTTGGTATTTTACGTCTGATCCTGAAAAATAGATTTTAGCAACCTAAATCAAAACAATGCAGCACTGACTTTGTCCCGCCTGCTACGTACAGTAGATCACAGAAAAGCCAGTACACGCATGGATTAAAACATCGTTGTCATCTGAACAGTAAACAAGAGTTAACCACTTTGGAGTATTTTTTTTATTATTATATTTCTCTAAGTTTTTGTTTTTGTCTAAGTGCAATGCACACAGGAAGGCGAAGGAATAAAAAAAAGCCTATCTACAGAAGAAAGATATGTAGTTTGCGTAGCTTGCAGTAGTTCACAAGGTTTCTTTATTTCCCCTCACCAACTGAAAGTGTCCCGATGTTTCACTCTTGGTATCTGGTCAACCTAGCTGTACATGGCTACTGATATTTACATCCCTGTGAATACATAGAACAGGATTTGAAAAGGATGTTTTTTTCAATAGTATTTCAGGGAACTCAAGTGTAAATACATTATTTATAGGTTTAATTTACCAGTACACTTTTACGCAAATCATTACGTAAAAAAAATAGATTTCCCGTTTCTGACACCGATCCCTTAACAGAAAAGCTATTATAACCATTTATTGGAATCTGGGCATTTGATTGATTCTGTAACATATGTAAGCTGTGTATTTATTTTTTCTCTGTTGTTTTTCGTGGTTTTTGTAGTGCTAGGATGTTTTCAGTTAACATAGGATTACTATATTATGTGTTATGTTACCACACCGCCATCTAGGGGGTGCTACTTCGGGGTTGTGTTATGTGGATGTTACTTAATAAAGCCAGGTTGTTCAGTTTACATTCTGACTCCCGTCAGATGATTAATGATTACACATGGTGACAGAAGTGAGTGGAAAAGAACAGAAAAGCAATTCCAGCTCAAAAAAGAAACCAAAGGGGGAAGAGAGAGGGGAGACCGCTGGGTGAGGACTCCCGGGTCTCCACCAAGATTGGACTACAGCGCCATCGCCACCATCACCACCATCACCACCTCCCCTGGGACCCCAACCGTCCAGACCACTGACCCCAATGGGCCGACCCACCTCCTTACCATGGAGGCAGCAGTTAGCCTCCAGCTGGGGTAGATTTACTACCCCCGACCCACTGCCTTATCAGCAGCGGGACAGACACCTAAACCCAGTGCCTTCTGCCCCGATCGTCGGTTTTAGGTGACATAAGACTGGACACATCACCCCGCTTGTGCCCATCGGCAATGGAGTGCAACGTGGTGATGTGCTATCTGGCATCTGAAGCAGGTAAGAAACAGGGAAATGGTCGGGATGGGCCTTGTATTATTGATGTGGTGGTCGGTAATGTGAGCACCCAGGCTTTAGTGGACTCAGGGTGTGCACAGACCTTAAGTCAGCTCTCCTGGGCGGTGTGTTGAGGCAGCCACAAGGCAAGGTGGCGATCTCCTGTATCCATGGAGGCACGACGACATACCCCACACTAAAAGCATACTATAGGTCAGAGACGGTGCCACCTCACAGTGGGGGTGGTGGAAAGGCTGCCGCAATGGCCGAGTGAGACCGATAGGAGCCGAAAAAAAAAAAGGGGTGTATTTGAGCAATACAGATAGCTCCAGCACCACAGAGATAAAACGGACATAAACAAACAAGATAACTGCTTCTGCTTCATGCCCTCACAGATCGGGAGGGAGATTGTTGATTAGGATTAATTCATTCTCCGTCACACACTCCCTCACAGTATTTCTTCAACTTGGAGAAAAGGGCAGCTGAGAGTAAGCAGATCCCCTGTCTGAGGACAGATTCAGGGAAGGAATTGCTGCAGTCAGTGGCCATTCGGCACTGTGCTCTGGATTTGTATTCTAAACTGTATACTGCAGATAATGTTGTTTTTTCAAGTGCACCAGCAAGTCCCTGAGGGGGGCAAGCGGACCCTTGATCGTCCCCTTACACTGCAAGAACTGTCTACCTCCCTGGAGGGGCTTAAGGCTCCAGGTATCAATGGCTTGCCTGTGGCGTCTTTTAAAGCATTTTGGCCCAAGTTGGATGAAGACCTCCTGCAGGTGCTGGAGGAGAGTGTGAGGGAGAGCTGCCCCTAAACTGCAGATGTGCTGTCCTCATACTGCTACCCAAGATAGGGGATCTTTGTTGCATTAAGAACTGGAAGCCAGTCAGCCTCTTGTGCACTGATTATAACATCTGTGCAAAAGCAGTGGCTGACAGGCTGAGGACTGTGATGGGGGAAAATAGTGGACCACGAACAGACTTACTGTGTGCCAAACAGGTTTATTTCTGATAACATCTTCCTCATTAGGGATTTGATGACAGACTGTTTGGTTTTGATGCCGGTTTACTCTAGCTGGCTCAAAAGGCATTCGATAGGGTTGATCACAGCTAGCTAACATTTTCGAAGCGTTTTGGCCCTGTTTTTATATCCCAAATTGGACTTTTTTATAGCAACATTTTTAGTGTATTAAAATACATTGTTCTTTGAGTTCTCCATTACCGGTATACAGAGGGGTACGTCAGAGTTGCCCACTGTCGGGACTGCTCTATTCTTTAGCTATTGAGCCGTTGGTACATAGGCTAAGGACACAGCTGAGCGGAATATCATTGCCAAATGGAGCCAGTGAGAGTGACAGCGTACGCTGATGACATCACTGTCTTCATAGCTGGACAACACGATGTGACGATCCTGTGATGACAACCCGATGCAAGTATCCTCTGCGCGCTTTTATTGGGCTAAAAGTAGTGCCACTCTGATGGGCCGCTGGCTGAGACAGGTGCCCCAGGGTTGCCGGGGGCTGCAGTGGAGGAGGGGGTGGTGAAGTGTCTGGGGGTATTCCTGGGGACATACAGGGAAGAGTTACAAGTGAATTGGGAAGGGGTGGTGAAAAAGGTGAAGGGCAGGTTACAGAAGTGGCGCTGGTTGATCCCCCTGCTATCATATAGAGGCAAAGTATTAATTATAAATGACTTGGTAGCCTCCATGTTATGGCATCATATGGCTTGCGTGGAGCTACTTGCAGAGCTGCTCAAGGAGTTACAGAATCTTTTGTTGCAGTTTTTTTTTGGATGGGTTGCATTGGCTCAGGCAAGGGGTGTTGTACCTTTCCAGGGAGGAAGGGGTGCAGGGGCTTATTCATCTGATGAACAGAGTTGCCATTTTCCGGTTGCAGGCTCTGCAGAAGCTGCTGTTCTCCACAGAGCCTCTGAGCTGGAGGCCTCTGGCTTTCAGTTTTCTGAGGAGAGTTGGGTTATGATTGGCATCTTTTTTTGTTAGATACTGAAGGGCTGGACTTTTCACAGCTTTCTCAGTGTGCTGCGTGCCTGGAATTTGTTCAGGGTAGAACGGGATGTGGAAGCAAAGTGTGTACTGGTATGTGGAGGAGCCCCTGGTTCATAATCCAGCTTTGAAGCTAGAGGTGTTGGAATCACCCAGTTTCATAACTGACCAAACTGGGAGCCCTGCGGGTCCCAGGACTGGTTGGCTGGAGTAGCCCTGAGGCTGTGGCGACACGGCTGGGGATGCATTCTGTACTGTTGTTATTTTAAAAGTTACTCATCTTGTGGGGTTGTAATTGTGACTTTTTGTTAAATTCTGTGTTTAGTAAGAACATGGGGAGGGTTTATAATGTTGATGCGCTGAGGAGGCTGTGGCTGATCCTCAGAGCCAGCAATAATTTATTGAATGCGTGTAGTGGATTTAACTAACATGTTTAATAAAGAACACTTAAAAGTAAAAAATGGCTCTCTCAAAAAAAAGCTAATTCTGAAAAGTTTTTATACTGATCTTGATCACAGGATGGGCTATTTAATTCTAAAGAGGCACATAACTGTGCCATTTCAGGTGTCTATTTTATCTTCTACCTTCTCCAGCTTGATCTATTACAGTAGATAGCAAAACCAAGGTCATTTAACTCCTAACCACCTAGAGTCTCAATACAACCCCCGCTACAGCTGCAAACATAATATTGTAGCTATTAGTATTATGATAAAGAAAACAATCATGACCTACATCCATCATATGCTCATGCAAAAACATTGTGTGACATACAGTACCAACAGACAGGGCGTCTCTTCATATCTGCACATTCAGTTACTGTGACTAACTTCTGCTACCAAACGTCCTAATCAAGTTCACATATTTGCCCAAAATGCAACAGTTTCATGGCCTTGGGAAAAATTCCTGTATTAAATAAAATTGTGCATTATCTACTACAAGGTTACAGACTGGTAAACAGAAAATTGCCAATACAGAATGTAACTACTGTAGATATATTTGACTAGTGTTCTACAGTTATGGATAGGCTTGCTCCTTTCCAACATTTAAGAAACCCAGTCAAATACATACTCTAAAAGCGGAGGGATTTATTACAGTATTTTGTGAGCCCCTGAAAAAAAAAGTCAACACGGAGAAAGTCTAGTTATAGATAAACAGGAAATCTGTGCTTTTGTGAATGAAAACAAAGCCCTGTGTCACACCAAAGTGCATTCACTGACTGAAACACCGGTGGCCAGTTTAATAGCAAGGGAAGCCATTTTGAATAAGAGGCCTTCAAGGCCACCCAAAAAATTCCACTTGGGTGTACATTACCGTAACATGGTTAAAACACTAAAACAAATAGTACCAGAAATATTTTCCACAGAAAATCTAATTTTGTGGCAGTGGCATACATGGAAACATGAGTGACGATGGATGCTTAATTAAAAGGCGTTACTTGCCATTTTAACACGGTTGTCAATCTGAATGTTACAATACTGGGTCTAGAGCATCTGTAACACATTTAAAGTTTGAATACCTTGAACTCCTTGGAGAAGTAGATCCACTCCACTTCTGTAGAAAGAGAAGGCTCCTTCATAGTCCTGTTCAGCTTCTTTCTGCAGAGCCAGCTTTATCAGCTCACCTGCCTTTTCTAGGTAGTCTTTCTTCCCTATTTTGGTCTTCTGGCTGCCAGGGAAGAGTACCCCCCTGCTGCCTCCCTCGGCACCATTCTTACTCATCTCCAGATCATGGCCGACAGACTCCTTTCGTGTGGGTTCAGGAGATGGGCCACCCAGCAACTTGTTTGGAGAGTCGCTGGCTGAGGCCATTCCATCATCAAACTCAGCAAGAGAGTCTGTGTCCACTCGCAAAGATATCAGATCGTTGTCACTCGAAAGGCCTGGAAAAATGCATTAGATTTCAGCTCCTGTGTTCTTTTGAACCCGTTGTGATGAGATTTGTCATCATAAAAAAGTTATCACCAAAGGACAGTTTCTGACATCTAAGCAGTTTCATGCACATTAGTTTTAAGATACCAGAGTTGGAACATCTTACCTTTCAGTTGTTGAATGTATGTAAGAAAATTGAGAGTTACATATGGTAAATGTCATTAGAAAATTGATTTAAAAGTCTTGTGCAGCATGAAGTGACAAAACTCAGTAAATGCCATACCACTCATAACAGCTGCATCCAGATGATGGGCATGGTAGCATTCAATGACAAAGGAGTAATGAAAATGGCAAGCAGTAAGACAATTAATTTAAAAACCTTGGTAACACCTTTACCAAAGAAAAGTTCCACTGAACAATGATAAGGGAAGCAGTGAAAATCTATCTTCAACAACATTTTCATTGCTCCCCTGATCATCTGCTGTTGAACGATGTTAATATGTTTTATTAAGGGTGGTTTTAAAATGAACTTCAGTAACATTTCCATTTATACTTCTCCCCGGCAACAGGGATACAGGGGAGATGCCCGCATGTTTGGTTTTTTGACAACAGTATATCTTGTGAATCACTCATTCAGTTGTGATAAAACTTGGTATGTTATATGCAAGTGCTTGGGGGTATAAACATCTTTGTCATTGTGATCTACTTTTGCATGAGTTTTGGACTCCGATTAGGTGGGCTAATGAAGGCTACAGAACCCTGCTTAAATTTGATTAGACTTTTACTACATCAATTTATTCCATATACTTGCCTGAACTTGATTAAAGTTTTCATAAGCCTTTATATTGATATATTCTACCATGGTGACCAACTTAATTATACCGATACTTGTAATGTATTATTTTCACCCCTGATAGGGATACCTGGTCATTATTGTTTAGTTGAACTTGTCATTGTTTTGTTAGATTTCAAAAAGACTTTCATTGCTCCTCTTATCATTGCTGCGTGGAACTTTTCCTTCTTAAAAGGTGTTGTTGCGAAGGTTTTAAAATTCATTGTCTTACCTCTGCCATTTTCACTGCTCCCCTTCTTACCTCTGCCATTTTCACTGCTCCCCTTATCACTTAATGCTACCCTGTACACCATATCTCAGTATCTATGCTAAAAACTTGGATACAGCCGAGTTATGGGAGGTATGGCATTTCCTGAGTTTTGTGGCTTCAAGCTGCACCACTAAAGTTAATTGAATTGTCATTTTTTGTAAGGAATTTCCTCACATTTGTGGCTTCAAACTTAGAGTACGTAACGGGGTTCCGAAAAAATATAGCACAACACGTCCTCATGCCCTGCTACAACTGTATAATAATAATAATAATAATAATAATAATAATAATAATAATAATAATAATAGCTGATAGTGTAAGGATTATTGCACACATTGTCAAACAGGTAACGCAGCACTGGTACGGTACAAAAAACCCAGAGAACTTTTTTTTTAAATCGCTCTTAAAAAGTGATTTAGAGTACAGATCTCAAATCCCACTGCACTCATGTTGAAAAGAGCTTTGAAACAGACTTTAAACTTTTAAGTGTAAAAAGTTGTCAGGATGTTAACAATAAAAAAAAAAAAATTACAGGTACGTTGTTTAAACAGTGGAGCCGTATAACGCTCTATGTTTCAAAATTCCACTACTTGCTCTTCAAACCACATCTATATTTAACAGTTTTCTGCAATGAATTCCCTGACTTTTGTAAATGGTTGTAATGCTCGTATTTGTTATGTAAGCAATAACCTATGACAGGTGCGTTGTGAAGCACAGGATCCTAATCCGAGTGCCTTCAAACACACAGAAGTATGGTAAGATAGGACTTACCGCACAGCCTGTTGTAGGTTATTCTGCTCATAAAAGTCCTCTATGTTTATTTAGATTTTTATTTTTGTTTTTTAAATACGATTTTAAACTTTAAATATATTTTTATTGAATATATCCTTCCACAAGTACAAAAAAGTCTGGACACATTGGCTTAAGAACGTATTGCTGCTGAATAAATTGCTCATTTATTTTTGTAGGCATGAACATTTTTGTATCGGTGTAACTGCTTACCTACATGTTTTATATACATGGGTATGTATATTTGATGTTAACAATAGTGATGCTCTGAACCAAGCCTTTGTTTGTTCTCACCATCATTTAGGCTCAGAGACAGGCAGGCTTGCTTACTTGCTTGCTGGATGTTTTTATTTATTTCTTAGCAGACGCCCTTATCCAGGGCAACTTACAATTGTTACAAGATATCACATTATTTTTACATACAATTATCCATTTATACAGTTGGGTTTTTACTGGAGCAATCTAGGTAAAGTACCTTGCTCAAGGGTACAGCAGCAGTGTCCCCTACCAGGGATTGAACCCACAACCCTCCGGTCAAGAGTCTAGTGCCCTAACCACTACTCCACACTGCTGCCCCTACAAACAAACAATTATCTTTAAAATCTGAACCTAAAAGACATCACTCAACCCCCTTCCGTTGCAGCAATATTAATAGATGAAATTTGGAGTCTAAATGGAAACAAAGATAAAACCATACCTATTGTGCCACTATAATGGCACTTGGATGATCTAGCCTAGGTTACACATGTCTATGCCAGGCAACTATAACTCTACAATCCAAAACAAATGATACTGTTCAAAAGCTGTATTTCTTACTCAAACTCTTTGAACAACAGTGTTTCTTTGGTGTCAGAGGGTTAAAGAAAATCTTCAAAAAAAAAGTTTCCTTGAGGAAAATTCTTCAGCAAGGAACCGATCTCTGGCCAAAAATCACCTTGGCTAAAATTATATTCTAGCACAGGGCAAGTACTAAAAGACCTGTTAGGAAAATCACCTCAGGTAGTAACTGTGACTTTCCCTATAATCTGAGTGAGCATTTACTATCCCTATGGTACACAGGTTTATTTTTCACATCTCCCTACAGGAAAGTATGCATTAAGGATACGCATACTGGCTGTTTCTTAAAACCCTGCCAGACAGTGGCTGACATTCAAATACACCTTCCCCTGAATGTGCCAGTAATGTAAAAACCGTTGTTAGACTAGATGATAGACTGAAGTGCCTTTCTAATGGAGAACTGTATGCTGCACACAAAGCTGGTCTATAATACAAAGATCAAGATCATTTATTTAGATAGCTGCTTGAGACACTATGGGAGTGATAAACAGAATTATCATCAACTACGATGTCACAAAACAAGACAGCAATCCGTTATTCAACAGATTTTAATATTGAAAGAAATAAGCACCTTGAAAAGAAAACAGTTTAAAAGAGATGCTGCAGACAGTGACCTTCATCAAGAGATCGAACAAAGAAAAGCGATATATTGAATATAGTTTTACAGCCTTTTAAACTTCTTAGAGACAGTACAATTAAGCAGCACCAACTTTTTTGATGTATTTACGGTATGTAGCTTTGCACGCTTGGGTCTGGTCTGTATTTGTAGGAATGACCTCCAAGGAAATCAGGAGTGCGCTGCATTAAGTGTGATGCTGTCCTTTCCTATGGATCAGAGCTCAGCAAAAACGTGGGCATTAAAACCCACACAACCATATTGCATCTTATCTATTCTGTAAATATCACTGAATACATTAATAAATGTATATAAGCAGTACTCAGCTCAAAAGATACGGTTTTAAAGTAACAATAATAACTCATACAATATCTTGTTATTTCTGAATAGATAATCGTCACCTTCAAAAATATGCAACATATTTTAATGATCAGTCTGTCCCATAAGTGCAGTGTAATGACTGGTTATGACTTTTTCTAAAAAAAAATATAAATAAATAAATAAATAAATAAATAAATAAAAAGGTTTCTGGCTAAGGACTGCCAAAGACAAGACTAAATTGAATATTGTATTATACTCTTGGCAGTCAATTCATTTTTTGTTAACACAGAAAACAAATGCTCCACACAATCATTGGTAGTCAATTGATCATATTTAGGGTACCACTGCACTTGTGAGTAGTCTGAGTGAGGTTATCTGGCAACAAACTCATTCATCGGTGTCATTCGGCTCATCAATGCTTGTCCTAGTGCCTGACTGGTCACAAAACGTTGTCTGGTTAGCTCTTAAAAGTTCCCAGTAGCTCAGCAGCAACAACCTGTCTTGGTAACCCATTCCATACACTCCACTCAAATGTTGAAGTATTTTGTTATTTAAGCACCTAATAAAAAAATGAATTCTAAAACAATATTATAAATAAGAAATGCCTACAAAATGTAGTTGTATGTTGGCTTCAGCTGACAAAATGTTGGCTTATTATTCTTTTAAAACTTAATTTAAGATACATGTTATTTATAAGGACTTTCAGTTAACATAATTCTACAGTACAGGGATTATACTAAGATGAATCCATGTTTTCTTTGCAAACACCTGAACAGTTACAGTATAGAAGAGGGATTCTGAATCACTGACTTCACTTAAGCCCCTTTCACACTGGCATGCTCTACCCGAGTCGGAACCTACCTGGGGCAGGACCTGGTGTCATGCAGGTCGGCTATGCGATTTCGCACTGCTTTTGATAAAGCAGGGTTGACCTGGGTGACAGACGCAAGTAAACAATGCACGTGTCAATGCCCCGGAAGCAGCTTGTTACAGACGCTTCCATCCAAGCTCCTCTGGATTGAACCGTCAGTCCAAATGATTAGAGCAAATGTTTCTTTATCCCTGCTGTAATCTGACTCATGCTCAACCGGGTCAAAGTGTTTCGAGCCACATCCTAAGGTGGGTCGCTGGGACCTGGGTCAACCCGGGTACAACCCAGGTAAGTGCTTTCACACTCTGCTGGATTGTGACCCGGATAGACAGAACACGGGTCGGGACCCGGTTAGGAGTGGCAGTGTGAAAGGGGCTTTAGAGTAAACATTTCCCCCTTATTATTGGCATCAGAGGCCACGTTGGAGCAAGCCCTGAAAGGAGTAGATACAATCTATGTTCTACAATTTATGTTATTGGAATATTTAATCTCTTACCAGATTTTTTAAAATTATTTTAATTTTATAATGCTATTTCTGCTTAGATAATTATTTACCACAAATCTAATGTCCTTTTTCAACCATAGAGCATGATTGAGAAAAGACTCCTAGAAGCTAAATTTCTAAGGTAGTTTTAGAAATGACCATTAGTGGTGTGCAATTATAATTTCGGCATCTCCTGCAACTGTGAAATGAAAAATCTATATATAAAATTATAGGGGATATAAATTACACCCCTCTTAGAAACTGCAGCAAGATGTTTGTTCATGGCATCTAATTTTAAATGTCTTCAAAAAATTGCTACAAAAAGAGGCAGTGGATTTGCAGCATTTACCAGTTACTCAGGTATATAATCGAATTCTCTTTATTTCCAATTCTCTTTTGTTCTTTGTCTTTCTTGTATTTGTATCCTTATTCTACAGATGAAAAGATTATGTAAAAGATGCAGAAGCTGTATTAGGAATTAATCAACCTTGAGAAACTGGACCTGGATTTGCAGGGTAGCATCATTCATTCCATTATTTCGTATAATCTGGTTCTTCCTGTGTAAACCTTTTCCTATTTACTGCACAGAACTTTGACATGATTTCATTTTTTTTTCTTTGATTATGTAATGGTTTTACCAGGTGAGCACCCATTAAGATGAAAAGCTTTTTTTCTGCAAAAGGGTTATTACAGAAAAGCAACAGCACATCCCTCAGGCACTTTAGCAAAAATGATTAACCATTTCACACCTAAAAGAATTATGTTCTATAATTATTATATCTAACTATTATATACATGTTATTAATCCGAGGTAGGGTATTTAAAAAAAAAAAAATGTGATTACTATATTAGGTTAGTACAGAAAAAGATATTAGGTTAGTACAGAAAAAGAGCACTACTTATGGTATTAATAAATACATTAAAAAACAATGTATTTTGTGCTGTATTTTTTTATACACTGCACAATAAGTATACAGTTATTTTTTTCAAAATATAGATGTGGTTTGTAATTTTTCTTCCTTTAAATATGCTTTTGTAAACAAATACACGTTTACAAAAAGCACTTACTCCTGCATTACATACTAGCATAGAGAATTAATCTTTGTGTCATTACAATATGACCATTTTACATAGGAATCACAGTAATAACAATATAAATAATAATTCATACATTCAGCTCTCTGATTTCCATGCTGACAATTTTCTTATAATGGTTAGTGTTCTACATGTCTAAAACTCAATCATGATATTATTTTAGAATACAGATATGTCTTAACTGTAGCATGTGTCCCAACATGCTAATAAACAAGACAAAATCCTGGATATAATATAAACTAAAATAACAGGTATAATTAAATATAATTTGAAGCTCAAGTTTTTTAGACGGCGCTATGTATTATGTTAGTTTTTTTTATATAATAAATATTTTTTGTAGCATTGTACTGTCAAAACATTCAATTTATGCAGTGAAACTTACCTCCATATTCTGATTGACTGGTAAATGTCAAATCATCAATGCCACTTAAATCTTTCTGAACTAAAACAAACAGACAAAAGTTCAATGGTATATTTAAATATATCATTGCATCAGTATACAACATAGTTAACAAATCAAACTAATTGCATATACAGCACTTAATCTTAGCCACACATCAATTAAGACTAATATTGAAAATGTTAAATGAATAAATTAAAAACTGACTCGCATTCACTACATAATATTATAGATAACCATGCATATGCATGCAAAGTCACCCTTTTATAATAGACATCCTTTAGATTCATCATAAAGCCACTCGTTTACCACATTCAGATTTACAATGTCATTTAAATAAATAAATAAATAAATAAATAAATACAATTTAAAAAATTGGTTTGGTTAATGGCTTTTAAATTTGGATTGCTTATTGTGAACACCAAACTGCCTTCCTAGCTTGCACTTAGAAATACATGAAACCTACATAAAATAGAAAAACCTGTAATCAAACATCTTTAATTAAACTGTATTTAGGTAGAACAGCAGGAAGCAGGAGAATTAACAAATACTTTCCTATACAGGAGCATATTTTCCTATTACAATGCTTTAATATGATTACATGATTCAAAGTGACAATTGTTTTGGGGATTGTAAATGTTATAATTATGCCTATTTAACTAATTAAGTGTCTGATCATTTAAAATTTAGTTTAATGCCCTGTATTTGAATTGCAAGTGTCTATGTTTTAAAAAGATTGCATCTACTTTTAAAATGATTAACACTAATTACACTATTAGAATTAAAGAAATATTACTTAACACAGGAAAAAGATGATCCTGTCCAACATTCTGGTGCAGTTTTCATTGGCTAAAATACATTTCAGGATCAATGATAGTCAGTCATATACGGTCCTCTCTCAGTATCTGGCCATGACTTCAACAAGACATTACAAAGATCTGGCAATACTGCCATCAAGTGGTGACAGCCGGGAATAGGATTTTTTTTAATTAATTAATTATTTTTTTTTATATAAATGCTACACAATAGATTATTATTAAACAGAGTATTGGTAATTCTCTGTACTGTATGCCTTTTCTTGTTTTATGTTTCTGATACTCTAACTAACAAAAGAGAGACAGCTTTAATGTTTGTAGTTTTTTCCTAACTTTCATACATTCTAAGCAGGGTTGAAACAATCAATTCTTGTGAGACTAACGATAATTTGTTGTGTTAATTATTTATTATGAAAGATAATTATCGGTAATAATCTAAGGGTATAAATTGTCATGCCATTGCTACCAAGATGTTTTTCTCTTCTCTCTTCCTGTAGACAACTGATTTGTCTATAAATTATATTAGCTGATAATCGATAATTAATAATTAAATTAGCCAACTCTACTGTCAGCCACTTCATTTTTAAAATTCCTTTGAAATTATGTCCTTGAATGTATTATACATGCCAGTCACTGATTTCAGTAATATTTAAAAGTATCTGTGTTGAAATTCAGTTTCTACAGATGCCATTTGTTTGCATTATATTATTGTACGTAAACTTCACAAAATACACCCGAGTAATCTATTTAAAAAAAGAAATGTAACATAATGTAAGGGGTATGTCATATCAGCTAAAAAGGTTTGTAAACAGGCTATTAATATATCCAGAGGTTAGAAATAATGTGGCACTGAAATGGTTAATGTTCACTGGACACCACTCCTAATGGACCTTTATTAAGAGAATCATAAAATAGAACTGTGTACCAACTATAAAGTCCCTATATTGAGTATGTAGTCTGTTCTGTGGCCAGAGTTTAAAGCAACGCAGGAGTGACAGGGTTCATTTTCACTTGACAACACTGGTAATTGATACAACTGTGTAGCACTAAGGCATTAAGACAGTAACTCAGTGTCCTGTCTATGCAGCCGTAACTACAAAAGCCACACAGCGTTAATATGACAACAGGAAAATGTTCTTTTTTTTTGTTTTTTTCCTTGTAACGCCCACGATTGAACTTGACCTACAGAATCACAGACTAGATCTGTGTATTGAGTATGAAGCCAATATCAAAGAGTAATGTCCACCTTCTTGTGCTCCGTCTTTCGGGTGAGACGTAATTGTAAGTGACTCTGCAGCTGATGCATAGTTCACACACCCTAGTCTTTGTAAGTCGTCTTGGATAAAGGCATCTGCTAAATAAACAAACAATAATCCGGGGATGCTTAATAATATACAGTTCTACACAGTATTTCATTTCTATATGCTGCATGAAATGTTATCAAAGTAAAAAATATTGCAGTCTTCCATACAATTATATTGCTTTGTATAGCTGCAGTTTGGAACAGTTTTTGTAATAAGATATTTCAGCACTGACATAAGTGCTACTAGACTTTCTGATAAAAGTACTGTGTGTTAAAGCAGGTAGAGAGCTGCCTGTATGTGTAACAGGGGAAGATACGTCACACCTTTAACTAGTTTTGTGTCCTCTAATAATAAAAATGTGCAAAAGCATGTGAAATGATTCTCTTGTTTCCTGCCTGACCATCAACTGCCTCGTCATACGGTATAATTCTGTGGGAAAACATAAACACAGAGCATGAAGTCTGGTCAGTCAATGCACATAAAGAAAGAAAGTCCACGACAGTTGAGAATTTTTTTTTAGTAGTTTTAACCTCTTTAAAGAGTTACTGTACCACAGAAACTGTATTGCATTGTGATATATAATGACATTGCTGTGGTATGCTACGAGGTAATAATGGAACTCTCTAGTCAATAAAGCATCCATGCTTACTGAGGAAGAAGCCACAGTAATGCCATTACTACTAACTAAGTTATTTAGTTATTTACCTTGGTTTATCTAAAAATAATCATTGCAGTCCAATGAAAGAGCTATGTTTTTGAGAGCAGAGCTCAAGTGTTTGTGTGAAGAATTTCATAAGTAAGCAATGGTTTTAGAACAGTCATCTCAGCTCTGCTTTGTTTACCGTTCCATTACTCAGTAATAACAGAACAACTGACCCATATATAAAAGAACGGGAGAGCAGTGTCTGGTTGTTGTACAGTATCGGATTAAGAATCTTGTGTAATTGCTAATTTATTGTTCAACTACGGTTTAAATCTTGGTATGCAATAAAAGGAAGAGCAGACTACTTTGATTATGCGAACAAACCTTCTGAACTGCAGTCCGATAAACTGTCTGCAAGGAAATCAGAAAAGGGCTCAGCAGGGCCAATCAACTCCGAGCCATCATGAACCTCTCCATCCTGAAATGCAAAGATCACACACATTAGCATGTAACACTAACCACAATCCGCAGCTACTAATGGTGCAGCTTGCCGGGGATTCACAAGAGGATTACGTGTGAGCGTGGCAGTTTTTAAAAGAAACATTACTTAATTTAATTACAAACACAAAGTTTTGATGGCTATGGTTTGCACACCAAGAGATTAATCAGGTGCAGCACAAAAACATTTCAAGTAAAAGTGCTTTTAAAGTTCCAAATGATTATTATCTCTGGGTCTCAACAGGCAAACATTTGCTGTACACAGCCTACATGCTGGAAATATTGGTACTCAGGGTGCCTTTGATCTGCTACTATTTAGCAGATGCTGTCCAGGTTCCAGACAATATACGTGGTGACCACCCAAGCATTATATTTCCTAGGATCTCATGGAGCTTAAGCAACCAAGAAAATTGGGTTTTAACAATTTATGGGCTGTATTAAAGTATGCATTTGTGTTTAGGAGAGGGGAGGCTTATAGTTAAGGGCATGAGCTTGTATGCAGGACTATTTTAGAAATGAATTGAAGAGAAAGAAAAAAGTGGAAATCTATTTAGAAATCCAATTACAATCTTTAATGTGGTCTTTTATCCATGTGGTCTGTCACAGTATTCCTTACTGGTATATAATTTGAAAAACTGATTTAAAAAACATCTTGGCCCCCACAGCTCGCATTTGCACTTATGTTGAGCTCTGGGGCTATTATAGACAAAGCCAGGCGCATGAGTTTATACATGCATCCAAAATAATAAGAATCTTCTCAAAAAACATGCGACAGCTTGCTAGGGGTTCGCAAGAGGATTTTATGTGTTTGGTAGTTTTTACAGGAAAACATTACCAGTACTTTATTTACATGAAGTACACTAAGGCACAATAAAAAAATCTTAACATTAACTTTTTATGAGCAACTGCATTTACTCCAACATACCTGGATTACTGGTTAATTAAAATAACAATACCTGTGCATGTTTCAATTGTAAAATACCTGCATGTATGTTTCCTGTTTTGCTTTTAAACAACTTTGCTTTCTTGTTTCCTAACCTTTTGGACCTGACCTCCTCCTCCCCAGAAATATTGTTGTGTACCTTGAAAAAATCTTCAAATTGCTTGCTGTTAAAGAGAGCAGGGATGTTGGCGGAAAATTGGAGCAGATCTTCAGAGCACTGTCGCCTTTCCTCAATCACAGTCTCATCAAAGCGACCTGCAGCAGCACAACACAGCATTGACCTTAAACTGTACTGAAGCCTTTGTGTTGGAATCTAAACTGGAATCTGCAATCACATTTTAATGTTTCGGATTCTTCTGACAAATACAAACTAGCATTTAAACATCACCTCTTTAAACCCAATGGTTTTCAAAAAGCAAACCTTGTGGGTGCTATAATCTGGTTTAAGACACACAGCTGGGCACATTTACTAGGTAACATATATATATATATATATATATATACATACATACAGTACTGTGCAAAAGTTTTAGGCAGGTGTGAAAAAATGCTGTAAAGTAAGAATGCTTTCAAAAATAGACATGTTAATAGTTTATATTTATCAATTAACAAAATGCAAAGTGAGTGAACAGAAGAAAAATCTACATCAAATCAATATTTGGTGTGACCACCCTTTGCCTTCAAAACAGCATCAATTCTTCTAGGTACACTTGCACACAGTTTTTGAAGGAACTTCGGCAGGTAGGTTGGCCCAAACATCTTGGAGAACTAACCACAGTTCTTCTGTGGATTTAGGCAGCCTCAGTTGCTTCTCTCTCTTCATGTAATCCCAGACAGACTTCGATGATGTTGAGATCAGGGCTCTGTGGGGGCCATACCATCACTTCCAGGACTCCTTGTTTTTCTTTACGCTGAAGATAGTTCTTAATGACTTTCGCTGTATGTTTGGGGTCGTTGTCATGCTGCAGAATAAATTTGGGGCCAATCAGATGCCTCCCTGATGGTATTGCATGATGGATAAGTATCTGCCTGTACTTCTCAGCATTGAGGAGACCATTAATTCTGACCAAATCCCCAACTCCATTTGCAGAAATGCAGCCCCAAACTTGCAAGGAACCTCCACCATGCTTCACTGTTGCCTGCAGACACTCATTCGTGTACCGCTCTCCAGCCCTTCGCGAACAAACTGCCTTCTGCTACAGCCAAATATTTCAAATTTTGACTCATCAGTCCAGAGCACCTGCTGCCATTTTCTGCACCCCAGTTCCTGTGTTTTCGTACATAGTTGAGTCGCTTGGCCTTGTTTCCACATCGGAGGTATGGCTTTTGGCCGCAAGTCTTCCATGAAGGCCACTTCTGACCAGACTTCTCGGACAGTAGATGGGTGTACCAGGGTCCCACTGTTTTCTGCCAATTCTGAGCTGATGGCAGTGCTGGACATCTTCCGATTGCGAAGGGAAGTAAGCATGATGTGTCTTTCATCTGCTGCAGTAAGTTTCCTTGGCCGACCACTGCGTCTCACGGTCCTCAACGTTGCCCGTTTCTTTGTGCTTCTTCAAAGAGCTTGGACAGCACATCTGGAAACCCCTGTCTGCCTTGAAATTTCTGCCTGGGAGAGACCTTGCTGATGCAGTATAACTACCTTGTGTCTTGTTGCTGTGCTCAGTCTTGCCATGGTGTATGACTTTTGACAGTAAACTGTCTTCAGCAACCTCACCTTGTTAGCTGAGTTTGGCTGTTCCTCACCCAGTTTTATTCCTCCTACACAGCTGTTTCTGTTTCAGTTAATGATTGTGTTTCAACCTACATATTGAATTGATGATCATTAGCACCTGTTTGGTATAATTGTTTAATCATACACCTGACTATATGCCTACAAAATCCCTGACTTTGTGCAAGTGTACCTAGAAGAATTGATGCTGTTTTGAAGGCAAAGGGTGGTCACACCAAATATGGATTTGATTTAGATTTTTCTTCTGTTCACTCACTTTGCATTTAGTTAATTGATAAATATAATCTATTAACATGTCTATTTTTGAAAGCATTCTTACTTTACAGCATTTTTTCACACCTGCCTAAAACTTTTGCACAGTACTGTATATACTACCAAATTAAAGTAAAATAAAATGGTTTACCTGACAAAACATACTCAACAGGTTAAGTTAAGGACTCAAAAGTGTGCCAACAAAATTTGTTTCTTGTTACGTGAAATAAAAACAGGTCCAAACTGCATTTTGGTGTAGATACCTAGATAATTCTGAACCATCGGACCATATTCAAGAATTTAATCCAGTGCCAAGTTTCTTAATGTTGATGCTACAAAGCTTCAAATAAATAGCGTATTTATTAGTAATGTCTTCCTAGTTCTATAACTTCAGCAGTTTGTTATCCCTTTAACAAAAAGATTGTGTAAACTTACCACTGTGGTAAATGCTTTGTGAATATAGTTCAATTTTTCCTACCTGCAATGATTACCACTGGGTGGAATGGATGCACAAGGACAAGAAATGCCTTTACTGTAGGGCCACTTGGTAAGTCATCAGTTTAGCTGATATTTGATACCAAGTTCACAGATAACAGCCTGAGACATTTTGCTAGACTGGTTTCTTTGTGCAGTGCAGTATGCTAATGACAATTCAACAGCCTGGCAACTAATGTGCAGTTAAGGCCACAGTTATTTACCTTGGACAATGCATTTTAATCAGTAACTCACGCAATAAATAAAAAAATTAAAAAGCAATAGTGTAAGAAATCATTAATAATAATAATAATAATAATAATAATAATAATAATAATAATAATAATAATAATAATAATAATAATAATAATAATAATAATAATAATCTAGTAAGTTAACACATTACTGTATTCAGACAAGAGACATGCAAGAAATCTTACCAAAAACTTTGGCTTTGGCAAAGGGTGGAAAGAGTTCTGACTGCCTGTATAGATTTTTATGAATCTGCCAAAGGTCCTTGTGCAGCTTCTTAAAGTCGCTATATCTCTTCCAGACAATTATCTGAAATAGAAAGAAAAGACATGATCAGACATAACCAGCATCTGATTCAGGAGTTCCAGGTGCACCTCTTGTTTACAGCTTTTGGCTGCATATTTTTAATATGCATCAGTCCTAAACCTGCAGAACACATGTCTTGCAGAGGCTGTTGAAGGAAACACTGATAATGTAACATTGGGACACACTGCTGCACTATGTAATCAATGCAGAGATTGTGTTACTAAGAGCAGTAGTTTCAAGGTCAGGTCCAATGCCAGTTAAAAGGAGTTTTGAAACAGCTTTGAAAAAAATCGCAGTACAGTGCAAGAACCAAAAAAAAACAAACAATCTCCATTGTTGTATAGTACTGTGCTAATCACCTCGGTGGTCATCTATTCAGGAGTCAAGTTATTGCCTTGGCCCTATGGGTTTACTGTACCTTAATTACCTCATGTGTTTTTATTTCTCTAATTAAACTAACAGTATGTTGATTATACTATTTATTTATAATTAGGGTTTCTGTTATTCAATGTTTATTTTTAGACACTTTGTGGTTTTTGTAGAATGGTCAAACATCAGTGCTTATCAGGGCTTTTTAGGGAAGCAACAAAGGGTACATTTTAGCCTCGAAGGTTCAGAACACATTACCGAAGGAAGGTTCGGACCTTCAATGGTACCAATTTGCATGATTTACTGGTGACGTCACCATAGCTACTTGTTTATTTTATTGAAAATCCTATTATTTTACAGGTAATCCATATAAATGGAATAAAACATTCACATGTAGTTTAAAAATACATTATATAGAACAGTAATCATGTTTTTATAATTTAAATAAAAATACACATTGTTTATTTACACAGAATTGATGCTGCTTGCGAGTAAGCTTGCATTGCAGCAGCACTAACTGCAGCGGACTTAGGCAAAACAAACTTAATTTAACAGTCACCGTTCCAAGCAGGTTATCATTTTACTACTACTACTACATATTAATAATAATAATAATAATAATAATAATAATAATAATAATAATAATAATAATAATAATAATATGAACTTGTGCTTGTCAAGTGACCCCAGAGATTGGTTGTGCCTCGATGATACATCAACAATTGCTAGCAGTTTGCATTCAACTTTTTTTTTTTTTTTTGGTCGTCTGGGCATTTAACAAAAAAATCCCAAACAGCAGAGGGGTTTCAAGACATTTCTTTCAATACAGCTTACGCTATACAATGCTTTGCTGTTGAGATGGCGAATGAAGAAATTAAAGGTTTGCCTCTGGAAAACACGAGCTGGAGGGGCGGTCTGTGCTCAGTTTTCGAAATTAAAATTATTAGTGTTAGCATAAATTGTGGATGTTGCAAACATATTCTACCATAGCACTTCTCTTACATTGTCTAGTACATATTTTACCGACACACTACAACCGCTAATTCGAATTCCTGGCTAGCGAACAAACCTTCGAACTTTCTAACACAACCCTAGGGCTTTTATTATTTATTTATTTATTTATTTTAAATTAATTGACTGCTTCTTTCTGATACTGCTCAAAAAGATACATACAATACACATTATTACACCAACATAACCAGGTTCACTAGCATGAGCTTTATGAAGGAAGATGCTGAACTGCAAAGAACCAGCTCTACTTATACATCCCAATGTTAAACAGCAGCTCACTAAAGCCAAACCAAGTGTCAATATCAGCAACTGAAAACACAAATTACCTCTGGAAAGTATTAATGTCACCACTGGGAATCCACTAACAGTTATGTTACCACTCTGTAAAAGTGTATTCTTTTTATTGTATTGGGGAATATGTTAAAAAAATAGCTTTCTCCAAAAGTTGTTTCATATTCTTACAATTACATTATTTGTATATGTTTTGATTCAAACACAGGCTCCCTTGAGAAAGATATGTGCAACATATCGAAACGTTGGGCAGCTGGCTCTTTGAGCTAAAATATATTATTGTGTTTTATACATATCATCCTACAAAGGAAATGCATGGAGGAAGTGAGAGGCGGACTGGAGTATTACACCAATCCAGGAGGGCAAGACAGGCGGATAATAAACTTAAGAGACTGACGGCACAGAGAGCTAAGTATCGTTCTCATCAAAACTTTATAGATACTTGTATAGATAATGTGGTAGTTCCAACTGGCTTTAAAATAAAACTAAGCGTAAACATGAAGACTAGTGAAGCAGAAAGATTAAATGTAAATCAGATATTAAAAGAGACTTCGTTTAAGCTAAATTGACATCGGCAAGGCGAATTAGAGAAATAAGTAATGAAATAGAGACAGTAATAAATGACATAAATTGCATGTTCCCTCCATCAGAAATGAGACAGTTACTTCGTAAAGTAGACAACCTTGAGAACAAAACAAGAACATTTGAACAACAAAAAGTTAATGAAATTACACAAATTAATAGGTCAACCGGGATTACAAAATAGAATAGGTCTAGAAAAAATTAATTTCAAACCATAATTCAGAGAATAAGGAAAACACTGCTGAAAATCTTTCGTATAGAATGCTTGAGCAATACGAGTATAAGAGTTATGACGACTACAACATAGTTCAAATAGAGAAGGACGGGAACTGTTTCTTTAGATGTTTAAGTGTAGTTTTATATGGTTCACAAAATTACCATCAAACAATTAGACATAATATAATAGAACTAATGGAAAGCAATATAAAACAATATGAAATGTACATCGACTCAGTGACCCATATTGAAAAAATGAAATTAAGTGACAGGAGTATAGATTCTTGGGCTACAGAGGCAGAAGTTATGGCGGCTGTAGATCTCCTAAATAGGCCCATACATGTATACATAGACTTAAAGAATAAGGACTGTTTTAAATACAAAGGCACAATAGAAGCTATTAAAAATAAGAATGATCCAATTAATCTTTTATACAACAATAACCATTTCTCAGTTATTGTATTTAAAGACAATGGAACCGGAAGAAAATCTGAATACTGTGGCATAATTAAGAAAGATAATCAAAATAAATCTAAAACAGTAAAAATAAACCAGGTTAATAATAATATGCGAAATAGGGAATTAAACATGACTAAGACAGAGAATTCAAAACATAAAGATAGAAGACCCAAAAATAGACATGGTACCAAATACACAAAAGATAAGACAGAAGATATAGTATTTAATTTATCAAGTAAAACTTTAACCACATCCCAAAAAGCAGTACTGAGTAAAGGACTTAAGTTTATACCGACTAAAAGATACATCGATAAAGATAAACTAGCCACTGAATTAAAGGAGTGGGAGAGACGCATGAGATTAGCGGAATATTTTTTCAATGAAAATATCTCAGATTCAGAGGGTAATTATGGGCATGGGATTAAAGTTAATAGTACAAGCACATGGACTCCTCCGGATGGAAGAGATAAATGGTTAGATATGTATATTGAAGTAGTTAAACAAGAAATAATAGTAGGACTAAAGAAAATCTAACCAATATTGAAGAACAAGCTATGACTGAGTTGTTAAATGATGATGATATAATGATAAGACCAGCAGATAAAGGCTCAGGAATAGTGATAATGAACACAGATGACTATATGAAATCTGTAGAATGTGAATTAAATAATACAGATACATATGAAGAAGTTAAAAGCAATAAGATCAATAAATCGGTAAAAGAGGTTAAGGAAATTGTGGAGAGACTATACAATAAAGGAATTATATCAAAAGACTTAAAAAAAATACATGCAGCCACATAATGCAAGAACAGGCCTAGCAAGAGGAAATCCTAAAATGCACAAAGAAAATCACCCTATGCGAATGATAGTCAGTACAAATGATAGGCTGTGTGGTCCAGTGGTTAAAGAAAAGGGCTTGTAACCAGGAGGTCCCCGGTTCAAATACCACCTCAGCCACTGACTCATTGTGTGACCCTGAGCAAGTCACTTAACCTCCTTGTGCTCCGTCTTTCGGGTGAGACGTAATTGTAAGTGACTCTGCAGCTGATGCATAGTTCACACACCCTAGTCTCTGTAAGTCGCCTTGGATAAAGGCGTCTGCTAAATAAATAAATAATAATAATAATCATCCAACACACATAATAGCTGAAATAGCAGAAAAACAACTTAGGTCGCACGTTGAGAAATTACCAAGCTATGTTAAGGATACAACACAATTTTTAAAAAGACTTGAATCAATAAAACACAACCTTCCAGAGAATACAATTTTATTTTGCATGGATGTAAAATCCTTGTACCAAGTGTCCCTTGTAAAGAAACTTTAGAAGCTTGTCAAAAAGCACTAGATAATAGACTAGATAAATCAATACCAACAGCAGAGGCGCTGAACATGATCAACATAGTTTTAGAAAACAGTTATTTTACATTTGTTGATAAGAATTACAAACAAAATGATGGTACAGCAATAGGATCTAAATTAGGAATGCATTTTGCCAGTACGTACATGGGGAAATGGGAAGAACAATTACTTAGAAAATCGGAAAGAGAACCTTTAGAATACATTTGGTTTGTAGATGATATTTTTGGGGTTTGGACATATGGAGAAGAGTCTCTTTTCCAGTTTCATAAAATAGCAAATGAAATACACAGTAATATTAAGGTGGACCTTCGATGGACAAGGAAAGAAATAGAATTTTTAGATACCATAGTAAAACTTGAAGAAGGTTCAATTGAGACTGACCTCTTCTGTAAACCTACTGACATGCACCAGTATTTACACATGTCCCCTGCACATCCGATACACACTAAAAGGGCAATCCCAAAGGATCTAGGAATAAGAATACTGAAGAATATGCTCAAAAGAAAGTGACTATGTAAAACAAAGAAATGTATTAAAACAAATCTTAAAAAAGAGGATACAAAGAAAGAATTATAGAGACAGAGTTAAGAAAAGTGGATAAACTAAAAAGAGATGATCTACTAGATTATAAACATAGAGATAAAAAGGTCAAAAGAGTCCCATTAATAATGACTTACTCTAAACTTTTGCCCAATATTTCTAAGATAGTTTGGAAACACTTGCGGATTCTACATAATTCAGAAAAATTTAAAAAAGTATTTCTTAAGGCCCCAGTTGTAGCATTCAAAAGAGAAGCTAATTTAGGTGATATTTTAGTTCACAGTAAACATAAAAGAATAATTGACAAAATAGGTTCTACGAACATGTGCACTAGTAGATGTAAAGTGTGTAAATACATGGACAAAAGTAAAAATATAATTAAACATAAGAACACCACATATCCACTAAAAACTAATTACTACTGTAAAAATAACAATGTTGTTTATGGAATAGCCTGTGAAAAATGTGATGAAATCAAATATGTTGGAGAGACTGGAACTACTTTATATAAACGAATTCAGAACCACCTTTCATTAATTAGAAATAAAAAAATGAATGAACCAATAGTACAGCACTTCACCAGTCAAGGACATGGCATAAATGATGTAAAGTTTGTAGTATTAGAACAGCTAAAATTAGACAATGCGACATATAGAAGAATAAAAGAAAGTAAATGGATAAATAGACTGAACACGATTATGCCAGCGGGACTCAACAGAAAAGAATGAACTAATTAACTTCAATAGATATATAACATTTAAATAAATAAACAAAGTTTGTTCAAAAGTTGTGCATGCTGATGCGCTGGGGAGGCCAAATCTAGACTGATCCTCAGAGCCAGCATTGCATTATATAATAAAAATATAAATTTATATGAAGTAATGTTAATTAGAATTAATACAGATTCAAAGATAGAAGTAAAAATGTCACAATATATAGAACAGCATTACATCATGTAAGAATAAATCATAGATTTGAATGTAAACAATAACAAGTAGTTGTCATGCCGTCAGAAACCTATAAATACCTCCAATGTTTTGATTCAAACACAGGCTCCCTTGAGAAAGATATGTGCAACATATCGAAACGTTGGGCAGCTGGCTCTTTGAGCTAATATATATATATATATATATATATATATATATATATATATATATATAGTGAGAGGGTAGTCCTGGGGGAAAAGAAAACAGGACTACACCTCCCAGAAGGACATGGGCTGAAAAACCCTAAGTTAATAGTAAATGTTATTGGTTAATTGTTTTATTAGTAATGATCCCCTGCACCTGGCTATCATTGTCAATTAGAGCCAGGTGCAGGGTATTTAAAGAAAGCAGCCAGTCGGTTTGGGGCTGCTGTGTGGACAGCCCACTTGCTAGGGTGTGCAAGTGTATGAAGAGGAAGGTACTGTGTGGAAGCCTTGTTGGGATTTGGGTTATTTGTTTAAAAACTGTGTGTTTTGTTTTTGTTTGATTTTGGTTTTTTGCAGGTAAACAGCTTAGCTCTCCTGTTATAGTTTAGGTTCCTGTTTTGTGTTTTAGTTTAGTGCTCAAGAAAAGAGTTAGGTGCTTGTTTATTTTGCTTTTGTGTTTGTTTTTTAAAAAACATAGCGCGTCAGCGCTTAAACCTCAATTTCCTGTTTCCTGTGTCCTATATTAATTGCTCAGAGAAAAAGCTTTTAACAAAGTAATAAAAAATGTTCTCAAAAAGATAGGTGTCAGAATTATTGGCACCCCTAAAGATTCTTATAAATAAAATGAAACAAAATTAAATCTGCATTAACATTCTACTTCTTTAAGTTCATCTCAGTCTTAAGGAACTGTATTGTGGCCTTCCACAGCTTCCTGTTTCACTGGGGTAAAAAAATGAGGCAACACGCATATGAAATCCATTTGTCATCCATCACCATGGGGAAAGGCAAAGAACTCACAAATGAAAAGAGACAAATGGTTGTTGACCTTCATAAATCAGGCAATGGGTACAAAACAATAGCTAAAAAACAAAATAAACAACTTACCACTATTAGGGCAATAATTAAGACGTTCAAAACCACTGGAACAGTGGTAAACTTGCCTGGTAGAGGACGCAAGTTTATCTTGCCCCCACGCACAGTGAGGCAGATGGTTTTGGAGGCAAAGGGAAATCCAAGGGCCACAGTTGGAGAATTACAGAACTTGGTTGCTTCTTGGGGTCACCAAGTCTCCAAATCTACAATTAGACGCCACCTCCATGCCAATAGGCTATTTGGAAGGGTTGCCAGAAAAAAGGTTTTATTGAGCGCAACCAACAAACGTAAGCGCCTGGAGTTTGCTAAATGGCATTGGCACTTCGATTGGAACCAGGTGCTATGGTCAGATGAGATGAAAATAGAGCTCTTGGATCTTCCAGCAAGACAATGACCCCAAGCACACATCAAAATCCACAAAGAAATGGTTAATTGACCACAAAATCAACATTTTGCAATGGCCATCTCAGTCTCTGGGCTTGAACCCCATTGAAAACCTGTGGTTTCAATTGAAGAGGGCAGTCCATAAGCGCACACCGAAGGATATCAAGGATCTGGAAAGGTTCTGTATGGAGGAATGGTCTAAGATCCCTCCCAATGTGTTCTCCAATCTCATTAAGCATTATAGAAAATGACTCAGTGCCGTTATCCTTGCAAGGGGAGGGTGCACAAAGTACTGAAAACAAGGGTGCCAATAATTGTGACACTTCATTTTTTTTGGAAATAAATTTATAATTTGAGAAATGTGTGATTTTGGTTGATTCCATTGAATCATTAATAAAGTCAAATATATTCCACATGTTGGAAAATTACAATATGGCTCAGTACTGGTATTATTTATTTTATACAGTCTTTTTTGCTCATCTTTATCAAGGGTGCCAATAATTTTGGAGGTGACTGTGTATATACAGTACTGTGCAAAAGTTTTAGGCAGGTGTGAAAAAATGCTGTAAAGTAAGAATGCTTTCAAAAATAGACATGTTAATAGATTATATTTATCAATTAACTAAATGCAAAGTGAGTGAACAGAAGAAAAATCTAAATCAAATCCATATTTGGTGTGACCACCCTTTGCCTTCAAAACAGCATCAATTCTTCTAGGTACACTTGCACAAAGTCAGGGATTTTGTAGGCATATAGTCAGGTGTATGATTAAACAATTATACCAAACAGGTGCTAATGATCATCAATTCAATATGTAGGTTGAAACACAATCATTAACTGAAACAGAAACAGCTGTGTAGGAAGAATAAAACTGGGTGAGGAACAGCCAAACTCAGCTAACAAGGTGAGGTTGCTGAAGACAGTTTACTGTCAAAAGTCATACACCATGGCAAGACTGAGCACAGCAACAAGACACAAGGTAGTTATACTGCATCAGCAAGGTCTCTCCCAGGCAGAAATTTCAAGGCAGACAGGGGTTTCCAGATGTGCTGTCCAAGCTCTTTTGAAGAAGCACAAAGAAACGGGCAACGTTGAGGACCGTAGACGAGTGGTCGGCCAAGGAAACTTACTGCAGCAGATGAAAGACACATCATGCTTACTTCCCTTCGCAATCGGAAGATGTCCAGCTGTGCCATCAGCTCAGAACTGGCAGAAAACAGTGGGACCCTGGTACACCCATCTACTGTCCGGAGAAGTCTGGTCAGAAGTGGCCTTCATGGAAGACTTGGCCAAAAGCCATACCTCCGACGTGGAAACAAGGCCAAGCAACTCAACTATGCACAAAAACACAGGAACTGGGGTGCAGAAAAATGGCAGCAGGTGCTCTGGACTGATGAGTCAAAATTTGAAATATTTGGCTGTAGCAGAAGGCAGTTTGTTCGCCAAAGGGCTGGACAGCGTACACGAATGAGTGTCTGCAGGCAACAGTGAAGCATGGTGGAGGTTCCTTGCAAGTTTGGGGCTGCATTTCTGCAAATGGAGTTGGGGATTTGGTCAGAATTAATGGTCTCCTCAATGCTGAGAAGTACAGGCAGATACTTATCCATCATGCAATACCATCAGGGAGGCATCTGATTGGCCCCAAATTTATTCTGCAGCATGACAACGACCCCAAACATACAGCGAAAGTCATTAAGAACTATCTTCAGCGTAAAGAAGAACAAGGAGTCCTGGAAGTGATGGTATGGCCCCACAGAGCCCTGATCTCAACATCATCGAAGTCTGTCTGGGATTACATGAAGAGAGAGAAGCAACTGAGGCTGCCTAAATCCACAGAAGAACTGTGGTTAGTTCTCCAAGATGTTTGGGCCAACCTACCTGCCGAGTTCCTTCAAAAACTGTGTGCAAGTGTACCTAGAAGAATTGATGCTTGATGCTGTTTTGAAGGCAAACGGTGGTCACACCAAATATGGATTTGATTTAGATTTTTCTTCTGTTCACTCACTTTGCATTTAGTTAATTGATAAATATAATCTATTAACATGTCTATTTTTGAAAGCATTCTTACTTTATAGCATTTTTTCACACCTGCCTAAAACTTTTGCACAGTACTGTATCTCAATACTTCCGTATACAGTACTGTCGACATAAAAATATTAATTGCAAGTTAAATGAGAGAAGAATGTCCAGCTTTTGTCCTTGTCCACTGACACAGCGTGGAGATGAGTTGGAGCTGCACATGAGCAATGTGAAATTCTATTGAGTAGCCTGGATATCGGTTGAAACGGGTTTGGTATCCCGAATACAGCTTAATCACGCATACTACTCCGCATATACTGGATACAGCTATCCAGGATATTACAAAGGAGGATGTGAATGTCAAGTTTAGAGGGAAAGTGTAAAGCAAGTATCCAGGATACCAATCAAGTTTCCAGTGCATGCCAACGCCACAGGTGATAATGAGGTGAGGAAGTGGATAAGATTAACAGAGCGATGTGGTTAAATATGTGTATTTAAAAAAAATAATAATTATAATTCTGCTGTGCTGCCATCCTCACCCCCCACTGTGACTTTCCACCTGTTAATTATTCTAGTTGGAGGCTGCTGGAATTCTTTTTTTACTTCCTGTGCAACAGGTATTAGGACCCTACCTGACATGCGACAGACAACAATGTGTTGCATAGGATAAGTAAGGTTAGAAGCCCTGCTGCATATGAAAATTACAGCGCAGTGGCAAAAAAGTGGGTTAAAGAGAATCTAAAGTCCGAAAAAACATAAGATAATAGGATTGTAAGAATTTTGCTTTTGTTTTCGGAACCCTTGACGTGTTACAGAACAGTTTGCAATAAACCCATTACCTTACCTTTGCTGTAAATAAGACATCCAGATTGTAGTGACAGAAAATCATCAAGGGAATACATTGCGCTCCTTATTCTTGGGGGCTTTTGTCAGGAGAAAGAGAATTTCTCTAATAAACATTGTAGTGTATCCAGATAATGCTCCCTCCAGCAACAACGCTGCTTGTTTTCTGTTACTACATTTCCAGCATTGCTTTAGGATGAAAATGTATCTATATAGACTAAATTGTTCAGCAAATGAGCTCAAGTTGATTTATGAATATGTGAATAAAAAAATATCAAAAATCAGGATTACATTCAAAATATATACTGATGCACACTGAAAACGCAATAGTAAGTTTTACATCAATAGCTCATTGGGCACATACATAATGTTATTTACATTTTAAATAGTGAGCAGATAGGTTTGTTGATTGTTTGAGTAGTATTGTCCCTTGGGATAACAAAATACTGAGCTCAAGTCATGTGATTTCAGAAAAATGCTCAGTGGTTGGTATTTGAGTGGAGTTAAAATTGCCAAAATGAGTTGATTAAGAATCTGTATCATGATTTTAATTAACGCAAGAACAGCAAATGATACGACTATGCCTCACTTGAGTAATGAAGATCGCCTGGTTGCTATCGGCATGATTGAAGGCGGCCTGTCTGTGAGAGAAGTTTTCTGGAGAATGTTGAAGCAAAACGTCTCAGTCAGCAGACTAGTCCTGAGAAACCAACATAATTCAACATATACTGTTAAGATATAATTCAGGTTCTACATATTTGCATCCATCTCTTCACTCAGTCCAGTAAAGGCCACAGTGCTTTCTTGTATGTTGTTATTCTTTTAATAATTAGTCTTTAAGAAGCCTTTACCTCTTGCACATCCTCAGGATTCCTTCTGGAGATGATCTAGAAACAGAACAAAAGGGAAATAATCAGTAAGGAACAGCTGAGGCAAATGAAACCCAATGCAAACCACTTAAAAACCTATCTTTGCCAACTGGGAAATGTCTACAAAAAACAGGAAGATCCAGTGGCACTGTAAATTATTACAACACACACAGACACAGTAACACAGACATCTAATGTGTCCATTCAAATGTACATTTTGTCCTCTTGTTTTTTTACAAATAATCCAAGGTATAGAAATGTATGCTCTGTTAATCCAACAATGCAGGCATTATTCTGTGTGGAACTGGAACGCAGCCTTCTTCAAACAGCCATCATAATTTGTTACTGCTCATAAGGGATCATATTTTTGGTTTTTATAATAATGAACTGCATTTAAGGTTAATATACTAGATTTAACAGAGGTTTTTTTTAGCAGGTATAATAACTATATATACACGACCCCGATTGCAAAACTAGTTTACGATGTTATTAGCCTGAGGCATTCTGAGTATACATTTTGGTGACATCATGACTATGTTAATAACTAAATTACTGTTAATAAACATAGTTTATTTAAAAAATGTATATTTTAAAGAATCTCCCTTTCATTTAACAGCGTCTCTGCTCCAGTCCCCATGCTGGATCTTTGGTTTCGGTCAAGAAGCCAGGTGGCGTAAGGATGTAAGGCACGCCTCTCTTATTAAAGGGGCCCTCTAAGGGTTTTCAGTAGAAAATGAATTTCTGTTGCATGTTCTTTTTCTTTTGATCATAATAGCAGGAGATTCACATGAAGTAAAATAAGACATGAAAATTTTGGCTGGTATTCAATTCGGCGGATTTTTACATTAGGGGACTTTTTTCACAGCACATTCACAAAAAGTTTTGCATTTATACTTTTAATTCCAAAAACATTTAAATAAATGTTTACTTAATTAAATATGTCTGCAAAAACAGTATCTCATTTACAGTAACTCGTTATAGCATCTGCAATGTAACTGCAGCAACTTGGAGAACAACAAAGGCGGCCTTCTAATCAGTTACAGTATTTATTGCTCTTATATGGCCCTTAATTTTAAGAACGAGTGAACTTTTATGACAAGCATTTGCTGTCTCAGTTTTAAAACTATGGTTCACAACATAACACAGTGGAACTGTAGGGCAGTACTGCCACATGTGAAATCTTTAACAATAAAGCTGAAATGAAAATGCTTTTATTTGCTCGAAGTCATTTCAATCTGGTTAATAGACTAGAAAGCACTAGCAAAAGCAGCTGAATACGGTGCAAAACATTTAAACTTTTTTTTTTGTTTCTGGACTTTGCGATACCTGCACAATGCCTGCATTAACAGTCGTATCGACAATAACAATCAACCATTTCTTAAAAAAGAACACAAAAATGCTTAACATAAAACAGAACAGTCCTACTACAGTAGCAGGCAGTTTTACAGTGCCTCTGGGTTTCTGATCGCATCATCAATTTCACATTTTTTAAATCCATTGATGGAAATGTCCGGTCAACTTTTAATGTTTTCAAGCAAATTGGCTTCATCACTGCCACTCTCATATCCAGTTTGATATCTGACACATTATTTCTCTTGTTCTGCGCTTCTTGAACCTTTTCTGTATACCAGTCTGACAGAGGGTGGGATCAAAATAGGCAATAAAGCCCAAATAAAGTATCTGCCCGTTACAGGGTATTGCCTAGGTTAAGATGTGCGCTGTATTTACACATGTCCTCTGCACATCCGATACACAAAGGGTCTAGGAATAAGAATACGAAGAATATGCTCAAAAGAAAGTGACTATGTAAAACAAAGAAATGTATTAAAAACAAATCTTAAAAGACGAGGATACAAAGAAAGAATTATAGAGACGGAGTTAAGAAAAGTGGATAAACTAAAAAGAGATGATCTACTAGATTATAAAACTAGAGATAAAAAGGTCAAAAGAGTCCCATTAATAATGACTTACTCTAAACTTTATTTCTAAGATAGTTTGGAAACACTTGCGGATTCTACATAATTCAGAAAAATTAAAAAAAATATATTTCTTAAGGCCCCAGTTGTAGCATTCAAAAGAGAAGCTAATTTAGGTGATATTTTAGTTCACAGTAAACATAAAAGAATAATTGACAAAACAGGTTCTACGAACATGTGCACCAGTAGATGTAAAGTGTGTAAATACATGGACAAAAGTAAAAATATAATTAAAACATAAGAACACCACATATCCACTAAAAACTAATACCTACTGTAAAAATAGCAATGTTGTTTATGGAATAGCCTGTGAAAAATGTGATGAAATCAAATATGTTGGAGAGACTGGAACTACTTTATATAAACGAATTCAGAACCACCTTTCATTAATTAGAAATAAAAAAATGAATGAACCAATAGTACAGCACTTCACCAGTCAAGGACATGACATAAATGATGTAAAGTTTGTAGTATTAGAACAGCTAAAATTAGACAATGCGACATATAGAAGAATAAAAGAAAGTAAATGGATAAATAGACTGAACACGATTATGCCAGCGGGACTCAACAGAAAAGAATGAACTAATTAACTTCAATAGATATATAACATTTAAATAAATAAACAAAGTTTGTTCAAAAGTTGTGCATGCTGATGCGCTGGGGAGGCCAAATCTAGACTGATCCTCAGAGCCAGCATTGCATGATATAATAAAAATATAAAGTAATGTTAATTAGAATTAATACAGATTCAAAGATAGAAGTAAAAATGATGTCACAATATATAGAACAGCATTACATCATGTAAGAATAAATCATAGATTTGAATGTAAACAATAACAAGTAGTTGTCATGCCGTCAAAAACCTATAAATACCTCCAATGTTTTGATTCAAACACAGGCTCCCTTGAGAAAGATATGTGCAACATATCGAATATATATATATATTAAATTTTTAAAAAAAACCTAACCCCTCCCCCAGGATACAGTCCGCACCCCCCAGTTTGAGAACTGCTAATCTAGACTAACTAAGACTAGTGCTAACTGGGGTCTCCAGAATTGTTTCATATGACTAAATCCAATTTACTAACCTTAAAATCGGGACAGGATTGCATCTCATTTACAAACTAGTCCCAGAGGCTAGTTGCCAACATACATTCAATCAATCCATTATCATCACCATTAGTTCATATGTGTAACACACATTACATGAACAAACAGTCTGGACAAGCTTTCTTAGTTATAGGCATTAGAAATCAACACATGTCCTTAACAAAGTACTTGCAAATTCAAATCCCACCCAACTTCTCTCACAGACAGGCCGCCTTAAATCATGCCAATAGCAACCAGGCGATCTTCATTACTCAAGTCAGTCACGTAGAAAAGAGACAGAGCTTCGGTACACTAACTCATTGACCCAGAGGGGAAATGATGTGGCACCACAAATTCACTAATTCACGCACTAACCGGACTTGTGTATGTGTTTTGTGTTTAATGTGGGGATACAAGAACGGGACTATTTCGGGACCAGCTTGGGGATTATAAATGTAAGTAATACACGCCGCTGTATTACTTACCATCATTATTATTTCCTATTTGTTTTGCCGTCAGGCACTGTACAAAAACAACTAATAAAAACAAACCTTTTCACCTGGATTATAATTGTCTGTCTGTTCTTTAATCACCTGTACCTTTACGCTATTAACCACTGTGCCACAGTCCCTCAAAGTACTTTATGGCTAAATATTTATGCAACACTTAAATCTAAATATATGTATACCTACATTCTGAATATTTTAATTACAGTTCCTGCTTCCTTTTTTACATGTCTTCCAACACATACAGTACAGAGTTCCAGACTGACCAAAGCAAGAACCTGGCTTGGCATTCACTAGATATCTCAATCTCTGCCACCAGAGGGCAATGAAGTGAACAGCTTTCCTATTTACATATAAAGTACATACATAGGAATGTATAGGATTAAATGAAAACTACAGGGAATAACACTCAGCACTACCACTGATTTAAATGAACATTTAAAAAAAAAAAAAAAAAAAAAAAAACATTCTTGCAAGTTTCTCTGATGTTTATAATTGAGTCCCAGAATTTATTTTCACTCAGTTTTTAAATGTTGTCCTACCTGTGTAGGTATTTTAAAAAATGGCCTGTTCGACTATTTACTGTACAGAAGAACAGATATGTTCGTTCATTTTAGTTTATAATAGCAATGTAGTTTATAAAAGCAATACTGTAATACAATGTTATACACTGTTTGTAAACATTGATAAAAATGTGTTTTGTAATGTAACAAAACATTGCTTGCGATACCGGTACCTGTCATACTAACAGAAACAGTAACTACAAAGTTGTGTCATCTATTTTGTGTTACAGAAGGTACAGTAACTATTTTGGCACTCTTTTCCTTGTTACACAGGGAAAACGTTTTTGATGCAACCTTTCACCTTAACATTCAACTATTTATTTAAAAGCAATTTTGTCAAAGTCCTTTTTGGGCTTGATTTCACTTTTGATGTTTGAACAGACACTTCTGTATTTTCAGTGGAGTGCTAAAAACAGGAAATGAGTTCTGTGTGGTGTTTCAAAAAAGAGATGGTGTAGATATGGTAGGAGTGTTGGGTAGAGACTTAAACTGAATTGAAACATGAAACAAAAATAACTAACACACAGTAAAACAGCGGGATGTTACATTATTATTATTATTATTATTATTATTACACAATGTACTTCAAAATGGCCTTCTGTAATTTGTTTATTTGCTTAATCTGCATTGGTTGCGAGTGTATGGCGGCATTTTGAAGCAGAAACTGATTACTCTGCCGTCTTTTTGATTAAGTGAACAACTTAAAGTTGTGCTGCATTTTTAAGCAGTGTTATGCTTAAAATACAAATGTAACAAAAGCTGTTGTAGTTGACATTGCGTAGGCTACATTTTCTTTTGTACTGTATAGGTAGAAGTTATACAGTACACTGTTTAATAATCACATCCGTCGTGGATGATTTGATTCTTAAGATTACTTATATGATTACAATTAGCAAAAGCGTGCCTCCGTGCATCAGCAGTTTAAATACAGTATACAAATGTCAATGGTGATCAATCACTGAGGACAACACATCAAAACAATCAAAACAAGTCCTCCTGGGTAAGCAACTTGTTATATGATCGGTGTTACTTGTAATGGCCTTTGAATTAAAATGACATTACAGTACAGTATTTTACTGTCACGACTACTTCTGCATTTAAGCATCTGTGGCTTATTTTCAGTTGTGATGCAAATCTCACAGTTTTTCACTAACCAGAGATACGAAGCTTCACAATCCCCCCTCCTCCTCCTCACCGCGCCACAATCCCCCCTTCCTCACTGTGCCCTCACACAATGACACTGCTGTACTCAGTATGTAGTCAATCAATGTGTATTCACTTTATTGAAACACATTTTCACTAAAAGAGAACACAAAAAAACATACCTGCACAATGCAGTGGCGCAGTCACTGTTTGATTACAAACGTGTCCAGTGTTCCCTGCATCATTGCACAATCCTGTTCATTTTTTAACTGCCCTGTCTTGTTCTAGTAGTTTACAATAGCTTACTTGCACCATCATTTATTATTGGTATCCTATTGATATCGGCTGATATGGTTAAATAACCATCGGCCAAGAAAATCTTTATCGATGCACACCTTTATGTATGTATGTATGTATGTATGTATGTATGTATGTGTATTTCGCGAAATGCCTGATTCAAAAACTCAGACATTTCACGAAATGGCTGATTTTAGGAGCATCCCATTACACTATCTGCCTGTTTTACTCAGTCATTTCGTGAAATGCCTAAAAGTTTCAGACATTTTGCGAAATAACTGCTGTTTGACTCATTTAAAGGTTTTCGTAATTTTGTGTAATGACTGTTTCACCTCGGTCATTAAATGATTGACGTGAAGGGCATTCTACTACACTATATATATATATATATATATATATATATATATATATATATATATATATATATACACACACATTTGATCTGGGTAGTGTCTGGGTGGTATGATGCATCTTCCACTTCCTAATGATGGGACTTCACTGTGCTGAGAGGGATAATCAGCGCCTTTGAAATGTTCTTGTATCCTTCTCCTGCTCCGTGTCTCTCTACCACTTTATCCCTGACTTGTTTCGAAAGCTCGGTCTTCATGGTTGCTTTGTTGGCTCATTATGTGAGTTGCAGCTTGAAAGTCTTTATATACCTGAGGGAAATTATCTACAAGTTAAACCACTTTGAGTACACACAGGCTGAAACCATTTCACTAATTTTGTGACCTTTCAAACAAATAATTTGCACTTGAGCTGATTAAGGGCTGCAGTAGTAAAGGGGTTGAATACTTATGCACCTGAGATTAATCTGTTTTTCTCTGTAAATCTTACTTATTTATATTTTATATGCATTTTTTAGCTTTATCAATGTGGAGTAGTTTGTGTAGATTCTACATGTATATACATACATACATATATACAGTACATATTACTTTTTTTTTTTTTTAAATATATATATATATATATGTGTGTTTTTTTTGGTTTGTTTTTTTAAATAAGATTATTAAAATATTCGGCACTACTTAACATGTATGGCAGTAAAAAAAAAGTTACTTATCATCCCTACTGTAGAAGGGCACAAACCAGCCAAATTAAAGATCTAGTGCTTCATATGAACATTATGAACGGTAGAAAAATATATATTATAGCAGTGTGGAGTAGTGGTTAGGGCTCTGGACTCTTGACCAGAGGGTCGTAGGTTCAATCCCAGGTTGGGGAAGCTGCTGCTGTACCCTTGAGCAAGGTACTTTACCTTGATTGCTCCAGTAAAAACCCAACTGTATAAATGGGTAATTGTATGTAAAAATAGTGTGTAAAAAATTATGTAATTGTATGTAAAAATAATGTGATATCTTGAAACAATTGTAAGTCACCCTGGATAAGGGTGTCTGCTAAGAAAGAAATAATAATAAATAATAATAATGAATTGGTTTTAAATACAGGGGTCCCCCAGACATATGTCCTGTCCTCTTCTCAATTTATATAAATGAGATGATGTGTAATAATAGTGATTGTACTTCGATCACATCCCCTCTTTAAGCCACTATGCAAGACCAAAACTTTATTTTTTCTGGAAATGCTGATTACATATATAAGAAGGCACAACAGCGACTTCTCAGAAAACTAAGAAGTGTTGATGTTGGAAGTGACATTTTAGTGTCTGTTTATAGATCTCTCATTGAGAGCATGCTTACTTTTAATATCGTATCATGGTATGGCAATCTCTCAGTAAAAAATAAAACAAAACTGGCAAGTAACCGGGTAAGTAAAATAATCGGTACCAAACAGCTGCAGTTATCAGACCTGTACCATCAAGCAGTTAAAAGGAAATTCATACAAATTTTTAATGATAGTACACATCCTCTCAATTCTTCATTTCAATTACTGCCATCAGGTCGACGATTCAAAGTTCCTCTTGCACAGAAAAACTGTTAAAAAAATCATGTATTCCATCTGCAATTTCAATCCTTAATGAGGAAAAGAGGTGGAAGACCTGAGAAGTGTTTGCAGACTTTGTGTGTGCATGTGTGTAGGTGTGTGCTTGTATGTGAGTGTGGTATGTTGCTGGTCAACAATGAGCTGCTGCTGTGCTAGCTAGCATGGATTACTGTTTCATTATTGATTGTTATTTATTGATGCTGTCTGTACATTGTTGTATGTTTCTTTTGTACTGAGCCATGGTGTAAGCTGAAGACAAATTTCCATGTTATACTCTATTTAATGGACAATAAAGCTTTTTTGAATTTTGAATATCATACAGAAATGTTCCCTAGCTGACCAATTAAAACATACTTTCCTCACTTGGAAGCTAAAATATTATATCTCCTAGATGATTTTTATTTATTTATTTGCACACTTTAGGTATTTAGCTAATCATGACATGTGAATTGTGACACAGTGACCGAGACCAGCCAACCAGGTAACTGTACTATCTTAAGTATTGCACTAGATTGAAGGGTATTAAATACCAGCGTTAAAATAATAAATGCATTACGTAATAACAACACCACACTGTAGTACAGATGCCACTAACTTGTATTATAAGTCTGAATTAGCTATGATTGTTTGTCAGTAAACACCGCATCATCAAATAGATTAGGCTCATAGTCTCAATAGACACAGTCAGTAACGCAGACGGTAGGTAACACATCCCTTCGGAAATCGTCTGGGGTGTTATTTGCTTGCTTTTGCAGTTAATTATACGGAAATAAAAATGGTTTATTCTGCATAATGACAAAATATTGTTATTAATATTGGCTACCTATGATGACAATGCAAGGTTTGCTTTAGTAAAATCTGTGTCAGACGCTTACCCTGGCAGTGACTTGGTAAACAGTGTATCCTTTCTGGTGCTTCTTGGGGTCCGTAACAGTGTAGAATCGGGCACATTCTCCTCTGTCTCGCTGAGATTTCATTCTGCTAACAGCAAAGCCATCACATTCTCTCCTGTAGAAGCCCAGCACTGGAGACACTTCCGGATTCCTTTCCAACTCTCTTCCGGGAGACAGGAAATCCCGCCCTACCTGCTTTTATTCATTGGTGTGTAGAATTAAACCCCGGGTAACGCATTTAGGGATGTGTGTTAATGACCAATATAGTCTAACTCAGCTACTTGTATAATGTACATTAAACCAATTCCATTTCTCACAATACAACATAAACTTTGAGAGGTGTATGTGGCTTACCATAAGGTTGTCTTCAACTAAGTGGAGCAAATTGTGGTCTTCCAGAGCTATTGATCACAGTGGCCGTCAATGGGGAACCTGCACTTGCAGGGTGTAGGTCATAGTAATCAGCATCCAAAAAGCATTGAGAATTAATTACTGGTATATTTTAGCAACATGCAATAATCAAACAAGGATAGTGATACAGTAGGCTTGCTTGTGTTAAAGAAAATAAAAACAGAAAAAAACACAGAAACAATAAATATACTAGTAAAATATGCACAAAGGCTTCTAAAGACATCACTAATAAATATTCCAAAATTATTAACAAAATATTGTTATCACCTAGCCATGGAGGGTTTTTTTTTGGTTTTTTTTAAGTAATTGTAGCTTACAAAATAATGTCATAAATTTCACTTGTTTGCATATCCATAAGCTTAATATGCCTTAAATGTGCAGTTTTGAAAGAAACACATGGTATAACACATTTATTTTATTTTTAAACATGGTATCAGGTACTACTTTAGGGTAAAGGAAGCTCTTGGTTTCTATGCCTTATTCTTGGGTTATTGTTGCATGTGCACTTCCTAGGTCATTTCACCTCAGCAATTGTTTTTTTTTCTATGGGTCAAAGCCTGTTACAGGCTGAAAGGTGTGGTATAACATGTGTTTCTTTCAAAACTACATATTAAAATCGATTTAGCTAATGGAAGTACAATATTTTATATAGGTCTGCACATTTGAGACCTATATAAAACGTTAACCTCACCTCTCAGTTCAGTTCAGATTGTCATTGGCTTCAACCAGTCTCAGAAAACAGGACACATTTATTATATTATTAATTTATTATTAATTTAGTGTGCCTAATTATTTTACCCCCAATTTTCTACCCAATTTGGAATGTTCCATTATTTTTTTCTCCTCACCGCAGCAATTCCCCACACAGCTCAGGAGATCCGAAGGATCATTGAGGGCTTCCGATCCCACAAACAAGCCAGATTCCTGTTTTACACCCAGGTACTCGAGAGTAGATGTCAGCAAGCTACCGGCCTCTGGAAGATAAAAGCCAGCCCTGCAGGTGTCCGCTCTGAGCTCGCTGGGCACCTAGCCAGCAGGGTTCACTGTAGCGCGATGAGAAGATGCAGTACCCGACGGTTCTGCCTCCCTAACCCATGGGTGCGCCAGAGCCAATGTGATGGCCCCTTTGGACCAGCGACTCGGCACAGCCAGGATGCGAACCTACACTGTGTGACTCACACCACGTGGCTATGCTTCTACCAGGTTTAATTCTGAAAAACAGCACAAATTATTCTGTGAACAAAAGCTTTTAAGTGAAAATACTGTATTTAATACAAATTAGAACATGTGTTTTGAATAAATAACTTTTTTCTGCTTCTCGCAGTCCATTTTATCACTGTTTTTAATGTATATTTATATGCTACAGTTGTGTATTAACAGTCAGGGACAACATAGAATTTGCTGGTGAATTCTTCAGGTCACTGAAGACAACCTCACCTAAACATACATTGCATTTTACCTTGGTATTCTTCAAGAGAATGCAAGAAATGCACAGCAGATTCAGTACCTGCCTGGCTTTTGCTACAAAAACGTAATATATAATCCACCAAACACAGTTTATTTTAAACATAACTACAAAACACAAAAGCTTGTAAAAATAAGTAATAAGTTAAATATAATTACACATTTTTCAGTTCTGTATACCATAGAAGAAAACAGAGACCAGTAACTCCTCTCAAAATCATTTAAATTCTGAAGGCTTGAAACTATTCTACAATATGTTACCTCAAAGAGATGACATTAAACTTTACTCGACTGTAACTAAACCAACAATTATTGGAGCCCCAAATCTTCAGCGATAAAAAATGCCATACAGGGCCATTGGCTACTGACATGAAAGTAAAGATATGTGAACCAGCCCACATAACTTGAACATCAACAAACATAATGGACAGCAGGCATGCTTGATTTTTAAATGTGCCACAAAAGCTATTTTTAAATAGCTTGTGAGTTATTTAGTAAACATATTTGGTACACATATACATACTGTTTGAGAGGTAAGATGTTACAAAATATTCAAATTATATTCTCAAAATGTCTCATCAAAATAAAAGATGGTTTAAACCTTTAAAGCTGAAGATATGTTTTCAACCTGCTTGAAATTAAAATCATTGTCGAAAAGATGTTTGTTATAATTTGTTGTTTTGTTGATGCATCATTTTGTTGATTTCTAAAATACATTTTGGGTTTAAATGTTTGAATACTTTTTTTAATACAGTATGGTTTGTACTTATTGCGAAAATAACAGCTAGCTTTTCTTACAAGTTGTGTATCCCAAACACATCCAACTCCCAAGCAAACTCACCTAGGCATCAGGCAATAGCTGAGGAAACTACATTTCACACCTTTGTATACAGTGCAACAGGTAACATGGTAGGGTTGGATAGAAACTGAACTAAGAAATTGTATTACTTGTGTGTATAAACTTATGTTTCTGCAAAGTCTAACAAAAAGTTTGCACACTTAAAATATGACTCTTTTTTGAGATGGTATTTTCATTATTGTTCAGTACAATAAAACTAACACAGTACAGTAGTTACAGTATTATTTATTTGCTTATTGTGTGCTGTAGTCCATGTGTACGATAGCAGGTAAATATGAAAACAATACATTGAATAGACATGCAATACAAACAATTACAATGCTAACAGTACAATTTTCTTTTCTTTTATATACACATATTCTTTAATAGAAATGCAATGGTACTACAGTTCTGTTGTAGGGGGTGATGATAGTACAAGGGCTATGATAGTGGCCTGAGCTATTGGTAGAATTGGTAGAATCGTTGAGCAACAACTGAAGTGCAGCCAACTCTGGAGTGAAACTATCTTTTAGAAGAATGCAGAGAATCATGTCTGAGATCTGCTGGGATCATGTTCTTCACTCTGAGACTGAGCTCACTCAGCATCTTTTCCTCTGAAGAACTGACTTTTTGTCTTTGATTTTCCACATGGCGGGATTTGCGTAGAAAATCCTTTTGGCCTTGTAACAGTTCACTGAAATTGACAGGAAGCCGTGTGTGTTATAAACTATCATAAAAATATGCAGTATATATTAAAATACATATAATCTTTGGTTATTGTTATTGTGGCTCATTTGTGAAAGAATGCAGTAATATATGGCTTTCTGTCTCACAGGTACACACACAAAAAAAGAAAAGAGTCTATGTATTACTACAGCTATGGCCAAAAGTTTTGCAGTACCCTATAGAATTAACTAATTTTGCTTCATAAAGTCGAATGAAATCTGCTGAATAAAGTTACATTAACATATTGAATTACATGCAATTTAACATGAAATACTGTACTACTATTATGGCTTCCGGTAGACTTTTGCATTATCATTTTGTAGTTTCTTTGATTACATGATGTTAAATAAAAGATCTAAATTATGTTCATGTATTTTTTTTTTTTAATTATGTCTCAATCACAACATTCTAGGTCTTGCAGAACTTTTGGTCATAGCTGTATGTATTACAAAAAATATCAAACTTGAAAAAAAGTCACCAAAATATATTTCCATGCTTCTTGGAACAATGCCAAGAAGTTAGTCAAATTCCTAAATTCCCTAAGAAACATTTATCTTAAGCACATTATATTTGGGAAAATACTTTTATGACAGATGCCCTATTCCTTGTACTACAGTGGCTCTCAAAAGTATTCACCCCCCTTGGACTTTTCCACATTTTATTGTGTTACAACATGGAATCAAAATGGATTTAATTAGGAGTTTTTGCCACTGATCAACATAAAAAAGTCCATAATGTCAAAGTGAAAAATAAAATCTACAAATTGTTCTAAATTAATTACAAATATAAAACAGAAAATAATTGATTGCATAAGTATTCACCCCCTTTGCTATGACGCACCTAAATAAGCTCTGGTGCAACCAATTGTCTTTAGAAGTCACATAATTAGATGAATGGGCTTGTAACCAGAAGGTCCCCGGTTCAAATCCCACCTCAGCCACTGACTCATTGTGTGACCCTGAGCAAGTCACTTAACCTCCTTGTGCTCCGTCTTTCGGGTGAGACGTAATTGTAAGTGACTCTGCAGTTGATGCATAGCTCACACACCCTAGTCTCTGTAAGTCGCCTTGGATAAAGGCGTCTGCTAAATAAGCAAATAATAATAAAATAATAATGGAGTCCACCTGTGTGCAATTAAGGTGTTTCACATGATTTCAGGCTAAATACCCCTGTCTCTGGGAGGTCCCACAGTTGGTTAGTACATTTCCTAACAAAAACTACATCGACGAACGAACATTCAAAGCAAATCCGGAATAAGGTTCTTCAAAAGCACCAATCAGGGGTAGATTATAAGAACATTTCCAAGGCATTGAATAACACCCGGAGCACAGTAAAGTCCATTATTAAAAAATGGGGAGAATATGGCACAACTGCGAATCTGTCCAGGACAGGCCGTCCTCAAAAACTGAGTATCCAGGCGAGAAGGGCACTAGTCAGGGAGGCCACCAAGACGCCTATGGCAATTCTAAAGGAATTATAGTCTTCCACGGCTGAGCTGGGAGACACTGTGCATACGGCAACAATAGCCCGGGTGCTTCACAAAACTGGCCTTTATGGGACAGTGGCAAAAAGAAAGCCATTGTTGAAAAAAACTGACATCAAATCTCGGCTAGAGTTTGCCAGAAGGCATGTGGGAGACTCTGAGACCAAGTGGAAGAAGATTCTATGGTCTGATGAGACCATTGTAATTAATTTAGAGCAATTTGTAGATTTTATTTTTCACTTTGACATTATGTACTTTTTTGTGTTGATCAGTGGCAAAAACTCCTGATTAAATCCATTTTGATTCCATGTTGTAACACAATAAAATGTGGAAAAGTGCAAAGGGGGTGAATACTTTTGAGAGCCACTGTATCTTCCTTGTATCATTTCCATTTGCAGTTAGAAAAAAAAGACTGTACAGACTACACCACTGCAGTATAGTAATTGTACATTACAATAGAAGGCATTATTTGATTTATTCAGATCCATTTATACAGTGAAGTGTTTGAGGTGTACCATATTATTTAGTGCCTACTTTCTGTCCAAATTTACTCACTGTAAATTCTGTACTGAAAACACGTGCATATAATTCCAAACCAAACATCAAAGCCCCCTTTTTTACATTTGAATATTAATTTTCCTCACCTGTAGTCAATGTTGCCGTTCCTGTCCACATCTAACCTTTGTATGAGTTCTTCCAATGCATTCTTCTGCAGAGGGATGTGAAGATTCTAAAACAAAAAAAAACACAGACAGTACACAATAGAGACAATGAAAACAAACAAATGTGTATATTTGATATTTTGTATTCAAATACGTTTAGGGGGTCACTGTAAAATCAGATGGACACAACACTCAATGTTAATGTATGTAGTATTATGTTTATATAATAAGTACAATGTATTGAAAATAAAGTATGACTAAACCCAAATTAAACACCTGAGTCTAAGGAGTCCCTTTTATCAAGCTCCACATCTACTTAACAATGCCCCGGAATGCCCATCCATTCTGTCGTTGGATTAAAATGAATTCAAGATAGATTCTAGTAAAATATATACTTTATGTATACAGTAAAAAGTAATGTTATTCAATGCTAGCTCTGAAGCTACATGTGGTCCATTGTAGATAAAAAAAAAAAAGCTATGGCTGTCTGCATCAGGGGATGAAAACTCCTGCACCTGCTGTGGAAAAAAAAGTCCCCTGTGGTTTAGAAGATAGAGGTCCTCACCTGCAACGCCCCTCTGAATTCTTGAATAGAGACAGTCTGTGTGCCAGCTTTATCAATATTACGAAAGAAGTCCCAGAGTCTCAGCTTGCGCTCCACTAAGTAATCCTGGAGAACAGAAGAATGTTCAGTTTTATGTTTATTGTAAACAGATGTTACCATGTATTACTGTACCACAGCACTTCTGTACTACTGTACATTGATCAAATACATTGTCCATTCTCATAGACAGGCTCTACTGTTTTAGTCTTTTATAATCCATATTGATAGATAGTTGGAAATAAGCACTCAACCCACCACTCATTCATGAAGAATTTTTTTTTTTCTGCTATTGGTTAATTATCTAATGATACAGCCTATAGTATATTATTTTGACAAACTATTCAGTGCAGTGCCATGATACCTGTACAGTGTAGGCACCAGTTGATGGGCCATACGATTATAGGACAAGCAGAAATGGGTAAGTTGCTACTTGCAGTACTGTTTGTGTTTGCTAACTTTACCAAATTAATTGAGTAGCTCCAAACATTTTGATACAACATCTTTGATATCTACATTTGACATTTGTAGATTGTTGCTTCCATTCACTTTAATGACACAGAACAGTAGAGTTATCTGACTGTGAACTGACAGCTCTGCTCATAAACGACTGAGGCAGGAAACCCTTGGAAGAAGCCAAGTTACTTGAAAGACATCTTCTCATAGCAACTAATTGTGCTTGTCAAGGCATACCTGGATTGCTTTCATGGGGTCTGTCTTTTCTTTTGGCTTCTTTGATACCCAACCACCCATCCCAGCATAGTGAAGAAGTAGCTTTGGGTGATATTTTCTAGTCTCCTCCAACAGCTGTAGAAATGCTTCATTCACCAATACATTCTATTTGTCAAAAGAAAAGAAAATATCCATAAATTAAATGATGATTACTGGTAACGATATTACTATCTCCCACAGATAATGATTAATTAATTATGTACTTGTCAATACATACTGAAACATCAAGTTCTTCAAGTGTTGAACTCTGGTTGTCTTTCACAGCAAGAAGCAGAGCCATCGTTCCGTCAAGTGTTAAAGGATTCCGAGAGAGCTGCAGGAAAGAAATCAAAAACAATCTTTTAGGAATTCATATTTTATCATAATACAGTGTTCCTGCCTTTTAATGCTGAAATGGGGAGTCGTGGTTTTGAGGCCACACTGTGCTCCACCTTAAAAGCAAAATTACATTATGGGGAAAACATTAGTTGTTGCCATATATACTATAGAACTATAAAGGGTTGTTTTATAAGAGCAATGTTAATATCTAAAAGTGGTTGCAACTAACACAACAATTCTTTACATTTCAGCTATTGTGTACTCCCATTCACTATATAGGTCTCAAATGTGGAGTTTTTTAAAGTAGCAGATGTTACATGTATTTATATGTAACATGTTTTTTCATTTAAAAAAAAGATTTTTGGTACTATACTAGGCTGAAAGAAAACTCTTTTTGCTTACTTTCAGGTAGAGAACAGACATCTGAGATCAGACTTTGGTGAAAATTGAAGTACACAACAGGTTTTATGAAATTATTCTATTAGCTACAACTACCTGATAGATTAGGGACAGAACTTCTGAATAATATGGCCTCAATTCCATACAAACATTATTCATTCACTAACACCAGAGTGGTATGTCCTTAACTCAAAAACTATTTGAGAAAATGTATCTTTAACAAAACACAATTTACCTTTAAAAACTGTAAGGTGCTGTTCATAGCCAGTCCAGTTGCCAGCATCTTTGCACCTCGACAGGAGATGCGGTTGTTGGTCAGGTCCAAGAACTCCAGTTGTTTGTTACATTTCAGTACTTCAGTCAAGGCAAAGGCCCCCTCATCTCCAAAGCCATTCCAAGACAAATCCAGCTTTCGTACACTGTTGTTGACCTGAAAGATTTATTTTTTGTTTGAATGATGATAATACTCAGGGGTGTGTGAGTTTTTGAAATCTGCACCACACTATACTCTACAGAAGTTCACCTTGAGTGTCAAAAAGCAGCTGCTTCTCCTATTGACTTACATGCTTTCAGCCAGTAACATACTTTGACCCAGAAAAAAACTGCTGAGGTGAAATAACCCAGGAAGAGCAGGAACAGATAGCCTAAGAATAAGGCATAGAAACTAAGAACTTTCTTTAACTGGAAGTAACAGATACTATGCTTTAAAATAGAAATGCATAGCATAAACTGCACATTATTTAAACCTATTTAGTTAACAGAAGTGCAAACCAGTCCAGATTATGTAATTATTTTGTTAGCTACAATTACTTTAAGGACTGCAGCAACCAGTGCTCTTAAAGATGTGTCTGTTGATTGCCTACAATTCTACCAAAGTTCAGTGGAATCCGTCAATCTTCAGGATTCTGTTTCTGTGTTTAGAACCCCTTACCTGCAAACCGCCACAGACAGCCACTGCTCCTTTTAATCTCAAGTGGTTCCAGCAAAGATTGAGAACTTCAAGAGTCTGGTTTTTAACTGAAAGACAACAGGCATTTTCTTGGTTTTCTACATCATCTAACATATTCCATATAATTAGCAGCTGTATCAAGACCAAAGTTCAATATTTGTACAATTTGCAATATGTGTACATTGCAAGTGCTTCTTCAGGGTAAAGGTATTGTAATGATATCCCAATATTTTTACAAACTTTTCTTTAGGGGAATTTATTCATTAAAACAGGCAAATCACCTACCCAGGAGTCGTCCTAAATGTTCACCTCCTTCCAGTGAAAACTCATTATGGCTAAGGTCCAACACTCGGACAGTGCTATTCACCTGTACAGTGGAAAAGTTAATTCTGTTAAATACAATATTTAAGGTCATAAAAACTATATAGTGCCAGTTGCACTCATGAACAGTAGTTAAATATTGACTATATGTTCATCACAAGATAAATTATCTCAGGACCTTCAAATTTAAATATATATTTCATATAGGTAGGTAGGTGGTGGAGCAAACACAGTTGAAAGGTCAATGTGTCTTAGTATTTTCCTGGAATCAGGAAAAACAGCTAATTGACAAACAATAAGGATTCTCCAACCAAACTCAGAGCCAACTAAAAGCATGTGGAGGAATAATTTAAAAACAAGTAAAAAAAGGCTTACAGCAAAGGCGTCAGCAAAGAATTTGGCATCCTTATCTTTAAAGTAGTTTCCTATAGGTTAAAAAAGTCTGTGTTTGTTTCCTTAAATAAACAGTAGTTAGTAATTATGCATGGTAAATAAAACATGAATTTTCCAATAGTATGACAAATGCTAGTATTGGTCATAAAATGTGTTACTTTTATGTATGTTATTTATTAAAATGTTCCTGAAATGCAGGTTCCCATAAAGTACACAATGGCTTTACAAATTTCACAGATTAAAATCCACATAAATATAATAGTCCCATTTATAGGGTAAAAGTACAGTACAATAAAACATTATCAAAACTTCTACTACTTGATTTATAAGGTTATTTTTCATTAATATCTCTGACTGTGACATGTTCATATCTATTGCAGTTAGGTAAATACCTTATAAAGGCCTGATAATCCCAAGCACAGCAACTTTTTAAATGATCAGTCTTTAGGAACCAATTATTATGCCCTGCTGAGGATATATAGTGGGTGAGGGCATACTCATACATATGTGTGTAGGCATGTCACACTACAGAGTTTTGCATTGTTTCATATAGAGCAGTGGGTACAGTGACTACCTCAATGTTACTGTGTAAGCCTTTAATTAAATTACCAAAGATATACTGCATCCCAACAAAATAAAATTATCTGATAATAATCTAATATCACTGACGTTCATAATTCACAGATTTTCATCTTACCAGAAAAGTTAACTGTCTCCAATGTATTATTTTCTCTTAACATATCACAAATAGCCTTGGCCCCTGCAGTCTGCAACTGGTTATGTGCCAGATTCTGTATTATATACAACAAAACACATGTATTTATATTGTTAATATTTCAGGCCAGAAACAATAGAAAACATTATGCCAGGTATATTTTTAAGCAGCACAAAAAACTATTTTAGCATAACACAGAGACACAGTCTGTTTCTGTGCTGGTAAAATACTATGAAATACAGGAAACGTACCAAATGCTGTATAAAACAGTTTTCAATCAGCATGTCACTGATGTACTTCACCCCTTCAATGGTAATGTTGTTGTCTTCCAGTTCAAGTTTTAATAGTTTTGTGTGTGTCTGTCAATATTAGAGAAGATTTGAAAAATTGAACATTTGGATACTTGATGGTTACAAAATGTTACTCTTTCAGTATAACCAGTCTGACTAATACTGTGATTCCTTTTGGGGTATAAATGCGTTCTGTATACTGTTTGACTCAAAAGTAAAGTACCTTCTCTCAGGTTTTAGAACTGTAAACAATCAGAAACTACTGTATGCTGAAAATATGGGGGACAATATGTTCTACTAACTTCTAATTTAGTTTCATATTAGCATGGAATATAACAGATCCTTTTGCAGAACCCCACCTTCTCCCTACAACGAACTATCCCAAGCAATTATTATTATTTGTTTATTTATCCAAGGCGACTTACAGAGACTAGGGTGTGTGAACTATGCATCAGCTGCAGAGTCACTTACAAGAACATCTCACCCAAAAGACAGAGCACAAGGAGGTTAAGTGACTTACTCAGGGTCACACAGTGTCAGTCGGGAATTGAACCAGGGACCTTCTGGTTACAAACCCTTTTCTTTAACCACTGGACCACACAGCCTCCCAATTCACAAAAATGTACCACAAGGGACAGATTACATTTACCTTAAGCAGACATGCCAATGCCTGGACACCTTTGACCCCAAGTCCATAATGATTCAGGTTCAAGTGTTCACCGTCCAAGTTCTTAATGAACAGCGAACATGGAACAGCTCCTCTTCTAGCACAGTCTAAAATGTACTGTTCACTTTTGACAAGGTCATGTTTGCTTTTCCGGTTTTCTTGGTTTAGAAATTCAAATACCATTAAAAGAGAGATAAAGAAATAAACATGTAATACAGTACAAGTACCACACAGTGAGAAGATAATAGTTTGTATTAATGGGTATCCTGAAATGTCATTTACTGTTTATTACTACTGCTACAAGAAGTCCTGTTGCAGGAATATGCATAACAACAAGCGCTCTGGCTTTTCTGTTCTGTACCACATCATGGATCATTATTGCTGTGTTACCTGTTTGACAATGTGGGCAATAATCCTTACACTACCAGTGCACTAGAGTGGACATTTTGAAAACAGTTATAAGTTATAAGTGTAAAAAGTTGTCAGGATGTTAACAATGAAAAGAAAAATTACAGGTATGTTATTTAAACAGTACCAACACGTGGAGACGTGTAACACTATATTTTTCGGAACCCAACTACTTACTCTTTAAATACAATTAAAGTTGTTGATAACTGTCAAAACAATGCAGCATACATTTTTTGTATAACCTAGTAGTCACATGAAAGCTTTGACTTTGGTTTTACTGAAATAATATTTTTTCAAAGTCTATTTTTATGAGAGTTTGTCCCATGCTTTCACTATGTTTTATTACACCTTTCTCTACTTTCATCATAGTAAACTTTTATAAGGATTGTTCAATATTAAACTATATTATTTTCAGGCTTTGTGCTGGGCTATGGTTTAATACTGTTATTTGCCTGTATGTTAATCTTGCAGCTAATTTTCTTAGAATGTGTCTTTACATTGCTGACAGTACACACACTAGAAACCACAGATTTAATCGTTGGCAACCAAAATATTTAACATACTACAGGGGCTAGATGCTGAAGACTGCAGAGCAAGAACTATAGACACACTGACAGTATATATATATAAGTTTAACAACATTGGATCATCATCTTATAAAAACAACAGGGGCTCCCTTGAACTACTTTCAAACACTGCAATGTGTGAATAAGAAACTGCCACTGGATGAACACTACTTTCTCTTATTTTCCTGTTATAATAATAATAATAATAATAATAATAATAATAATAATAATAATAATAATAATAATAAGAGATAACTTTACCTGCATCTTCTAAATCTGTATCCCACTCATTTTCTGGTTCATCCATACATTTCCCATCATTCCTTGAATAGCAGGTGAATTTACTTAAACTCATTGTTTCTAGCAACAGCTCACTGTTGTTTTAGTTCAGCATGGTATTTTCATCAAGGACTGCTTAATAATGGTTCAGTTATCCTTTTTGTGTTTCTCTAGAATTTGTATTTAGTATCAGAAATACTTAATTTTTAAAGATACAAATATTTAGATCACATTTTGCTGTCAGTTACATTACAGTCTACCCTCAGACACTCAAATACCAGCAACATTCTGCTTACAATTGATGCCAGTTTTTTTTTTTTTCCTTCTGTTGCTTTCTTATCTCTGCTGACAGCTGGCTTATTTGCTTGTCATTGTTATTGTATTAATATGAATGCATACATTTACATTGTGTCAATAGGGGAAGAAAGGACACAGTGTTATCAGAGCAAACAGAAAAGTAATAAAATGAGTTGTTTGGAAACAGTGATGACAAGCATTTAAAAGGCTGGACGAAATCCAGCCAATTCGGCAGCTGCCTCTCTGCTAATTATTTTCCCTTCTTATATACGGTCGATACCCTTAGACAAGCATTAAGACACTCTATCCTTTTTGGAGGGTATTGTGTATATACAACATACAACATCCCTTAAATGAAGCCACCACTGCAGCTGCATCACTATCCTGGGGGCCTGTGCCCTTCCCTCAAACATGTTTTGATCACAATACATTTCTGGATCCTCATCCAAATGATGGTTCCACCTCTTTGACCAATGTGTAATATTTTACGCCAACCATGGTTAGCACTTACCAAATGGCTATCAACAGCAATGCAATGCAGTGGTTCTTCAATAATAATGCAAGGGTAACAATGGTATGTGTAACTGGTAGAATTGTACTGTTATGTCCATTACACTATAGGCAATTTTTTGGCAACCTACATGAAGAAACATGTCATTTTTTAAGCAATTTTCACTAAGTTCATAGCTCAAGCCACAAATTCTAAACCAGCTTGATTTGAGCTACTTCGGGAACATTGCTTAAAATTACCTACAACCAGTAGATAGTTAAAAAAATAAATAAATAAAAGAACAGCTTGGTGGTAGATGGGCTTTTGGACTACAGTGGTAACATTTTCATATTTGGACATACTTTACCAAGATTAGGAACACAGATAATGTAATCCAGCAGCATAGTTCCATACTGTAACAGCACTATATCAGGAGTTCTGTGCAATACTAGTTTAAAATCCTTTCACTGTAATGCTGTGGTCTGCTAATGATTTTGATATGACTTCTTCTTGGTCATACACTGTGTTATAATAGCTTTTCTGCCACTTTGGATGAGTTTGAAGAAGAGACCAGGGTGCCAGATTGAATCAAAGGTTTTTTTAAAGTCGATGAAACAAGCAAACACTTTTCCTTTGCTGGTCTGACTGAGGTGCATGTTAATAATGGCCTGCAGGGTGTAAATGTGGTCTGTAGGGTGGTGCTTTGGTAAGAAGCCTATCTGGCTTTTACTCAGCATGCTATGTTCAGTCAGAAAGTTCAGTATTGTGTTAATAATACTGCATAATACTTTGCCTAAGTTACTGTTTACACAGATACCCCTATAATTATTCAGGTCTAATCTGTCCCCATTTTTATAAATTGGTGTAATGAACCCTTTGTTCCAAATATCTGGGAAACAGCCTGTGCTCAGAATGATGTTAAAGAGTTTCACCAGGGCCTCTTGCAAATGGTTGTTGCTGTATTTTAGCATCTCATTACTGATGTGGTCGAGGCCACAGGCTTTCCTGGCTGAGAGGGACTTCAGTTTGTCTGTCACCTCATGCCAGGTGATTGGGCCATATAGAGGTGATTGATTATCTTTAATAATTCTTTCTAGGTTTGCTCATTTATCTTAAAGTAATTCATTTTAATTTAGAGGTAGATTATTTATTTTTTGAGATTGGTTTGTAAAGTTTTTCAAAGTATTATTTCCAAATATTTCCATTAAGGATTGCCAATTCCTTGTTACTGGTACAGATTCTTCCAGTTTGACCAGAAATAATTATTGATTGATTGTAATAATTGTTTGGTCACGTAGGCTTGTTTTTTTTCTTTTTAAGTGTATATTTTGTAGTATTTTAAAGTTTGACAGTAGTTCATGGGGTTTCCATGTGGTTCAGTTTACACGTGAAATGGTGATGCACGTGCACGTTTGGGAGAATTACTCATGTAAATGACAAAACACACCCAGTTTCGCAGGGAAACCCGCATTTCATGTGTAAATATTAATGAGTGTGTTTATCCTTAACTATAAATATTGCAAGGGAGCAGGTCAGTTGTTACTGTGGATTCGGCAGAAAGTAGTGGCTGAAGGGCGATTTTATGGTTAGCAGTCGTTCACCTTAATGATAAATTATTATTGCTTTTTGCTGTGTCTGGACTGTCATGTTGTATCTCTTGTGGGTTTACAGTTCTGTATAAAACCACTTACAATGAACTGCGTTATGCCCTTGTTATAGTATTAAAGCAGCTGTTTGAGAATACCCGTGCTCCTGGTTAATCGATGTGCAGATGGTGTGGGTTCTTGGGGGGCCTCTCCTTCCAAGATCTCTCTATCTCTTTGCATGGCAGGTTGGCATTTCCTCTGTGCTGGTCCTGGGTGGGTCTCGGCCGAGGGTGACATCTTTAATGGTTTTTGCAAAGATTTTCATCCCTTGTTGGTTGAGGTGGACTTCGTCATACAGATGTCTGAGCTGGAGTGCATGGTGATGAGCTACGTGCACCCTGGGGAGGCGAGCGCAGCTGTTTGAGTGCATTGGCACATCTTTTCTCAACAGCAATGTGGAGAAAATGATTTTGGCTGCGGGGAGTTGCTGTGTGGCTGTGTGGCCAGTTCAACCAGTTGTTCCAGTGATTTGGGCAGATATTCTGAATGCTGCAGCAGATAATTTATCCCTGTTTGGATTAAGGTGTATTTTGGTGTTACAATCTGTGGCTTGGTTATAATCTGGAAGGCTCTCTCTGTATTGGCGTGATTTTCACAGGGCCTTAACTAGTCGTGCTTAGTGACTGGAAAGAGGTGTTGTGATGCACGCTGCTTTGCCAGATACAAAAATAAGACACACGTCTAAATCACAAATTGATTTAAAATGTTATTGTTTTTGTTTTTTGTTTTCCATATTTCTTTTAGTTATTTTTCATAGTTTTTGCTGACTGTTGGCAGGCCACTTGGTTGTCCCTTGTGGCTGCCAGTTGAAGAGCTGTACACGGTAGAAGAAGGTTGGCAGTGTCACTGTCTGAATAACAAATAAGATAAGCTGTTTGTTTTCTTTATTTGCTTTGTACATTTCAAGCCGAGAGAAAAATAAAATAAAGAAAATGTCCCGATAATTTGTCTGTGTTGGATGAAGACATAACAAAACACATCATCATTTATCAACGTATTCGTAATATTGCAATAGTAATGTATTCCTTCATTTATTTTTAAATAAAATAAAGGTCACATGTACAGTGTTTGTTTTTGTTTATCTTGTGAGTTTAAAAAATAAACCCTTTATCAATGTATTTCACATGTATTTCACATTTCTGGTGATGCCTAAATTATTATTGAAGGATTTTAAGGTCAGAATTCTGGAGACGTCAGAATCTATCCATCCAAAAAAGCTGTCAGTGCCTAAGTTCAGTTTGTAGAACAAGAAGCATCGTCTGGCATCAAACATTACATTTAAAAGCTGATAGTGTTTTGCCTTTGCGTGTGTAAGTAGTCTCCACTTGTGTCGCATAATATGTATTGGAAAATAAAATTCACATCACTCGATCCTTAAATGTAAAAAGCTATCCACAAATCAACAAGGAGCTCTTATAAAATTAAAGACAGATGTATAATGTGACGGTGCTGGGTAACTAATGTGCAAATATACTTTAATTAATCTTATTAAGCCATCTATATGTATATGGTCTTGGTCTATTTCAATAAAAAGGTGGTATATACACCACAGTATATACTAGTAACAGAATTTGTAATTGTCAGCAATGTTGAAAATCATATTACTGTAATACCATCGCAGACATTTTAAATTAAGTACTTTTAAAAATAAGGTTAAACGGGCACTTTGTAAATAATTCCTAGTGCATTGACTGGTACAGTTACAAATCTGTACATATGCCTGGACTGACTACTGTAATAATGTATTTTCAGCTACCCGATGTTTGCTTGTAACTTGACTCTCCTGGGCAGGAGTTGGTTCACCCAAACAGAGGTCTCCCATAACAGCTGGAGGAGCCCTTACTTGTGTAGCCCTGCATGGTGGACTGGCCTGTCCCCATGGCTGCAAGAATCCTACCACAGTGGATCCCGCTCTATGAATCTCAGGCCCCTGGGCCATTTCTGTGGCTCTGTCTGTAGTAGATCACCTAAACCAGGATGAGAGACAGGACCCCAGAGCACTTGGACACAGAGGATGGAAGTCTTCTTACAGGGCAGACAGCCCAACTCAAAACCATTCATTTTCTCAGAAGGGACCTACGCAATCAATTACTTCATGCAACAGTCAAAGACAGGCGCAAACTACTAAAAGAAGAGGAACCGTTGGCTACAATTATGCAGGTTGTTTCTATCTGGTGTCTTCTCATATACATTGTATGGTTTTCTGTGTTATTAGAGTAGCTTTAAAACGGTTGAGAGAGCTGCACATTTAAAAGAAGAAAAGACATGTGGTCCAGTGGTTCCCGGTTCAAATCCCAGCTCAGCCACTGACTCGCTGTGTGTGACCCTGAGCAAGTCAATTGACCTCCTTATATTTTGTCCTTCGGATGAGACGTAAAACCAACGTCCTATTGTAAGTGAGTCTGCAGCAACAGTTGTTGATGCGTATTTTACTCCCTAGTGTCTGTAAGTTGCTTTGGATAAAAGCGTCTGCTAAATGACTAATTCATAAAAATAATAATGTAAACAAACTATAACAAACAAAAAATGTAGTTTTTGTTTACATGTATTAATATATGTTTTACTCTGGCATAATGAAAGCCTTTGAATGGCAGCCTGGGTACTAAAGCCTTTTCACCTGGATTTGCAACATGTCTTTTAAATGTGCCTCTTACACCTAACAAACCCACTCAAACATCTTACAAAATATGTAGCACAGTTCTGTTCAACAAAAGCATAATGAAGCTTAAATGATGTTTGAATTATTTACAATACTGTAAAACTGAGGAAAAACTAGTTATAAAATATGCAAAACATCCTATGAGAAATCTTTGTGTTGTGCATTGCTGCTTCCAAAACTATTTCCAATGTTTCCAATGAGTATTGTGTATATTGATTTATTGCCAGGGTCCCCAATACTACAGGCTACCGCTTGAAAACTGGGGAGTAGAAAGCATAATACTAATGTAAAATACAGTGGCAGACAAAAGTATTGGCACCCTACACTTATTATACCATAATTCAAAGTAACAGATTAAGGACAAGCATTTAGTAAACTTCAAACACTTTTTAATAAAGCAAAATGCACAATTTTTTGTAATTTAACATTTCATTTTAAATATTAGTTTATGACAAAAGTATTGGCACCCTTGCTTTAGTATTTGATGTGTCCTCCTTTTTGCTTTTATAACAGCTTTCAGATATTTATGATAATTCTTAACCAGTATGTTACATCTTGTTAGTGAAATCTAGGCCCATTCTGTCTTGCATATGTTCTTCAGTTCAGACAGATTGGATGCAGAATGCTTGGCTACAGCTTTTTTCAGATCAGTCCAAAGCACGTCTATTGAGATCTGGTGATTGCAAAGGCCATAACCAGAACTTGTACTTAGTTTTCTTCAACAATTCCTTAGTTTACTTTGCCGTATGCTTTGGGTCGTTACAATGTTGGAAGATAAATCAGCCTATGAGCAGGTGGTATCATTGTACTTTGGAGAATGTTTTGTTACTGTACATCACATGAATGTCTCCAGTCCCATAAAACACTCCCATATCATGATCAATCCACCTCTAACTGTAGGTACAAGGTTTCCTTCATTGAAGACATTCCCTTTTTTATCTCCAAACATACTGTCAATTGTTGTGGAAAAGTTCTGTTTTAGTTTTATTGAACCACAACATTTTGCTGAAGAGTGCTTCAGATTCCTGTTCATATTTCTTGTCAAATTTTAGACGGTTTGTTTTGATGTATTTTCTTTAAAAATGGTTTGCAGTGAGATGCATACAACTCTTCTATGTTCAGGTGCCTTTGTACAGTTCTTTCGTGCACTGTTATGCCTAAATCTTCTAAATCTTTCTTTAAGCCCTTGGCTTTTAATCTTGGATTTTAGCTGCATGGATCATTCTCTTACTTGCTGTATCTGTAATTTTATTTGGATATCCACTTCTTTCAAGCATTTTAGTTGAATTTGTTCTGTGGTACTTCTTGATTATTGCTCTGATTGTGTGTTTTGGTATTCCATATTTCTTTAACACTGTTCTGTAACCATTTCCTTCATTGTAGTTTGCTATGAGTGCTTTTCAACATGAATCTACTAATTTGTCTTGACCATCGTCTGCTGTGTTGCCAAAATGTTCTTCAACAGATATTGGCAATAATTATCTTTTGTTTGGCTATTGAATTTATAATGCAGCTTAATTACTGTGTAATGTACTGTGTAATGAATATATTTTAAAATTAGTTATATTAAATTAACAGACTTTTAATGTAAAGGTGAACAATATTTCAAATTGACTTTTTTCTTTTTATAAAGAATTTTTGTATTTTGGTCATATTAATTAGTGCCTAATGTTCGCCAAATACTTTTATTTAACGTGTTTTCTTGAATGATCTTATATTAAGTGTAGGGTGCCAATACTTTTGTCTGCGACTGTAATTTTATTTTTCTGTCTGTGTTTTCCCGGGCAAATACAAAGACATTGGGAAGATTTCTCAATGCATTACAAAGAGAAATCAAGACAGCATGCACAAATGTACATTGCAGATGGGAAAGAAAATAAAGAATTTGACTTTACAGTCATGTCTTACAACATCCGTTCCCAGCATTTGTTGGAGGACAATGCAGACGTCCAATATTACACTGGGTTTATAGATTCCCCAACATCATGCAGGAACTTGGCAGCAGTGTGGAGTAGTGGTTAGGGCTCGGGACTCTTGACTGGAGGGTCGTGGGTTCAATCCCAGGTGTGGGACACTGCTGCTGTACCCTTGAGCAAGGTACTTTACCTAGATTGCTCCAGTAAAAACCCAACTGTATAAATGGGTAATTGTATGTAAAAAATAATGTGATATCTGTATAATGTGAAATAATGTATGTGCCTAATGTTATCTTATGTAGGATAGTCCTCAATTTGTCAGGGTCTGTGAAATAGGCCAATAAATTACTGTGCAAAATGTGCAACACTTTGTGAAAAGCAAAATTGTGTTAAATATCATATGTACAAAACTAAATTCCACTTATAGGTCCTTTGAGCAGTCATAATATAGTTTAAACCTTTAAGGATGTAGGCATAAACAATAACAGTTTAGAAATACTGAAAGAAAAACAATACATTTCATGACAAATGTTTTGACTAGTCTATTTCAATGTTTTAAAAAATGAAGACATTACAAACAACTTATTGGTGTTTAATAGTTATGGATCATTAATAATTACAGTAAAACTTAGATCATATTCATATCTGGGTCATTCCAAGAGAAATCAAATTGTCCACTGGAAGAAAGTTGCCAGATAGGAATGTGATTTGGGGATTTATTTAATTTAACTAGATCCACCCCTCCTAATAAACATCTACTGTATAGTATACAGATAAATGTGTCTTAAAAATATATATATGTGGTTTCATTTTGCAGAATAGGTTTCTTTATTTACAATGCAGCTGTTCAAACTTTTTTCTTAGATTTTGTGTCTGCAAGAAGTGCAAGAGGACCGCTATGAAACCCAGATCAAACCAAGTCTAGAATCCTTAGGTACCTGCTTGTTATATGTTGCTGAGCAATTAAATTACCAAAACTATTTTGGCAACCAAAATGTATGTTGATAAAAATGTAGAATTAAAAAAGGTATAATCTACAGATTAAAAACCTTAATCACACATTAAACTGGGATGTCAGACAAGACCAAGTTTTGCATGAAAAGGGACTGTTTTAATTATCTAAATCCCTTTGTACAGTTGCATCTCAAATTAATTAAAACATTTGTTGCACACATCTCAAATATAATCATTATGAAAATGTTTATTGATTAAGATGTACTAACACTTCATATCTGGTTACCATCAAGGGGAGCTCTAGATACTATAGATTTTGATCACTAGAGGGAGCAATTGGCTTTCTTGAGGTTTTGTGTACACAATTATTTTATGTGTTCATATGTACTTGATTATTCAGTCAGTGAATCAATATATTTATCTTATTCCGCTTAAAGAGCAGTGTATGTATTTTGATTTTAAAATACAGTACTTGGAAAGATAACTTGCTTGGCTTTCTTTCCTCTATAGGTTACCATTGCGAATACAAGATACGGACAGGTAGAAAACCTGATGGCTGTGCCATAGGGTTCAAACAATCTAAATTTTCCCTTGTCTCAAGTCACCCAGTTGAGTTTTTCCATCATGGCATCCCGCTATTAGACAGGGACAATGTGGGACTGGTTCTGTTGCTGAAACCTGCAGTTACAAAGCTGTGACCCCATCATCTGTGTGGCCAACACTCATCTGCTGTACAAACCCAGATGAGGAGACATCAAGCTGACCCAGCTGGCAATGCTGCTGGCAGAGATCGGACGAGTCTCAATTCAAGAACATGGGAGCTGTTGCCCCATCGTCCTCTGTGGTGACTTCAACTCCGTGCCAGGTTCACCGCTCTATAGTTTTGTGAAAGAAGGGAAACTGGATTATGAAGGACTTCTTAGCAAGGTAACATCAAGTTTTTTTTTTCCAATGGACAAGGGTGTAGAAGATGGCAATTTTGCTTACAAGTGACATCCAAAAGTCTTTACTACTGAAGTTGTTCCACCTTTAATGGAACTACAATAGGGTATATTTGCTGAAAATGAATTTGTCAAGTGTATAGAATCCTGTGTTGGCCCACATGTGCAATTGTGCTCATTTTAAACTACTTAAATATTCAGTATGTTGATGACACTCTCATAAAAAAAAATTTAAAAAAAATGCCAAGAAAGAAAAATTACCTTTAATATGAGCAAAACCATACATGTGGGCCTACATAGAATTTGATACTCATAAAAAAAATGTAAATTAAAAAAAAAATAACAATACAAACAACATTTGTGTATAGAAGCCAACCTGTTTTTTTTGTTTTTTTTTCATCCAATTACCAAACCATTTATCTTAACTCATTACTATAGCAACCTTATCGTATGATTATGTATTTTTCCTTCAGATTTCTGGACAACAGACTCCGAGGCCACCGGATATTGTCTGTGCCTAAAAGCCTTGGGATGTCTCACCGCTGTCAATATGAAACTGGATACCATAGCAATACAGGTTAATAATAATTGTTTAATATACCACTCATGTGCCTACATTTGGTGTGATAAATCATGTTAGTTTGTTTTTTATATATCCTCTATTAATGGCACATTTCTCATCATTTCAGACAAATCCACTCAAGATGCAAAAGACTATTCCAATGTGCCTTCAACTGCCAGTCAAGATAAATATTCCCCTCCAAGTGAAAAGTAGGTTCTGGAATTCTAATTGGGATTATTCGTGACACATTATACCATTAGGTGGCTGAAAAGTTGTATGAAAGTTGTAAGAAAGATTTTAAAGTTAAATTTTCACTGTGTGTTGATTCTATTTTACAACTATTTTGTCATCACTGCACAAGTAACATATCACCCCACTCAGTCTGTTGTATAGTTTAACCATTTCTAGTTACAGATGCTGTTTTAAACAGTCTCTAGAATCTGAAGCAGGAGTTGACCAGTGTTGTCTTTGCATATTGATTCCAAGTTTGTCATATTTCATTAATTTAGGATACTATTTAGCAATTTTACATTACTTTAGTTATATATAGAAGTAGTAAATGTGTTTGAAAAAGGAAATACATCTGACCTGAGGTTTTTACAGTCAAGAAATGTAATGTTCAGAGTGTGAGGCCACAACATAACTGTAACTGTTCTTCTTTCCTCTTCTGCTGCCGTTACTTCCTGCAGGAAGTATAAGATGATCGACAAAGAGTATATTATTGTATCTCTAATGAATAGGGGGAAAAGACCTTGATCAAGACCACCCCTTTGCATATTTTGTGTTTTATGTTGTATTTATGTATGCACAATCACTTCACGTGCAGATTAAAAAGGTATGTTGGTATGTGAGCACAGGGATGTGTGTGTGTGGAATAATGGGTGACAGGGAGGCAGTTAAAATCCTCCCTGCAAAAACACGTGGGAATGTGGCTGGAGCCGTGACTTGAAAAAGCGATTTAAATGATTAATTAAGGCCACAGGTGTATGGGACTGGTGTGCTCAGAGGCGGAACGAGAGTCGGGAGGTAAAGAAAGTAAAACTAATCATAATAAAAATTGCTACGCGTGCTGGGTCTACACCAGCACGATACTTGTTTTGTTCCGTGTCTGTTTGTTAGTCAGTTTGTTTTGGCCATCGTGCCTTTTGTTTTGTAGCAGTGTTTGTGTGTTTTGTTCAAACGTTTTGTTTTGTTTATTTATTATTAAACCGAGCAACAGCGTATTCACTCAACAAACTGTCCTGTCTCTTCCGGGTCTGACGTCACCACAAGCCATCCTGTTTACAATGTGTCAACTGCTCTTGTGCTGAATCTGCACAGACTGTATAATAGGTCTGTATGAACAAGAATTTGGGAATTAACACTTAACCTGTGCCCCTTATTGCCATGTGCCGTTTTTTTTTTTATATATATATATATTTAATGACACACTTCACTTTGACCTGTGACCTAAGATGGCCATCATGTTGGGGTCATATGACCTAACAATACAAGATATTGGCTTCATACTGGGTACACATGTATTCTGCGATTCCTTTAGATTTAGTGTTGCTAACCATGAAATTGACCTCTGACCTAATATGGCTGCCATATTGAGGTTGTGTGACTCTTGAAGTTACAGCTGCATAGAGACAGTACACTTTGAGTTATTGTCTCAATGCTACATAGGTGTATCCATTACCAGTGTTGAACCCTTTCTCTGTGCACATTGCTTTAAACATTAACTCTTTTAGTGATTCTTTTTCACATTTACATTTTACTTTCATGTTTACAAACCAATCAATCAGATATGACACTGGGGATCTGATATCGATCTGATATGCTACTACTGGAGACTGTTTGTTTTTGTTCACAAAAACTTCCATTTCTAGTTTATATTATTGTGTTAAGTACAGTAAAGACTATTAAAGACTGGTACATGTTCGACAACATGATGTGGAACTTATTAATGTCTTCACTGATGGTATTTCAACATATATGAAAATAAATCATACATACCAGGCTAATCCAGTTCCTTCGAAATGGACTCCCATATATTATCTTTCATTTCTGTATATTTATAATTGTGATGATCTTTGTTCATTGAACAAGCCTCATGCTGTGGGTTTACTTTGTACTTTCCAGCCAGCTTCAATGAACAAAATCATGCAGTGTAAAGGTTTCTTTCTTTTTTGTTATTGTTTTCTAGTTTTTTTGTTTGTCTAACTTTTTTACTTTGTACATTATTTGTTAATGATTTTATTGAATATTTTGGGGGTAATTTAAAGACACACAAATGTATATTTTAGGAACAAGTGGTTGACATGCTATAATGTTGAAATGCTATTTTCAAACCTGGGTTCAATAATCCAAACTATATTTACATTATGTCACTTGGTTTAGGTAGGTATATTTAGACACTTAAATTCAGGAAGATTTGATTCCTGTGATTTTTTTTTTTTTTTAAGCTGTACAACATTACGATTTTATTTATTTAATGAGCCTATGTTTGAGATTTTATATCAACACCAATATTCTGACATCATGTATCCAATAACTGCAAATAGAACAGGCAGTTTTAGACATTACCGGCAGATTTCACAGACCCCATTTAGCATTAATCATGGACTACCTTATAGTCCAAGACGATTGATAATTGTGCTTTGTAAAGGTTATGAAATTGTTCACCTTTGATTTAACTATCAAGGTAGTCTTCGCTAAAGCCTCCAGGCTTGAATCATATGGAAACTATGGCAGGGAGTATTTGTTTGTCTTCATTGTATATGCACATCTGTTTTATGGCTGTGCTGTAAAATGTACAGTGAATGCTTTCCCTTGGCTAAACCCCTGTAAATTATCCAAAGGGTTTTATTTATTTAATTTTTTTATCAAAACTATTCCATCAGGTAGCTGTTATTTCTACATAAACTACCACTTTAGAGTGTATTCTAGGAAATTCAGCAGTCATTTTTAAAGAGAAAATAAAGGATAATTTAATAAGTTGTAATTTTAAGATGTGAACCAAAGCACTGTTTTTTTTGTTGGATATATACTACATTCTCTTTGTTATTTACTTGTGCAATTTGTTTGGTCAGTTATTTTGGTTTTAAAATGATAGTGTTTGGTGGATAGGTGTATCTTAAAGCTGTTACCAGGGAAGATGCTGAATTTGCTGAAAGGTGTTTTTTTACCTTATCCATGACAATGCAGTATTTTGTCTTTTATATTAATGACCTTATTCTTAAAGTGTAAATTCAGCATCTGCCCTAGCTATTGCTACAGAGCTATAATGCGTACCCACCACATATTGGGTTACTTTCAAACCAAACCACAAAGACAAAATTTGCTGACCATGGAAGTATCAATAAGCAATATGTTTAAAAAAATAAAATAAAATGTTCAGTGATGCGAAAAAACCTCTCCTATTGTAAAATGATCTATCGCTGGGATGTTTAACGGCGGTCCACACAGTCCAGGTTTTGTCCAATCACATACTACAAAATTATGGATAATATGTATGTATAATAATTGTTTTAAAGCTTGTTATGAACTGGATAATTACAACGGACTAAACTTGAGCACAATAAAGCTGTTTAATGTTGAACGCTTGTGGTCTTGGCAGCTGAATAATAGAACAGGTTTTTCATTTAAGATATGACCGTGTTGAACATGGTGTTTCACAGCCTATTACTGTTAATAAACTGTGTTGATCTGTTTCATGCATATGTTGTAACTGGAGTAAATTGTCAGTCTATAAATTTTTTTAAAAAGCTTTTAATAAATGATTTGACCATTTCTGTGTGTTGAAATTATAACGTTAGGTTATTATTATAACCCTGGTTCCCTGAAATAGAAATGTAATCATTACCGAATGGGTATTTTACCTCCTAAAGACTGTGACCCGTGACCCGGTCCCCAAGGGATCAAAAGTACTGCAGTCACAGATCTTGGCTTAATTTTTCCTTCAAGCATGCTGCTAATAATGGACGCAGCGACATTGAAGGTTAATGGTTACATTTCTATTTCAGAGAGCCAAGGTTATGATAGTAACCTAACGTTCCCTTTCAAGTATGAAATGTAACTTCCAGGGTGTGTCGTCAAGGAGACTCATAAACGCTACAGTTCAAGCGTTCGCACATTTATTTACAACACAAAAAACAACAAACCCTGGTTTATTAAATGCTTAAAAATGGATTGAGTAGTTACAGACTACGTTGAATCCCAACTGACAGGCAACCTGGGAGGTCCAGTGCCTCAACAGGTATAACAGCATTAATGCTTAAATACGTTTATGGTTATAACATGTTTTGCCCTTAAGCTATGCATGCATAAAGCTAAAAATGCCCACCGCTAAATTCTAGAGTATCCAATTGTGACAGGCTGGCTCGCAGTGGTGAAGTGTGGTGACATCACGGACCAGGAAGTAACTGAATCACAACAATGGATGGGCGGGTGAAACTGAACGCAACGGCCAAGGGGTTAACTAGCTGTTAATTATCTTATTACCCCTCGGCCACAGTCTGCACGCGTTTGGTAAGGCTGCATGACTGTCAGCTAGTTAAATAATCAGTAGCTGATCAGTCATGCATCCTCACGGGGTTTTTAAATTATAAATAATAACAAAAGACGCGGCGCTTTTAACTGCGCCACAAACAAAACACAAATAATAATAAAAAGGGGCGGGACACTCCGCCACACCAATATATCATTATTATTGTTTGTTTATTTAGCAGACGCCTTTATCCAAGGCGACTTACAGAGACTAGGGTGTGTGAACTATGCATCAGCTGCAGAGTCACTTACAATTTCATCTCACCCAAAAGACGGAGTACAAGGAGGTAAAGTGACTTGCTCAGAGTCACACAATGAGTCATTGGCTGAGGTGGGATTGGAACCGGGGACTGCCAGGTTACAAGCCCTTTTCTTTAACCACTGGACCACACAGCCTCACTCTCTTAGACTAAAACATAAATCATATACCTTATAGCAATGCAGCAATATAAGAGATTCAAAATAGTTCTTACCTTCCAAAATATATATGGAAGTGTAGAATATAATGTAAGGACAGAAACGGTCTTCAAAGGCAAAGACTTCTGAACATGACCCCAACAGCAATCAGCTCGATCAGAGATCTTCAGAGCATGGACCACACAACTTGTAGTTAGCAAGTCGAGTGACACTTGACTAGGATTTTACCTTGGTTGTTATCGAGTCTTTGCTTCGCTTTTTATGTCAGAAGTCATAATTAAATCTTAAACATTAATATGCCTTGACAGCTCATGTCCTTCAAGTGAATAACATTTTCAAATGCAGCCAGTAACTCTTTCTAATGGGCCATCATTCCATAATCCACCTCCCCTACATTTCCAAAATATGTGAGGTGAACTTTTGAACTGATGTTATTCTCCTTTGGTGCCAGTGACTTCCCCAATACAGCATACAAGTGAATACAATTATAGCTATAACAATACATGTAGAGAGATGTGTTTTAATATATAACACCTACTCTGTTTAATTATTCCAACCTGGGTTTAAAATATACTTCCCTTAACACATTAAAAACATCCTCCGCAGTAAGTTGGCTTTATTTCATGTATAGATGTGATTTAACAATTAACAAAGTCATATTGGATAAAGGCTGGTAGACGGTTCATAGCAAACTGCTAAATCTGTAATTATAGATCCAATTATTTTCACTTAAATCCATTCTATCAAGAACATAGTCAAAATGTAACTTTCCCATATTAGCTATTCAATGCGTTAAACTAAACGTGACCTCCTTCTCAGTTTTTACAAAAGATCCTGTTCAGGCAAGTTTCAGATCACCTGCTTTTCTGCCAAGGTCATTCATCATTAATAGAAGATTCTTCTGTAAGCATTTTCCCAGACATACGGCATTCTTACTAAATCTAAACATGGTCCTATGCTGTGGTCCTATGCTGTTGCTACTGTTATATCACATACTGTAACTATAGGTTAATACAGAGCATATTATGACTTTTTGTATGAACAGTGTGTTTTAACAATTTGTTTAGTATTTCTGCTGGCTTTATATTCTTTAAAACACAGTACAGTTATTGCAACATTTTAACACACATGCAGTTTCACAAATGTTCAATTTGCATCCCAAAAATCAGCCTGCTTCAAGTAGCTGTCACAGTCTTGGGTCAGTTTATGCTCTCAGTGAGTCTATCAAAGCCACCACAGGTGTGTCTTTAAAAGCCTGATACCTGCAAAAACTTAAATCTTGTTAGCAGGGCTCCCAATATACATTCTCATTCCCATCATCACTGGGAAAACCTCAAATAAATGAAGCTGTTTCTATTAAAAAGCCATCCATCTCTGCCGCATACACCTTTCACTCAAAAAAAGTGATCGCACGGGAAGACGGGTTTTAGGTTCACTCGTGACACCGCCCTGGTGGTTGATGTAAGCCAGCAGTATTGTGTTGTCTGTGCGGACAAGCACAAGTCTCCCTTGAACCTCCTGCAAGAAATGTTGCAAGACCAGGTAAACTGCTTCCAGCTCTAAAACATTGATGTGGAGACCCTTCCATGGGGGGTCTATTTTTCCAGGTGTCGTTTGCTCTTCCTTGGTTCGGTACCGGTTTGGTGTACTTATCATATATGTGTAAAAGCAAATAAAATATATACAAGGCTCTCCGATCAGGTCAGTCTTGAAAGGAAAAACGGCGCTCAGATCTGAGACCGCAGTACTTTTGCTCCCTCGGGGCGGGGTCACGACTGCATCACAGACTCAAAGAGCAGCTTTGGTATATTCAGTTCTTTAGGAGGTAAATACCCATTCGGTAATGGTTACATTTCGTACTTGAAAGGGAACTAGCAAATCACACTTTTTGAATGTTAACATTAATCTCTAAAGCCTGTAAGACTTTATTTCATTGCTTTGTCATTATACTTGAGGACCCTTGATCTTTTAAATTCCCTGTTGTTAACAACAGGATATCCTAGCCGGAGGTCCTGATACATCTCATTTCCAAAATCTCCCACTTGGTTTAGTGAATTTAACGACCATGGCATGGAACTGTGGAGCTAAGATTAAGCAGCGATGCAGAATCAGTGCATCAACGCATTAGTGCTGTGAACTGTAGCACCATATCTTTGGAGATATTGGTTTTCCTGACACATCAGGGGGGGACTTATGTTTCTCTGAGAATTGTTTTTTTGTTTTCCATTCTTAGAAGTGGACCCATGCAAACAGTGTGGGAAGTACCACTTACATTTTGTGCCATGGTTGCATAATAAAAGTTGGATAGCAGCAACTAATCTTTTTTCACATGTATTTTGAATAGAAATAAAATGACCAGGGTCACAAACGATACTATCAGTTTAATATTTGTGTCGGTCATTCTGTTTTAATGCTAGCATGTGTTTTTGTTTGGTTTTGTGTTGCCCATTCATGACTTGTTTGGAATCAATACCATTCACTTTCTTTGATATTAGGTAATTTCTCATAGAACCCTATGCAAGTGGTTTTTGAAAAGTCGTGATAATAAACGGGGCATGATATTAAGCGAGGTGATATAAAATGGGTTCATCTGCAGTTCATCCATAACTAAAAACACAACCATAAACTATTTGGCAGTACTAAGAATAATAATTAACTTTAGACAAACTTTTCACGGACAATGTCTTTGAGTATAGTGATGTTGCCTTAATAACTTTAAGCCATATTTCAATGAAGCCATGTTCAGAATGGCTAAAGCATTTTGTTCTGCCACACGTGTCTGAAGGTTTCATTTCCGTAAAGGAACGTTCTTGTTTATTCTGTTTAACCATATTTTTGTTGCTTGAGACACAGCATGAGCCACATTGCAGCAGGGATGAAAAAACATTTGCTCTAATCAACATTTGGTCCAACGGTTCTATGCAGAGAAACATGGATGGAAGCGTCCGTAACAAGCTGCTCCCGGGGCATTGGTACGCACATTGTGTACTTGCGTCTGTCACCCAGGTCAAACCTGCTTTATTTAAAGCAGTGCGAAATCGTGTAGCTGACCCGCAAGGGCGCTGGAACTAGGGCTTTGCATGGATTCCATCATATACAGGGGTTACAGTTTTCTTCAATGGCTTTCAGCACCCACACTTGCAAAATGGTTCCAGTGCAACTGTCCGCATGACACCGAGTCCTGACAAGGGCAGGTTGCGACCCAGGTAGAGCATGCCAGTGTGAAAGGGGCAAAACAGCTGCGGCACACTTTATCTGATAGGCTGTCCCAAGTGGTAATTAAATCTGACTCTGTATGGAAAAAGCCAAAGGGGTCACAATATGGTAAATTCTTAGACAACAGGCACAAGCAAAATTCCCCATTTAGGTTTACTGTACAGTATCCTTTGAGCTTCAATAATCTGGGGCATGGAAAGCATTAGCAGAAATAATTTATACTGGCAGATGTTCAGACACGAGCAACATTTCTTCATTTCAATAATACTTATTTAAACTCACCTGTGTTTACCTGTGCTGCCGGCATTTCTTGTGTCACACCCTCAATATTTTATACTCTGCAATTCAGTTGCAATTTGCATACTGGCAGTTATAGTGTAAACTAGTCAAATACACAGTAAGATAAGTTTAGTTTAATAATATATAAACAACAGATAACTAGTTATACAAAAAATTCAAATGTTTTATTAAAACCTGTCATGCGAGTTTAAAACATACAGTCAACAGTGCATTGCATCAGGAGGTTCTCTAGATTACTGAACACATTGGTTTCCAACCTATGTTACAAACTTCTTTTTTTTTTTTTTTTACAGGGCAGAGGAATTCGGTACAATTGAGCTGTATAAAACACAGAGACTTTGAATGGCTGGGCTGCATCACTAAACTGGTGGCAGTTTTGGTTTACGCTCACAGTTCTAGTGAAGCAAAGGTTTGGGAACAGAGAAACAGTGTAGATCTAATCTGAGAAACTGTAAAACTATAACCAGTACTAAACACACAAAACCATGAGCAGGATAACAACTCTTTGAAACACTGTAGAATGAAAAAAAAAATGGAGACAAGACTACTGTTCATTAAGTCTGGAAGTTACATAGTTGGGAAGACTACATTGAAGCAAATGGTAAGAATGCTGCTATGTGCAGGTTTCCCTGGTAGACAGGAGTTTGTCCTATGAAAGCTGCTGTGTAAGAAGTATTTGGCTTTCAATATGCTTCATTCAATAAATTATCACTCTACAGATACAGATGTAAATTGACGTAGATGTAACAATTACTTCACAAAATACTAATGTGTTTGCAAACAGGTTTATTAAGCTAAAAATGTATACTTAAATGATTTTTTTGCAATTATTTCTTAATTGTAACCTCTTTGTTTAAGCTGGAGGGCAGTCCTGTAATTAAAAGAAATAATACACAAAGCTACTTTTGAATCGCACCATAAAGCATTTTACTATGTGGTCCTGTCTTTCCAATCTGCACTATAAGTACAATATCAAGACATCTGAAATGAAAGGCCCTAAATCTTAACTTCAATATTGTATTATTGTTGGCATGTCATAGTCATTTATTTCTCATGAAGTGCAATTTATGCTAAGAAAATGCAGATAGTTCATGCTTCGCTGATGCCACTTAATCAACGCCTTACTGAACTGTAAGTCAGGCTAATTTGAAGGTGCAGAAGTATGAATATTATTGTATTATTGATATCCAGTATTTAAATGTCATACTAAATAAAACACAATGTAATGCTTGATATTTCAATTTTGTCCCATTTTACATGCCAGCACATCATCAGATAACAGACAGAAATCTGTAATACAGGGAAAACAATTGTGTATTACTAATACTGGTCTTTTGAGGAGTTTTTTTTATGAGACTGAAAAAACACTAAAACTAATATGGCTACTGAACTGATCAAAATGCTGGCGGATCTATAGTAAACACAGCCCATGTTTAATTGCCTTTGGCATTATACATATTTTTACAGACAGAAATACACCAGCGAGACTGGTCTTCACTGTGAGATGTTTCAATTTCATAACCTTGGTATATAAAGGGCCTTATTTTAATGATCTAAAGAGTATAACAGTAGATCAATTGAATAGACTTCACTGGCTGCAAATTCACATGACTGTCTAAGATTTTTATCATAACATTTTAATAACTTAGCAGAATTTTCTAGTTATACAGATAACTTTAAAATACTGACCAGAGACTTGTTATGTACAGCACCCACTGCTTTGGAATTTGTTAGTGAACCAGACAATGAGAAGTCTTAAGCCAAGTCCTTTGGTATTATTTAAAAGTGCTTATTTTAAAACATCACATTACTATTTCCTTTTTTCAAAGTTAAAAAAGATGCATTTTCAGAAAGCCACTTGTTCTTTTGCTGTTTAATATAACTGGGCAGTGGGCAATGGCTCAAATTGAAAGCCTTTTTCTTTAACATTTTTAGCTGCCAATTTTAAAACTTATTTGCTTTCCTTTCAAAAATAGTGTAAATTGCTCCTTTGTTTAAAAAGATTTGATAAAAAAAGCAGATATTTTAATCTCATTTTGATATGGTGTGGTTTTTAATGAGGCATTTCATTTCTAGAAGTGCTTCAATAAGAAAAATCCTTGTATGCATTACACATTATAGAAAGACGAAGATTCTTTCACACTGTTCAATGTCGCTGTTTAAATATATAGCGGTATTAAGCAATGAAATAAGTTAGCTGGACCTTCTCGAATTGTTTGAACATATAAAAGAGCTTGGTCTTGAGATATTAGAGGAGACCTGTCTATATAGGCTAATTGAAAACAAAGAGATAGGAGACCCTGGGTACAAATCTGATCTCAGCTACAGCATTCTCTGATAGACAAATCATTTGATCCAGATGTTCAAATCCTAGCTTGGAGAAAACATTAACAGGACCTAGCTGTAACTGGACAGTTTAATTGGTATATCATGTCTATAACGTACCAACTGAATGTTTTTTGAGTAACATTACTTAGAAACAACATTCCATTTACAGCCTACCTATACGCTGTAGAGATGTGTGTTGTTGTATTCAAAAAGTATTAAAAAACCTTTTAAGGGAAATGCTAAAATTCTTATAACATTATAGTAAATAATAATAATAAATAATACAATAAAAATTACTCAACAATGATGACACCAATGATGATTTTAGCTACAATGAAGCAAGTGAAAAAGGCAAAGGCTAATCATCAGAGTGGAATATTTTTAACAGTATAAAACAAGCAAGAAAATATAAGAATATTAGATCCTTCCTGCAAGTATGTTGCTAGGTTTATACTGTTGACATTGTTTTATAATCTTTCAGACAATTTGTCTTTGACATTTCATTAAAATAGCGCTCAATAGCTGTGTGTCTTGTTCAGTGTTGAAGGTTTGTGACTTGGACCATGTCTGGTTTGTCACACGTCTGCGGTCTTCATATGTCATGACCCTTGGGACCAGAATTGTGCTTTTAGGTGGTGGTCTGATGGACAATGGGGGAGTTTCCATGCGAGTTCTAATTTTACTCCAGACATTGTGCTCGAGCCGCATGAAAAATGGCCCACTACATTTCGGGTTTCCATTGCCTCGGGTTTGTTTTACTCGAGAAGACCCTCTTTTCACCCGACGTCATGCAAATGAAGGGGAAAGGAGGTCGATATGCAAATTAGCCACGTGTAGAGTTCTTGTGCTTTTTTCGCTATCGTTAGTAGTGAATAATATTTAATCTAATTTATCACATGACTTATTAACTAAAATAATAATAATAATTAACCCGGAGATATATAATGAAACTGTCCAACCCAGCTATTGCAGATCACCATGGCTCAAAACCGGCGGAGATGTGGGATTCTAGAGATCTGTGACAACTTCCACGTATGCTCCAAGTCTGTATGGATTGGGAGCAGTGGACGTTTTCATGAAAATGAAAATGGGCGTGGATTTCCCATGTTTTACGTCACGCTCTCAAGTAAATGAGATTTACCCTATCCCTGTCTGTGGCTGTTATTTTCAGCAACAAATCTGATCATCTCGAACTGTTCTCCCAAACGTGTACACGCCTCGCCACTTCACGTGTAAATAACCACACATGGAAACTCCCTCATTGTTGATAAATGCAGCCACTGCATACATGGACAAGCTGGGTGCACAGGCACCCACTATCATGTGAACCACAGAGATCCTTCTGATTTTACATGATTGTAGCACAAAACTCCCAACAGCTTATATAGATTTATATACAGCATGTTACCGTATAGATCTGCGTACATCACAGAAGGACTTTTTAGATTTATATTCTCTAATGTCTAGGCCATTCACTGTATATAGTACATGTTGTGGAATACTAACCAAAAATTAATTGATTCAATTTTTTAAAAATTGTTTACCTCCAGTAGTTTAACTGTTATGCCACATTTAATTTACAGTGTGGCAGAAACAGAAGGTCACGTGTCTTGCCCTAACCTACACATTTAGTGGAGTGGAATATAGCCATTTCCCAACCCTATGCTGAAACACACATTAGTCAACCAAACAAGAGTTTCTTCAATGTCAAATTAAAGACTGCTCCTTGGGGCTTTCTTGACCCTTTCTTGTGTGTAATAAGTTGCCTTACCTTCTCAACACAGACCCTAAAAGTCGCAATGGAAACTCAAGTATTTACACAGTATTTAATAAATAGCCATAAAAGAGTTTTAAAACAGATTTTAAGGTAAAGTGCAAGTAGGAGCACCATGGAAGATCACAGATTCTGCCCAATGGCTTCTCCCCTCAGATCCGGATTTGGTAGCCCACGTCATTCAAGGTGCTAAGTTCTGCAGGTTTTCTGTCTATCGTTGCAGGCCTGAAAACACAGATAAAAGCAGATGTTTTTAGTTTTTTTTTAAAAATACTGAATCCTGAAAAACTTTGTTTAACAAAGTAGGCTACTTTATTTTCTCATATGAAATAATGATCTCCCTTATCATATGGTGATGCAATTTGGCACAATGTATAGAGATGACATAATCCTAGACACATTGACTGTGTTCAAAAGCATTCATATGTTCTACAAAAAAGACCATTCCTCTGCTTATGAACCCTTTTATGGTACATAAAGTATTTACTATAATATTGTAGATTTGGCATACAAATAATATAAAATACAGTAATTAGCTGCATCAGATGTACATGTATTGGGCTAGACTGATCCACATCAAAGTGCAGTCTTTCTTTTTTTGAGAAAAGATAACTGCTAGTGCATAAACAATTGCCCATAGCATAGGCTCACTTGTGGGTCATTAAATTAACCTTCTGAGGTGTCTGCAACTACTTTTTTGAACATTAACAGTTTTCTTTGCACTTGGCATAAACTACTGATATCAGTCATCCAAAAACATGACACATCTAAGGAAGGCCAAGAAAACCTCCTTAAATAATCCATATTTGTTTATCTTTATTTTGATTGCAAAAGGGGCTGCTTTAATAAACTCTAGAGTTTGTATTTTGTGTGAATTGTAATAGGATTGTAACCACATAGTAACCGCTAATTACATCATGCAAGTCAACTCCCCCAATATGTCAGACTTGTCTTTTTATGTCCCATAATAATAATGAATATAAAAATACAACATATCATCTATTCAGAATCATAGGAGTAATTTGCAATGTAGTTCTCCTTCACAGACATGGTTTAAATATATACTGATATTCATACAATATCTATGAAAAACTGAAATTATCCCAAGACTGACATTACATTTTACAGGAAAACCACAATTACATGTTTGACTTGATTATGATTTTATTAGGATTTGACTGGGTAAAGATCCCATCCATGGAAAGAGCCCCCCTGAACACCAGCTGTCTGTCACATGGCTACTTGTAAAGCAATGCAGTTATAGTTTGATGTGTAGGCTACTTGACAATTACATAGTCTACTATCTAATGTAAAACTTTTCATTCAAATAACAAATATTTCATTAAGTTGTGACTTACTATGACATGATTACTAATATAGCAGGTAATTCTCCGATGAAAAGAAAACTGCTTAGGTATGCATAGCTCAGCTGTTTCTCTCTGATGTACTGATGTGAAAGTTGTATGGATTGTATTTAGCATTCTTCATTGTATAAGAAAAAAAAGTCAGCCATACACTTGACATCAAACAATACAACAATACACTACTGACTTCTTAACATATACCTTGTGAATATCATTTTGGAAATATATCTCTGAAAATCTATATACTATACAACGATCTTTGTATGAGCTTTCTGCTGGTATAATGGGATAAAGTCAATAATCCATGCGAGTGCCTCCAATCAAAATAAACAGCTATTTTGACTAAATTCAAATACAAGTTCCATGCCTTTTTTATGATAATATTCACACAGGATTAAACTCTTTATTTAGAATCTGCAGTTTTATCCTGTATAGTTCACATTTCTAAATATTTTTTTCCTTCTCTTTTCTACTCCAGTGCACTTGGAGAGGGAGCCAAGAATCATCTTCGCTTGCAACCAATAGGAAACTCTCTTACTTGCTCCAATGACAATGAACTTCAGGGCCCAGTCAGCAGATACACTCAGTGAAGGCCAAGAAGCATCTTCTGTTTGTTCACTGGAGTAATTTAGACTTTCAGGAGACTAAGGGCTTATAAATCTGCTTTAGTCTGCTGGGACAGATACCAAATCAAAGGCAAATGTTTTTCAACCAATAACTGCAAGGACAGTTGTTGATTTCTTTGATAAACTGTCCTGAATTTATTCTGAGGCAACTTTTATTTTCAACTGTGCTACAATACATTACTTATGTAATTTAATAAAGTAAAATAAATATGTTATAAAAAAACAACATTTTGTGTAATTATACCTGTATATATTTTTGTATTCCTTTTTATTCTTAAATTATATTGTTTGCAACTTAACTGGAAAATCTAGGCTATAATTACTAAAGTTCCCATAACAGGTCCAAGTAGTCCGTACAATATAATATTTATACAAAACTTAAGGTGACCTGGAGACCAAACTAGTGTCAGTGGCTCAATAGGGGGCACTCTTCCCTCTGAGATAGAGGACTATAAAATGTCCCTGCATTGTGTCAGGGATCACTGTGTTGTAGGAGGTGGCGTTCTTTCAACTGTGGCTAATTAAGGATCATTTGGATGAGATGTTTGTTCACCCCTGTCATGGTGACTTATCAAAATGTCCCCTACCATGACTATTCCCCTGGTTACCACTGTAAGGAGAAGCAGCTAGTTTTCTATGTTATACAGATTTTATTGTTGTCATTGTAGTCTGCATTAGAGCTGGCTAGTCAATAAATGACAAGTATTTTTTTTTTAATTCACCAGTAATTAACTATAATTTATTGAATAGAAAATGCAAAATAAAATGTACAGCAATATCTAAATCTGTGAATTGCCCTTTAAGTCAGCTAGTCTTGAACAAGCTCACAACTAATGGAATTTGATGTTTTGAAGCAGACAGGCCCGCAGCCAATGTTTCGAGTCAGGATGAGAACAAGGACACTGCCTTAGTGTCTGACACATACTGTGCTTCAGGCAGGCAACAACCTAAATGCGGAACATAAAATGCCTGGATTCAGGCAAAAGTCAGAGTAGTGTCACAGGAAAATATTCAGTACTGAAAAGTTCACATCTGAATTTACTCTTGTCCTATTCCCTTTCTTTGTACTTCCACCCACCTCTCATTTAAGCCAAGCACAAACATGTCCTGTTCAATGACCTGAATGTAACAAGAATACATGTGAATGTCTCACTCTGTGAGTCACCTGATTTAGACCTCTCAGAATAAAACAAGCAGGAACTTTGACATATCCTCTCGCATAGAGAATGTAATAACATGGAGAGTACCCCTCCCCCTTGAGAGTTGCATAGCAACATATCAGAAGTCAATTAGCTTGTAAAAAGGGCTCTATGGGTAAAGCTTCTGATTCATCTATTAAGGAGAAGGGTTCAGTTCAATCTTAATTAATTAATGGAGGGTATCACCAGCTAACTGAAGAAAGCACCCTACTCCAGTATTGGTCTAGACAAAGTGGTCTACCACTTTGTAGTGAAACATCCCTTTGCATCCCCTGTACAAGCATTGCCATGCTAAAATGTATTGGCACAGGTTTGTCTGATGTTTGTCTCTCAAGGTTGATCAAAGCAAAAACGGCTTTTAGAACAGGTTTAAAAAAAAAAACATGGACAAGAGGAGGCAAGTCCATGTACACCAAAACAAGGTAATCCTCACTGTTCCCCATCACAAAATGCTTTACAGGAAAAAGCAGCCTAGACCATTCATTAAAATGGGGAAGTGATTCTTTAAGTGGGGTATCTGTTACTGTTTCTGCATAAAAAGAGCCTGACTTATGAGGTTATTATCCTGGCTCAACTAATAAATCATAGCAGTGGAAAGGGTTAATATTAATACCTCATTAAATCAGGAGAAGGGCAGCCATTCTTTAATTCATTCAATATGACCACTTCATTTTTTTATCTTTATTATTTATTTCTTAGCAGACACCCTTATCCAGGGTGACTTACAAGATATCACAATTTTTTTTTTTTTTTTTTTTTACATACAATTACCCATTTATACAGTTGGGTTTTTAATGCAGCAATCTAGGTAAAGTACCTTGCTCAAGGGTACAGCAGCAGTGTCCCCCATGTGGGATTGAACCCACGACTCTACGGTCAAGAGTCCAGAGCCCTAACCACTACTCCACACAGTTCAGTATCCAAAGAACATCTTGTCTGACTGTGCTTGGATAATTCAATTAAAATGTGTCTAGGAAAAAAGCAATTTAGGAAAATATAAACTTGTGTAAAAAAATAAAAACTGTATTTTTATTTTGATGCCTTACAAACGTTGAATAAGAAAATAAATCTCTTAAAATGCTTTTTCCTCAGCTGCAAGTTAAATGAATTAGCTGAATGAGGCCCTTAGTGTAAACTGTTATACTGCTTCTTAATCTTAATGAACCAGTTTCAAATAAATGTTAAAAAAAATGAAGACTATCAGGAATTAGAAAATGATTCAGTACCATCAGCCAATTAGGGTTGCCACCTTTGAGATACGAAAATACCGGACGCCCCATCCCCTCCTATTGTCTACTTCTTCATTTGTCTCTGCCATTGTGATTAACATTACAGTATGCTACTTCATAGTTTCGCGCTTCTTCATTCAAAGGGCTGTCAAACTTAACAGCAGCGCGCATGCTCATACCAGATAACACACAGCGGTGAGCACACAAGAAAAACATAGCGGTACAGCGTTTTGGTGGCTCACGTTGTTACCTCAATTCTTCCTGGTGCATTTACACACCGCTGTGTTATAGTATTTGAATTTCACTCATACAAGCACAACATGTTATATTAAATTGTTTATTGTAACACATTTTTTAAGAACATATCCAAAAGATTAGAATGCTTAGAATTACCAGACATTTTCCAAAAAAAATGGACAGGGGGTCAAAGTACATAAAAATACCAGACAGTCCGGTAAAATACCGACGGGGTGGCAACCCTACAGCCAATTAGCTTCCAGTTCTACAGGCTTCTGTCAGATGGTAGATGGTACTTAAAATCAATCTGCGCAAGTGCCAGCTTTTTCATTTTCACTTGCCGTAATGAAAGCTCAGTTCACATCTATTGGACAGTAAATACTAAACAAAGACACAATTGTTCCAAATTCATTTTATTATCCACCAAAACCAGCCAATCAATACTTTGCACCGATTAAAGCAACCAGTCCTGTACCCGCAACTGCCTAATCAGCCAATCACAGCCTGTCAGCTTGACTGGCGTGCAGCACTTTCTACAACAACAAACCGAGACACAGACAATTCAGTAATATTGCTTCATTCAGATACTGTCCAGATAAACTATAAGCTACCCTGACAAGTAAAAAGTTATTTTTCTTCAATTATGTTTGTGATCCTTTATAAACATTTTCGGGACTATTTTCCTAAAACTTTTCTCAGCGGAAGGGTATCTGATGAATCATTGCAAGTTCAAGGTAAATCTAGGTTTTTAAGTGTTTTTTTTTAATTTTATTATAGCGACAGAGCCCTCTCGACAAAGGCTCTACCATACGGTACTGACCTTGACATTCGTTAGAGCCCTCGCCGTCAACTCAGGACGCATAACTCCAGTCGTGGTCAACTACCACACGGTAGAGCCTTCATTGGGCACTTAAGTGCAAAAGTTAAGTGCAAAATTGTGTGCAGAGTGAGATAATAATCAGTCAGTGATTGCTGTTATCACTTATTTTGATCATTCTTTTATCCGCTCAATGTTCATTTCTAACAGCACCTTTCATTAGACAAGTAGAGTCCTTATGACACAGAACCCTGTGCACTAACCCAAATTCTCCACTGTTAACTGTACCACTGCTCAGTAAATATCATATTGAGCAGCATATTCCTTCTTTAAGACTATGCTTTACATTTTTTTTTTAAATCTGCGTAATTCAGGTCCTGAAGGGATTAAAAACAAAAAAAAGAGTCTACTCTACACACTATTTAGGGGCTTACATCCTTTAAAACAATTCTCAGCACTTTTGTAACCCAATGCATGTGATAACATGTATCCATATTTGACTGAAAGTGAAAATGACTTTGCAGGCAAGGAACTGCTGACTCTCCATCTTGCCTACAACCTGAATTTTAATTTCTAATTACAGCTTGCGAGTGCTGTTTCTTTTTTTTCCCCATACACTTTTCAAACTTAAATACTTACATTATTAAAAGCAGGACACTGGAGGGATCAAGTCCATTGCTAAAAGTATTTCATCATACAGCTACGTAGTGAACAGGAGTGGTTGTGACTTACTTCTTATGTAAGCTGCCTTTCAATATGTGTGAGAAAAAAAGACAATCGTAATCTGCCACATGCCAATTAGAACAACCTGAAATCAAGTTGCAACCCTGACTACTGACCTCTCTACCAAGTAACACTGGCTGGCAATATCCTCTGGTGCTGCACTGTAAAGATGAGTTGAAGAGTTTAGTGAAAAAGAAGCATTTGACACTTCTATTTTTTAAAGTAACTGTCTCGACTACAGTATACCGTCAACTTGTTTTCACACTAGAGCTGAAATACTACTAATTAAATGGGCAAATATAACCCTAGTAATTAACACTTGCATCTATCCAACAAATGGAACGGATGTTCTGCCTATAAATAATTAAACAGATCTCAACTCTGTTCTCCAAATCAGCTCTCCAAGTTACAATTTACATGCCATTTTTGGATTTCTGCAGCGATCGCCCACTAATTTTACTGTCACTGTAGAAGGTTTCTTTTTGATGGTTATCACAGTGTGTTTGTCAGTAACTAAGGGGTCATTACAGAATGCCAGATAGTCGTTCCTCCTGAACTAGTAATTATTTGTCTGCATGCCTGGCATTTAACCCACAATGGACAGCTAAACCATTAACAAACCAAACAATGTCCTATTTAGCTCTGTACTACCAGCATGGCAGCACTGCTTTTATACAGTGTGTTGTAGTTTGTATGGTTGTGTTTTAACAAGTCTGGTTATATGAATGCCTTTTATTTACCCTCAGTTTAATTAGGAGAAAATATTTAAACTCACAGACATTTATTTTTGCATTCACTCTATTACAAAAAGTGTTGCTAATGCATGGCAGTTAATGTGATTGCACTATCAAACATTGCCTGGACGCTGGTGTATTTAACAACATTTCATTACCAACATGCAGATGAAGCTCTAAAGTGAAACATCAACCTTTTCCATGAGGTGTTACCAGCTGTGACCCAAAAATACTGATTTTTGAACAGATAATATAAAACTAGTCAAGCACTCACTATTACACCTCTTTTAAACTGTGACATAGCTTCTATTCATTTTAAAGTCAACCAGCAGTTTATACTACACAGTCAATCATGCAACACATCACTGGGTTAGGTTCTATTGCATAGCATGCCTACTTTATTTCCCAATAGTTCCTGATAAAAGTGGTCAGACCTGTGTAAAGGATATACAAAGGCTCACATCTGTTTAATGTACAGAATAAAACTGGAACACTACGTCCCATTAAATGAGATACAATAGGCATCAATTGGCTTCCTTCAGCTCGCAATCTGGTGCCAAATCTAACTGAATTAACAGCTGAAGATACACCAGTGGAAGGCATACATTAAACAGGGCATGAATAAAACAAGACAGAGGTCATATCAATCAAAAGCACAGTCTTTTGAAAAGAAACACATGGAAATTCTCTAAGGGCTTGTCAAATCGGCTTTCTCTTCGGACAAAATAAAGTAACGTATTTATTTTTATGCCAAAGCTTTTTTACAGTAGTGTTGTGCACTGGGAAATAGCAATGTAAATCCTTTTTTAAATTGTACAGACAACTTCCAAATCTGTAGGCATATACCAACAAAACAATAAACTCAGTACTTCCCTGTCAGTTGTCAACTTCATTTTATATACCCTTATAGTATATGGTCACAAGAAAAATATTTTGTATATGTTTTATTATATTTATGTTTTGAGTATATGTACCGATATGTCCAAAGGTATAATAAAAAGACAAAAACAAAACTCTTTGGCATCCATCTAACAGATCAATCCAAAATTTAGCACACATGCAAAGTCGAGTTGGGAGCTACAACTAAGCATGAGGTTGTTTGAGGTAGCATTTTACTGGAAACATCTACAGAGTTTATATTTTAAATCAGGGGTTTAATCATGCCACACCCTTTTCAGATATGGATTGATGGTAAATTACACTGACAATCCCATGGAGTGCTCATTAAGAGGACACCTTGCTAGCACCCTTCATTTTAATCTTGAAGGGTTTTAGTCTTTTAAAAACTAAAATGATGCTCCAGTACTTACGATTTATCTCTTTTGTGAACTTGCCGTCTCTGAGGACTCGCTTGTCTTCGACGTGGTGACAACGACTTGCCTCTTCGCTCTTTAATAGGAGACTGGGCTGTTGAGGACTTCAGTATCTGGGAAAGGGAAAAAAGGGTTTAAAGGGAGAGAAATACAGCCTGAAAACTGCTTCATACTAATGTGATCAATTGTCTTGCTCATGAGAGGAACTTACATGAATAGGAAAGGATTTTAACAATTGAGTAAGGCCTTACACTTCTGTAAGACAGCAGCTATGTTATATAAACTTAAATGCAAAATGTATTATAATGATGATTGTCTGTAATATAACGAATTAATGAATTTACTTTCTGTATAAAAATTCAATTTCACAGAAGGCATCACTATTTAGATCTGCTACCTTTTAGATCAATCTAAATAAATACACAAACAGAAAATAACTGCCTGTTTTAAAAGGCTTCTGCGATACACCTGCACAGTCATTGTGCAGTTTAGCATTCTTTTCAGCATACAGTATACTGTACATTGAAACTTTAATTTACCAGCCAATAAAAGGAGCTATACATTTGGGATGACTTAAATCAACTGGCTGCTTATTCAAGGTGCCAATGTCATTCACGTCTATTGAAAATAAACATTATCCTGTCTGTGGTTTATTGCCTTGTAGGTGACAGTTAATACAGAGATAGAAATCTCTAGGTTACAACTACTGATTGGAAGCCATTATGTGCATATATTAAATCCTAGCTCAGAACGAAGTCTCCATTTCCATAGACACCATGCAAGGTTGAACATAGTTGAACCCAAATTCAGACCCAAGTTTGCATTTATATATTAATACTCTTTTTTTTGTTTGTTTTTTGAGTTTTTCCGAGGAGGGTGAATTACTGTTCACCATATACAACAATAGTTTTTTTTTTTTTTGTTGCATATTAACTAAAAAAATAATATACTGGCATTACTCCATTAACTATGTCAAAGTGTGTGCAGATGTGACTGTAATTGAACCTACAGGCCAATAAATGCTACTGGCATCAGGCAGCTGTAAGGACTCAACATAAATCAGCAGCTATTTTGAAATCTTATTATAAATCGTATTGTTTAGTAGTTCAGTGGAGGAAGTCTTTAAAAAAACAACAACAAAAAAAGCCTTTTCTTTCAAATGTACTGGTTGAATGTTAAATACAGCAATGCAATGGAATAGTACAACAGCCATCATTGCCAACAAGCTATTTGCTAGTATAAGGAAGACTGAATTGGAACTGAAACCGCAATACTTCTCTATAATGGAAAACAAATATAATATGGCAGATGGCAGTATTTTGAATCTCATCTTGTAGTCTCTGGTTAAATGAGCTATTCTGTCCCAAAATTAGGCCAAACATTACAAAACCTAGATTTGACAATCACAAGAAGAAAAATGTAGTGACCTGTATCTCCTTGTTTTATGTTCCTGCAGTATTGCAGTTTGCTTTGGGGATAAGTAGGAAGTGAAGAGATTTGTCAAGACTTTGGCAGCATTAATGTAACATTTGACCTCCAGGCACAACTATACAGTATTTGTGATGATAGAATCTGTCCACTGTATGTCTTAAAGTTTACATATACAGAACTTAGAAGTGTACCAGAATGGAATTAAACAACTTAATTTTGTAATTTTGCATAAAATGTTACTTATTGAGATTATATAATACATAAATAGCAACATAAGTTGGTGCAAGATTGTACTATTTAATCAAGCATCTCTTAAATCAGTATTCACTGTTGGTTTGTGTTGTCTTGGTTTGTTGCCAGTTTGTCATCAGGTGACCTATATGTAGTCGGTTGCTGAGAAGAGTTTCAAACCACAAGAACAACTGTCAGTCTAAACCAGGCCAACCTGCCTTCCAACTTTCTACTTGACATGTGCTTAGCAACAGCTTTGCTAATAAGCATAGAATCAACATGGTATCAGTAACATACTATACACCCCCCACCAAGGACTGTAACACCATATCTGAGTCAAAATACATAGCCCTCAATGGCTCATAATTGGAGAAGAGGTTATAAATATACGTAAGGTAGGACATGATGTGCGCACAGTAATTCGTCCCTTTATCCGCCCGTTTATCTGTCATGATCAGCCTCTTCAGCAATGTTAGTTTATTATTGAACAGAGAAGATTAGTTCAGATATTGTATATCCTACCAAAGTTTCTCTACACTGTGTTGTATGTGCTCCCTGTGCTGACATTGCTGGTAGTGTCATGTGAGCTGTTCGCCTGCGGGGCGTATCAACTTCAACCTCTTCTCGATCTCCTCACTGTCACTCAGCAGCGAATGCACGCACCCACATGGCAGACGGCTACTCTGTCACAAGCATTAAATGCCGTGTATCTTTCTAAACAAGGGATTTAGGGGAGTTCCTGAATAAAAGCTGAATCTCAAAACAATCACTGCGTGAATATAGTAATTGTTACAGCTGTGTATAATGGTATTTATTTATTTATTTATTTTAATTTAGTCGTTGCCAATTATTTTTATTATTTTCTCCCAATTTGGAATGGTCAATTATTTCATTATGCTCAGCTCACAGCTACCACCCCTGCGCTGACTCGGGAGGGCGAAGACGAACACACGCTGTCCTCCGAAGCGTGTGCCGTCAGCAGACCGCTTTTTTTCACACTGCAAACTCACCATACAGCCACCCAAGAGCTACAGCGTCGTAGGACAACGCAGCTCTCGGACAGCTTAGAGGCAAGCCCGGCCAGACTACAGGGGTCGCTGGTGCGCGGTGAGCCGAGGACACCCTGGCGACGCTCGGCCAATTGAGCGCTGCCCCCTGGGAGCTCCCGTCCTCGGTTGGCAAAGGAATAGCCTGGACTAGAACTTGCGACGTCCAGACTATAGGGCGCATCCTGCACTCTACGCAAGTGCTTTTACTGGATGCGCCGCTCGGGAGCCCGTATAAAATGGTATTTAAAGCAGGGTTCATTCATCTGACTTTTTACATATCCCCCCTTACTCTTGTCAGATATGCGACGGATTACTGTACTTCTGTAAAAGCTCTACTTTTTTCTTTCAATAACATAACCGTGTGAATGCTCACTGACCTTCATTCTCATGTCCCGTGCATGTTTCTCCATCTCCTTGCGCATCTCTTCGTGTGCCACCCTGCTGGAGGTGAGCACCAGATACTTCCACTCGATGGGCTGGAACACGTGCGGGTCGTGAGGCACATACAGCCCGATCTTCACCTTCTTCACCGTGTGCAGGTACTTGCGATAGGAGTCCTCGAACTCGAAGATGAGCTCGCTCAAGGTCCGGAAGGCTAGCGGCTTGTCCATAAGGTCTGGCCTCCTGCTCATGCCCAGTGAGCCGTATCGCCCATTGCAATATACGCCCAAGACCACGTGGTGGAAGTAGTTCCCTGAGAACTGCGTTTTGAAGCTGATGGGAAAGCGCTCCACAGAGGTAAGCCCATTGGTCAGGTAGCTGTGCAGGACAATGTTAAAGAATACATATTGTGCACAGGTCAAAGTAAGAGAGAGCAAATAAGGCGTGCAAATAAATCATGAGGCGGCAGCTAGTAAAGTACTACAACCACCATTGATACATAAGGTCATGGATGGTTATTTTAACATGTCTTAATATAGTCCTGATTTCCTGAAGATTTATTTTATTAGCACCATATTTCAAAACAAGTGCAAAGTCAATATTTCTGAGAGGGATGAAACAAATTCCAATAGTATACAAACTATAAATAAATCTATTTGGAACAGTTCAGTAAATTCCCTGTTCTTGTCCCTGCAACTAAGCTGTTACATGCCAGTATCATTCTGTTAACGTTGTGTGACTTAAGTCAGGCTTTCACAAATTGTAGACCCCACTGTGAGACGACCATTGGGGTGGAATGTCTAACACACAGGAAGAATCTATCACTGTGAAGCAAGTCTTTGTATCACTGTAAAGCATTAAGAAAGCTGTGACTTGCTTAATTTTTACACTGTAATCTGTAAAGCTGTTGTAGGTGACTAATAAGTCTGAGGCAAATGGTTTCTGGGAAGGAGGGGTTTTCCAACCATTTACTATAAATATTTATTCAAATTCTAACACACAATGACTTTAGCTGGCTTTTGTGATGCTACAATGTTGGCACAATGGAAATTAACTGTTGTAGGACTTGCTGAGTTGTTTGTTTTCTGGGATCTGGGAATGTTATATCCAACGGTGAATAAAAGCACTGGAATCTACAAAGACAAAAAGCTGCCTCAACCTTTGAGCCACAACATACCACACAGACTTGGTACCCTTTTCACATGCTATCTTATGCAAGAATTCAAAGGTCAGAGTTATATCTAGACATAAATCTATACCAAAGTTCTTGAAACAAGTAGCTCCATGGCAACAAAAATGTGTATCAAGTTTTCAAAAGACAACAGAATTGTACTCTTAACATTCCCTTAATATACTCCAATTTTATATGCAATTCCAAATCTGAATTCTCATGTATGGGGGTTATAACTTCCTATATTGTTCCACCAATATTTACTTGCAACCATGTGACAGGCCACATACATCATAGTTATTTGATTATTAATTGCCAAAGTAAACACAAACATGCTTTCTATTTCTCGCAAACACAGAATAAAGTCACTGTTATGTTATTGTATTTTTAATGTTACTGATATTTGATACACAACACTGAGGTTTTAATTGTTAAAAAAAGTATTGATTAGAAATATAATTGCTACTTTCCACAATACACTGTAAAAGGGGTGTAATAAATATATACTTTGCCCGTTAGACTATTAACTTAACGACTACTTAATGTTAAGAATTGTTGCTTCCTTTTTCATTTTGGTCTGTACAAATCAAGGCTTATTAAAAATGGAGATTACAACTGTATCGGAAACAGTCCCTTTGAATCGAGGCATCAATATGGTGGAGGTACATTGAGAAGACAATGTATCTCAAAAATACTTACTCTACACCACTATTACAAGGCCTAAAATGAAATGTCTCTTTGTTTATTTCTAATTTGGTAACTCTATTGTGTGTTTTCCTGAATAAAGAAATACAGCATGGATGACGGGCCAGGACATCGGATGGAGAAATAAAATAAATCAGATAATAAAAGCTAAATAAATAAAGACAGAGTACTTTACTTTTATTAGCCAAATAAAAACAGATAGAGGGTTAAACCGGGGTAAATAGCAAAAAATAGCTACCTGCTCGGATCCTAAACAACAAAAACAAAAAAAATCTTGTGCTACTTGAAACTTCCTACGGATCTCCAAGGAAAATAAATCAAAAATTGTGTTAAGAAAGACAAGTCTTTGATTCTAATAATTTTACATCCATCTAGATCGAGGCATTATGCTGTATACTGCAGCGCTGATAACATTACATGATACAGTCCGGTTCTCTGCATAAGATTGCTTTAAAAAGGGGGAAATTCACAAAGCCATTAATTTCATTTACACAATTATTATAAAAAGTTGAAAAATATTCATTTAAAGCTACAAAATAAACATTGATGTACGCTGTTCATTTCTATTTTTGTAACAGTTTTTTTTCTCTTTTAACAAAAATTGTTCTAATGACACACTAAAAGGCATTGTGAGACCCCCATGTGTTTTTGCCACTTATAATTCCTAATAAAATGGCCACGCCCTGTTCAACCAAAGTGTAACAATAAAGGACAGCCATCATGATATCCATATTTTGTAATTTTCTTCACTTTGATGCTATTGATATGACCACATTGTCACTCACTAGAATGCTTGAAAGCTGATGGCACATGAAAAAAAAAAGATACTGACGATCAGTCCTCAGCTCCTGGATTTTTGTTTCACTTAATTTCCTTCTGAATAACCATCTGTTAGTGGGGTCTCTACGCTCTGCAGCTCTCCCTCCCCCTCACAGATGCCAGACTGACTCTTCATCATTACTCTGTTTGCCAGGTTACTGTATTAGGCTGCACTCATAAAATAATTATGCTTGAAAATGTAGGAGACAAAAGGACTACAGATAAAATCAATAAGCGCTAGGAATATTGAATTCCACAGTCCTGTGCACTTCCTCCAGTTATTCAGATAAAAATTGTATATTTTTGTACACTAGCCTCAAGTAGCATCTATCATAGATACCTACCAAGGACAAAAATAAAAGTCATGTTTGTACCACAAAATGTATTAAATTAGTTTAGCTGAAACTCGTGTCAATGGTCTCCTTTATCATTGCTACAGGCTACTGAAAGCACCAGGCTTGAGCAACCACCTATAGAGTTGAAGTAAAATCTCTTAAATCTAATTCATTGAGGAAGATTTGTTATAAAAGAAAAAAAACAAAAAAACTTGGTTCTACAAATGTGTTCAAAAAGATACAGGGCTTAACATCAGCTTGCTGCATGACTTACACAACAAAGTTCCAGAAAGTTACATGCCCGCGTGGATTATCACAGAGTAAACTTTATTACTTCAGTATTAAAACAAAACACTTAACGCACATGACAGTATAATTAATAGCTGGGGAGCTATAACCAAAATTTACTGTGGGATCCAACATTCTATTGTAACCTATACTAAAAACATTATCAATTCAGTGCATTCAATTGTAATTAAATAATATGCCCCTACTTACTATACATATGATACATCTTAGAACATTACAGTTATCAATAGATCAGCCCATGTTTTTATGGTAAAGCATGAAGAATAACTGACAGATGTTACGTATTTTTAAGGAACAGTGCTGTGTACTTTAGTAATCAGTAGATGTCCCTTCTGTTTTGTGAACCTACAAAAGCTGTATAACCTTTTCAATAATAGTCAGTTCGCTGTATTCCCCCTGTAGAGAGCAGGCTCAAAGATTATAGAGGTCAGGATGACACTGGAGAACCAAGACCAGAGAAAGCAAGATAACGAAGACACTTAAAAGGTGTCTACAGCCTACCAATGCTACTGTAGGGATGCTAACTACATTTAAAAATGCAGGCAATCCACCAAATACTTGATCAAAGATCTTGCTCTGTATCCTTGCTCTAGTGTATGGTTAATATCCTACTGTAAGTGGACAAACAAAACATTTGAGTTACTTCTTTTGTGTGACACCTGCTTTTTTATAGATATTAGTTGTGAAAAAGCTGTGTTTCTAATTTTTAGATAGTCTTTGTTTTAGGCGCAAACACAATGACACAGTTAGATTTCCATTTTTTTCCCTAAACAAGCAGAAATACGAATAACACATGAGCTTATCCCTCTTAAACCTAGGAGTCCGAGCTAACCAGAAAAGAGAAGGTTGTCTTGCGAGCATTGTAACCTCTTACAGTTTGGTTCTAACCAATTCATCTTAAAGCAAAATATTGATTATTTTAAAACAAGAGTCCTCATGTTTCAACAGCAATAGCTCAGAAGCTGAAGAGAAAGGACAGCAATGAGGAATCCTTCAAAACAAACAGCAGCAGGACAGGAAACCCCTGACTACTGCTCTCCTATTAGGGGCTCTTAAAGGGTTAAAGTATATCAAATTACTCATAAAGGGGGATATCACCTCACATGGCAGAAAAGCACTAGAGCTGCTATAGACACCACCCTGGATTGCATTTTAGAAGGCTAATAAAAACAAATGGCCTTTAATGGTTTTAAGGGTTAATTGTCTTCTTATAAGAACTGGGTAGTCCATAAAGGTTGTGAAGAGACAGCTGAGAAAAGAAGATGGTCATAAAACAGAAGTTAGGGTCTTTCAGTTTTTACAGATTTTCAAAAATACATTATTACAATTGTATTCATGGACCTCCAAGTGTTCATGGTGCATTGAGAATCTGATGTGTTGTAAATAGGTGGATGCTCTTTTTATATTACGGCTGTGAATTTTTGTTTGAAAAAGGCTTTAGTTTGAGAGCTTTACTATACGGTAAATGGGCTACTTTATAACTGTTTTAATCAAGTACCTGAATGTCTGGCGAGAGCACACCACAGGGACAGTGAACCCCATTGGTGACATCATAAATATATATTTTCTTCATTTAACAGTAAGCAAGACAAATTGTGTGAATTGAAGGCGCAAAACAACACAGCAAATTAAGACATACTGGACTGTTCTTGAAACTGATATTTTGATTGGCTAGGAGTGATTTCTAATTTACTATAAGCACAAAAGTGCCACTTGTTCTTTTGAGTGTATGTTAGAAACAAAGTCAGTTCCAATGTATCAGCTCAAGCCTTGCTTCTTTGGTGTCGAAGGGTCAATAGTTCATAGCACAATCATTTCCCAACACAGCTAAGCTCTTTCCTTTTGTTGAGATGACGGGTTCAGAACTAACGTCCAAACACCAGCCTGGGCTATGTTTTGCCAGGGTGAGGGAGAGTATGTATTCAATATTAAAAAAATAATTAAGTCAAGGCCATTTCAGAATATTCATAAATAACCATTTGAAATAAGCCACCTACCCCTGTTCTAGTAAATGGACTGCCCCACATGTCTATGTAAATCTTGGATTAATTTATGATAAACAGAATATAGTTTTGAAAAGTTGTCTATATATATTCAGTTTGGTATATGTTAGAAATCCCACCTCATGAAAAATAGATATGTGCTTATTGCTGCAGTCTTTGAAAACAAGTCAGTTGCATGTAGAACAATATGAAGTTAAACTATAATACTGGATCTTTAAGTGTAAATATATACATCTCAATAGTCAAATCAAATGTGTGATGAGTGTTAGATACGGAGCTCTAAAAAAAGCAGTGAGTTATAATTAATAAGGTACCTATGATGTCATTTTTCCTTGCTCTGAGTGTATGGTTAATACCCTACTATAAGTTGTCAAACAAAACATTTGAGAAAGTTATCCTCTTATTTCTTTTGTGGGATACCTGTATTTTTATAGATATTATTTGTGGAAAAAAGCTCTGTTTATCATTTTTAGATTGTCTTTGTTTTAGGCACAAAAACCCAGTTAGATTTCCAAATTCTTTCCTCAACTCTGAACCTAGCTGTGTCTAAAACAAGCAGAAAGCCTAAGAATATAACACATGTCTGTAACAACTGTCAAAGACCTGACAGCTTGCCTGCCTTCAAAGACGACTCACTAATCTGCTGTACTTTGGGTAGTCAACTGTGAATGTCTTGCACACACACTCTGAGGGGACTGCTCCCTTAACATTCCAGCTCTGTATCCTAGCAACCAGATCCTAGCCTGTCAAGCTCCAAAGTTTAGCAGGATAAATGCTGTCAAATACTAATGGATCTGCATTCACTTTGATGCCATGTGGAAAATGAGCCACTTTTAAACTTATATAGTTATTCTCAGTTTTCAGGTTCACTGTATAATATCTACCACTTACCCTCTAAGAACTACGAAAAATTAAAGTCTTGGGGCCAAGACTCAACAGGGTAAATGAAATTGTCTTTCAAATCATTTAGATGGGTAAGTCCTTGTCTTTTGTTTGCAAAACCCCTATTCCCATCTGCCTTTGTCATTACTTACTCCTAGTTTCCCCTTGCTTTCTTTGAATGTACCTGCTAACGTCCCTCCTTCCCCAAGCCTTGTCCTCTTTCTTTTTGTTATGTCATTTCTTTTCACCCTCATCAGCCTAATTATCTTTAGTCATAATTGATTTCTAACTTTTTACAACATTTACAAGGAGGCAAAATATGTTGTACTGTATTTGGTACTATTTTCAGCTGTCTGTTGATGTCATTTTCAAAAGGTATATTAATTAACTAAAGATATATTGATATCAACAAATTGTCAAAATGATGGTATTCATCACCATCAGGTTTCCATGGTAAAGACAACCCGGTGTAGGATACAATAGTTCCCAGCCATACAAAAGTTCCCAGGTCAACTTCTGGTTTTAGTTTTAGTAGTTATTTTCAAATAAAAAAGGAATTCAATTGCATATTTGATTTGGTGTTGTTTTAAAATCATAAATAACTAACCTATGTGTTGATTATTAAGTAAAATAATTTGAATATGAGTGAGTTGTTAATGTGAGTTTACCGTTAATGCAACGGTGACGTCATAAACAGGCACCAGGAAGCTGGGCCTGAGAAGATGTGCGCGCTCTGAAAATGTAAGACGTTAAAAACGACAAAAGAACCTTTACCACTGTCATTTAACACATAAAAACAAATATGTGTATACACATCATACATACATATGACAATGGATTTCAATTCACTCTTTAATTTAATTTAATAAAAAAATGAGATTATACCAAAATGCAAATAAATAAATAATATTATGAATTACCCTTGTAGTTTAACCACATATACATTTGGAAATGTTAAAAACCATAACTAATAGGTTGATTCAGTAAACATGACCTTGCTTCATGATTTTCATGGATGTCCATAACATGGAAGACATTGAACACAAATATATAATACTGTTCTAAGAACCACATTACAGCAAAAATGACCACAAGTATGTCAATAACATATATCCCCGGCCATGGCTAGAAAAAATGTAGTGTAACAAACATATGTATATACGGATGAATGACTGCCTCCACTGTAACCCTGTCGACAGGGATTTCATCCCTTATGAGGGATAACTAATGAAGCAATGAGAAGAAATCTGTTGCATGCATGCCAAAGGCAAGCACCAGTGAAAGGATACATTCCAAGTATCACAGCTTCAAGGCATTTTATAGGAAGAGATTCCCGGATCATTTCTCTTGCCGTCTCCATCAACCTACAAAGATACAACAGAGATTAATCTGGCCCCATTTATTAAAATCATGTTGGGGGTTAAATTTATTGATTAAAGATTATTCTAAGGAGTTAGAATACGGTGATACGGTTTAACACACTGAATTTATTAAGCTGTAGCTTCAAGTGTGAAGTACCTTTTAACAATGCAATTCTGAATTTCTAAACAAACTGCTCATGACATTTTAATTAACAGTTACATGCACTGTATATGTATTTGTTTGTGCCGTACTCAACCATGTGTGTGAATGAAGCTTGATGTAGTAATAACATTTTTTTTTCCATCCCAAAGCAATAAAAGGCAATGAATTGTTCACACAATGAAAGGATGTCAATTTTTTTCAAGTGCACTTGTTTTGTAGTGCTAGGCATGGGCTGATACAATTCAATACAATTAAATTCTACATTGCATTCACTAGGCAAAATGCATACAAATCTAGATCCAACCCTATACTGTACTGTATATATAATGTATCTTTGAACTTTCTCTCAGATTATACAGTCACCCACTGACCCCTTTCACTTTTTGGTCTATTACCCAGTGACAGTCCATTCCCCTTTATCAAGATTTCAATCCTGGTACCCAACTGGAAGTAGGCTGATGCATTATATTAGTGGACCAGAGATTTTCTGCAAATAAAGGTAGTACCGTTTTTTACACTGTGAAAACGTTTGGTATTTACTTTCAACCAACTTAAAACCCCTCTTTTCTACAAACCGCAAACCATAAGGGCAGTTATTGCAAGCGAAATGGACATGCTCAGTGCTACTTACCCACTTAACGGTCTGGTTTTCCTAATTTCAAAGAACTGAGTTCCTGTATGATTGTATCTGATATTAATAAGGTTAAAGAGATTCAACAGAGAAAGAAATACACTTGTTACTATAAATCTGTTCTTTAGCAGCTTTTCATTGCCTGTCATACAAATACAAACATAAAAGATATGGTATACACACAGCACAGTATATTATTTAAAAAGCAGGACTTGTTCTTTTCTGTAGGATTACCAGAGCTAGAGATTCCACACAAAGACCTGTAACGTAACTGGGTAGTATCATTCTACAGTAAATGGCACCTTTTTAAGCACCTAGAGCCTGTATCTGCACAGGCAACCTCTCGCAAATTGTTTGGAAGACGTGCTTGTTACAGGTGCTTCTTACAGCTATCTGGCTTGTGATGCGTCTCAAACAACTAACTGTGTATAAATAGAAATGGCTTGCAAGTTCCTTGTGGAAGTGAAACCTTCACGCAGGTGTGGCTGTTTGTTACTTGCTCTGATTACAAGCGCCCATCATGCATTTTGTCTCGCCTGACCAAATCCTGAGGTGGGTCGCCGTCGATCCAGGTCGACCTGGGTACGTGGTTTCACACTACGCGGGATTGTGACCAGGGTAGCCAGAAACTGGGTTGGGACCCGGGTAGGACTGCCACAGTGAAAGGGGCTCTTTTCTATCTAAGGCGGCATTCTTAAGTTAAATTAAATTCTCACCTTTAAGTCTCGGTCACGAGACAAAGCAAACCTCACTTAATTATTTTACTTTTTATCTTAGTCGTTTTTTTAATTTGCGTTCCACAGGACTTGTCCTCAGAGATGTAGCATTCAATATTATTCAAAGGAATAACCCTGTTGCCATGGCAGCCAAGTGCAGTCTGTTGATGGGTGTATCTTGGAGAGCAAGAATTGTGGATCTTATCAGTTATTTTAACACATTTATAAAATAAATGTTTTGTATTTCAATGAAATAATGAATACAAGTGCTGTATACTCTGCATCTGTACTGTATGCTGCTTTTGCGGTGTGGGAGTTGTATACAGCATTTATATAATTATTATTATTTGTTTATTTTGCAGGGTGGATTAGGGTGTGTGAACTATGCATCAGCTGCAGAGTCACTTACAACAACATCTCACCCGAAAGACAGAGCACAAAGAGGTTAAGTTACTTACTTAAGGTCACACAGTGAGTCAGTGGCTGATCCGGGATTTGAACCAGGGACCTCCTGGTTCAAGCCCTTTTCTTTAACCACCGGACCACACAGCCTCCTCTTTGTGTGGATCACCTCAAAAGGGCTTATTGCAGTAAAAATGTTTTTGTAATTAATGTTACTAGTGTATTGTAAGACAAGTGCCCAGCCTCTGCAATAACAGATGAACCATTTGCTGTGTTTTGGAAATGCACTTTAGCTTCTGATTTCATAAAATCTCAAAAGCCAGGCTACGTTGGGTAGCTCAATAGGAGTCTTTCCTATGGGCCAGAACTCAGACAATGCCACAGCATAGTATCAGGAGACACTGCTCTAGGGCAGTATATCCAATGGTGTGGGCCAGGAACCTCTTGGGGGATGCAATATGGTTTCAAGGCAGCCACGGAAAAAGCAGAAATAGCTCCTAAATGACCCTGAAACCAGACATGTTCCTTCTACCTTGACAACAAGTCTAGCAAATATTTATAACATTATAGAACAAAAGGTATATGTATTTATTGAATGGGCTTTGAGCAAAGAAAGGCTGTGCTGTCCTTACTGTAACCCAATTTTTTTAGACTAATTTCAAAAAAGGTAAATCTCCCCTTGCTATTTCTGAGTTTTCAATTCCCCAAACAGGAAGTTGCATTTTTCTTGATTTGTTCAAATGCAGTATAGTAAGCGGGTAGCAGTGTGGAGTGGTGGTTAGAGCTCTGGACTCCTGACCGGAGGGTCGTGGGTTCAATTCCAGGTGGGGGACAATGCTGCTATACCCTTGAGCAAGGTACTTTACCTAGATTGCGCCAGTAAAAACCCAACTGTATAAATGGGTAATTGTATATCAAAATAATGTGTAAAAAATAATGTAATTGTATGTAAAAATAATGTGATATCTTCTAACAATTGTAAGTTGCCCTGGATAAGGGTGTCTGCTAATAAATAATAAATAAAGATGTGTGGCAATATTACAAAATATATATATATATATATATATATTGGTTTCAAATGAAGTAATCATACATTCATGATCAATTAATATAGTAATTTGCAATAGTGTAATTTTAATTGCATTATTATATTTCCCTTACTATTTTATGGTAAGGAAAAAAATAAAAAAATGTTATAACTCAATATAGGAATACAATATCCAGAATCACTTGGAATGATTGGAAACACAATAAAGTATTAGGGGAAATGTATGACAAATCTATTAAAATGATATTTGAAGCTAAGACTTACTCTTAAATGTAAATTGTAATACATCCCTATTGGCCATCACTGTCATTTCTTACATACTGTATCTGTCACACATATTCAGATTTGCTTCTAAATACAAAATGTATGAGACCTTAAGCGATTGTGCTAGTCGTACATCTAAATTTACAGGTATGAGACAGACTAATATATTGGCTAGTCCATGAAGGAATACATTTCAAAGAGACCTGATTCTGTCCTCCGAAATTAAAACAGCAATGCAAGCTAGCGTTGACTTGACAGGGAGGGGGGTAAGCAAATAAAAAAAGATACTGCAGCATCTTCATGTAGTTCTGTATCACCAGGAGCCAGTCTAGGACAGACATCGATGGCCTGAAGTTAGGCACTGATAGCACAGGAGGCTGGAAGGAAAGAATAATCCCATTAAATGCCAGAGTTCAACATCAGTATGGGATTATGATCTTGCAGACAGAAAATCCACTAACTACCAATGGGGTTTCTGATGTGCACACATACTGTTACCAAGAGTTTAACTGTCTACTGAGGCCAGACTGTCAGTAACTTTATATTTCATGCAACAAGAGAAAAAAACAGCAGATTTACATGGGATATTTACTTTATAGTTACTATTGTGGAATAAATGTCCTTATTAGTGAAACAGTGGTGAATATATACGTTAGGACCCCAATCTAAAATACGTCCCCATCTAGATCGACCACATTGACCACATTGGGCTGGGGTTAATTAACCCCAAAATCTTCTCATGTTTGGGGTGGGGTTGTCTTGCAAATGACGCCATCGTGATGCAGAAAATTCACTTAACCGAACCCGAACTGAAGAAAACACAATCGTACTCAAGCAGTGAGCAGCAACGTCGCAGTGCACGTTGGTCTTCCAATTAAAAGTACAGTAGCACATTAGCTGTACAGGTCACAAGAGTGCAATCATTTTTGCTGTATTCAGAATAAAATAATACATCAAATAGCAACCTAAATATTCGAAAATAATCTGAATAGTGCAACTGGTTCAGAATGCTGCTGCTGCTGCAACAATACTGACAAGTACAAAAGGAACTGAACATATTACATCTGTCTTGGAAACCTTGCATTAAATACCTTTCAAATATCTGGTTTCTTTTAGATTCTTCTGTTGACCTTCAAGGCTGTCCAGGGAACTGGCCCTAAATAGTTATGAGACCTGCTGCATCCCTATATCCCTATACGTCAGCTGTGCTCTTCAAGCTCAGAGCTGCTGGCTGTACGCTTGACCAGGTGTGTCACTCTGGGAGGTCGGAGTTTCTCCACTGGTGCTCCTAAACTTTGGAACTCATTGCCACTAGTTGTGAGAGGCTCTCATTCTCTTGAGAAATGTAAAGCACTGCTAAAAACACATTTGTTTTTCCTAGCTTTTTTTATATGTAAATCATTGTGTAATATTGTAATCATGTTTTTATTTTGGTTATGACATTGTACTTTGCATCATTTTTATTTTTTTGTACTTTTTTGTAAAACATCATGATTTTTTAAATGTTATTTGTTTAATGTAAATCATTTTCTAGTGTTTGTAATCATGTTTTTATTTTAGTTGTGACATTGTACTTTGTATTTTTCCCCCCTGTAAAGCACTTTGGGATGGCATTGCAATGAAAGGTGTTATATAACAATTTATTTATTTATTTATTTTATTTCCAAAGTAGCATAGATTGAAAACTGGGCAATACATTTCTCAACATTTAATTAGGCAGGAGAAAAAAAAATGTCTTCTAAGAATTGCATTACAGTATATCCAGACCATGCTCCTTCATGCAACAATTGTGATTTCCTTCTACTTTTTTGTATACACTACAGTGTTTACAAGAAAGATTTTTTTTTACTCCAGGTGAACATTCCCCAAGTAAAAGTTGAAAAAAGTAATTTCCTAGTTTATTTACCTATGATGTATGAAAAAAAAGAATAATAATAATAATAATAAAATGACCAGTGGTTTGTAGAGGTCAATGTAAACAATTAATTACCGTATTCCTTCATATTTAAGACACACTTGAGCTGAGGACACCCTGGCTGACATAAGCCCCCAGGGCAGCGCTCAGCCAATTGCGCTCGAACTCGAACCGGCGACGTCCAGGCTATAGGGCGCACTCCATGCAGAGCACTTTTACCAGATGCGCCACTCAGGAGCCCCCAAGACACACTTTATAAACCATTTTTTGCTTCTTAAAACTAGTCTGCTTCTTAAATCCAAGTACAGTAATAATGCGTGTATAAAAATTGCAAACAAAAGACGTGACTACCCGAGTACACAAAACAACAACGTGACTGACTGCCGGGAAAAGATGAACAATGACGTCACTGCCTGAATACACAAGCAGCAATTTGACTAAAGCTGATGGAACACAGAGCCATTTTGTTACTTGGAACTTGGTTTCAGGAGACTAGGTTTCAGGCCACTGCATGGCACACCAGGGGAGACTTGGGGGTTTAATACAGCAAAGTTGCCTCAAACTAGGTCTCCCGGTCTCCTGGAAACAGGTTTCAAGCCACTGTTCTGAAAAAGTGACTTTGTGTTCCCTCAGCTTTACTGCCGAGAAAAGACGAAACAAAATGTTACTGCCCAATCTCGAATCATCAGGCAGCCATTTTCAAAGAAGCTTCCTGAGGAATTCAGAGATTACAGCATTTCTAACAAACAGTACCACCTTTGACAGATCAGAAATGCTGATCAGACCCCCGTATTTTTTGACATGCCAAGCAATACCACAGTTAACCACAGTCTGTGTAATAGCAGACAGGCTCAAACTGCCCTTTATGCATAATTGAGGTTGTATCTTTGTAAATACATATTTATTTGATGATTTTTTTTTTCCCAAATTCAGGGTGGGAAATTAGGGCTGCGTCTTAAATTTGAGGGTGTATTAAATTTGAAGAAATACGGTATGTATCGTAGTGCAAAGAATTCAACCCTTTCCATATTCAATGACTGAAGACCCCATGCTTTTGTTTTAAACCTGTTCATCAACCTCTATTATATTCCTCTGTAAGCCTGCAGTTCATCAACTATAAAAAGCTGCTATTAGGGAGAAATCTTTCATTGTTACTATCTGGGGGCTGAATGGATATATTACGTGGGCATTCATTAGCTATCAGTGCACAAATTGCTGCCATAATAATGGCAGTTGGGCCATGTCCTGCAGTCATCTTTACTCATCATCACTGTTGTATGCTTTTCATATAATAAGCTGGTGTAGCCTAACACAAGAATGACACATCCATCAAAACAATCATCTAATTTTATAACCAGTTTCTTTTTAACTGATGGACGACAGTATAACCAAAAAGGTGGGTCATTCCAGCTGAAGTAAACCAGGGGGAAGTTGACCGACTGAACGACTAATGGTTATTTCTGAAGGATCTAGGTATAAATGGGTAATTTTGCATTCCTCCTTGGAGCCCTTTTCTCCATCACATGTGGTTTATGTACCAGGAACCATAAATGGAGGAAACCTCCTCAGAATTGGAGCTGGTATGATCCAGGTCTGTATTTTTAAGCATTCCTGTTGACAGGTTGAAATAAAATGTTTTTATTTTCTTTTATATTTTCCTCTGTTTTAATGGTGCTTGCACTCATTCTGAGTGGCTCATCTTGAGATGATCTATGAAGAGACCTTTATATAATGTAGACTAGACCAGCCATGGTTTCTTAATATTCGTAGTGCACAGCAGTCTTTTACCAGGTAAACAAAAGGAATCTTAATCCAAAGTGGCAGATATCTAAATGGCGCTGGCTCTTACCTCCAAAAACGATTCTTCAGCTAATCTAGTCTACAGTATGTTACTTTTATCTCTAGCAGTGAATGAAAGACACCTTAATGCAGACTTACTAAAAAATAAATAAACAAAAACACAGTGTTTGAGTAATTGCAAGAATAACCACACATGCAAAAGTGGGCAGAAAAAAAACAAACAAAATAAAATAATTTGAAGGTGCTTGAACATTTGTGGGTCTTCGTATGGTATCTCAGATGCAAATGCAACAATGATGTTTTCAGCAAAAAGCCCTCCAGAACAGTATCCCAAATTAACACTGTTTGATCAAATAGGTATTCACCCAGAGGAATAAGGAGAAAGAGGTTTCACAGTTAGTAGAAAATGTATGATTAATCCAAAACGCTATCCAGTTTATTAAACAATGGTGCAGATGTCACCAAAGCAATGCTAACTGTGTAAACACCACTGTCAGCACCTGACATCGCCATGATGTTGTAACTGGAGAATAAGAATTAATAGCAGCACTGTCATATTGTAGTATTACTTATGTACGACTCTAAAGAAGTATGCTGTGGGCACATATCAATGTTCCTGCCATTCTACCGCCATTCATTTTCTCCAAGAGGAAACTCTAAGATGTGCTTTTTAACTGCAAGCCTCACTTGTTTTTGCAAACTCAAGCATGGTTCTTTAAAGAATGACATAATTAGCCAAATGAATGTTAATTGAATTTCCTTAAAATGAAATAAATGTACTGTGGTCACCAAGGGAATGTTGTATTTAAAGAAGACACACAACTAATAGGCTAAGTATTTAATTAGCCAAGCAAAATGCATGTCTACTGAAGAGTACCTTCAAATCCTATTAAGTTACATGCAGGTTCTTGGAATACAAAATAAGGTATGATACAATTCCACACCATTTACAACTTTGATCATAAAAACTGCTGCAAATTATTCTTAATGTATTCTCTTTTCTTGCAACCGAATTGAACTATTATTTTTTATTATTATTTATTTCTTAGCAGACACCCTTTTCCAGGGCAACTTACAATTGTTACAAAATATCACAGTACAAAGTATCACATCAAAAAATATCACATTGTAAGGTATCACATTACAGATAGGAGAAGATGTAATGTACAATAAAATCAGCAGCAAAATATCAAATTCAAATAAGAGCAAAAACTAGAGAATACAGTAAATAATTACATATAAGAGCGGGTTCGACTAAGAGCAGTTAACTTATATTAAAAATATTTACTTATACGAGTAAAGTCCAGCACGAGCACATAGGAAGTATGATGAATGGATGAGAATGATATCAATAAGAGCAATTACAAAAAATGTAATTATAGATACCTATAAGAGTAAAGTCAAATACAAGATAGAGGAAGTAGTTATAATTAAGAGCAGTAGTAGAATACGGCAAGGTATGGAGCAGTTCAGTTCAAGTACAAGCTGATGCAAGTACTGGTTCAATTGGGTGCCATATAGTCCAGTATAGTTGAGAGTTGTGAGGTTTACAGATTCTGTCTAAACAGGTGTGTCTTGAGGAGGTGCCGGAAGGTAGTCAGGGACTGAGCAGTCCTGGTATCTGTGGGTAGGTCTTTCCACCACTGAGGGGCAAGGATGGAGAAGAGGCAGGCTCTGGAAGCAGGGGAGTTGAGGTGGGTACAGCTAATCTGCCGTGGTGGAGTGGAAGGGGCGAAATGGGGTGTATGGAAAAATGATAGTCTGGAGATAGGAGGGAACAGAAAGGTCAAGACAGTGATAGGCGAGTACAAGAGTTTTGAATTGGATGCGAACAGCAATAGGGAGCCAGTGCAGAGAGCAGAGCAGCGGTGTAGCGTGGGAGATACAAGGAAGGGAAAAGACAAGGTGAGCAGCAGAGTTTTGGATGAGCTGGAGCGGACGGATGGCAGAGGCAGGGAGGCTGGCCAGGAGGGATTTGCAGTAGTCAAGGCAGGACAGTACCAGGACATGAACTAGAAGCTGTGTGGAGTAGTCAGTGAGGAAGGGGTGAATTCTGCATATGTTGCGGAGGAAGAAGCGACAGGAGCGTGCCAGAGTAGAGATGTGCTGAGAGAAGGAGAGGGAGGGGTCGAGGGTGACACCAAGGTTCTTGGTGGATGAGGAGGGAGAAAGGGTGGTGGATTCAAGCAGAATAGACATAGAGAGATCACATTTGCCACTCGTGGGCAACGCCCTTATTGTCAGTGTCAAACAGACAGCAGCAACAGGAAGTTGGGATTGTTACTCTGACAACAAACAAAAAGATATTTGACAGAAAGAAAATAAACGGGAGTTAAGAAGAGTTGTCAGATTGATGTGTAAATGCATACACTAACACCTTTCTTTAAAATGTCCAAAATGTCCAATAAGTTTTCAATGCTTCACTCCATTTTAATTAGCATGGAGCAACCACCACAAAGTAGAAACATGCAAGTGACACAATGATAGGCTTGTTGTTGATTTAAACACTTCCTCTGTTTTGGGGAGGTGAAATGTCTTCATGCAAGGGGTGGTTGATATGACGCCATTGGGCACGCACAATGCCAGCTTAGGTCTGTGCTTAAGTGTAAACAGGGATGGCTAAAATAAGAAGAATCTTTTAATCTGATCAACTCTAAGCCAGCTCAGATCCGAGTAAACACACTATAAGTAAGCAAAAGTAAGCTCTGAAAGTATGTCCCAGAAAATACTACCAATATACCAAAACCCATAATATGGAATACAAGACACTCTTACAAGTTTTGTTTATCTTCCCAAGCTTCTGCTACTTGCAGAATTAACAGCCAAATCAGCAGACGGCCGTCTAGGACAGACAACTTCACTCAAACCACATAAAGTCTTGTGTAATATCGGTATGGCTTCTTTAACATCAGGATAAGACAGTTCACCTATTAAATAATTATCTTGTGTCACAAGTGAAATTAGTTTTGTGGTTTCCATCTAGCCCCCAGTAACATTAGTCCACACCACACAGCCAGCACTCAACACTATTGGTACTGGATAACAATTGTTTGCGTATGGTGACTGAACTCATCCCTAAAAAAAGAGTGGTCCTGTCCCATACTATATTTCTATATTAATATACCATACTTTATAATATACAGAGAAAAAACATGACATGTTTAATGAAATGAATAATTAAAAACAGTCAAAGATTTGACAAAAGCTGCACCAGGTATAAAAGTGCCTTTTATTCAGCTACCCAAATAAAACACATTCATTATCTACTGTGCATTGACTCAAATGCAAGTGACTTTGTGAACAGAAATCTTAAAGAATGTGAAACTTCATATTCTGATGGTGTTTGTGGCAATAAGTAAACGAACTGACTCTGCCCCACTAATGTATATGAATGCAAATTTAGCTAAATACATTACAAAGCCCACAGTAAAATTCAGCATTGTTGAACACAAGTCATCATGCTTCCTGTGTATATGTATAAAATGCTATAGCACCGTACATTCTAGTATATTATAAGAAACTAGTGTTTTTGGACGTTACCATATTATTTTTGTATGTGGTTTACAACTGCTGGTTTGTTAATATCGTAGTGAATAAAGTCTTTGCTTACTTTAGGTAGGTATGCAGCAATTCGTATTCTGTCCGCCATCTCTTTCCCTTCAGGATGAATTTTGGCCACATGAGTCCACATCCTCTCCCAGGTCTGACTGTCTATTGGGAAGCCACTTTTGTTCACATAAAACAGCACTCCTCCATCTTTTTCTTCTTCTCCCGAAGACCTGCTCGCATTGTTTGCAGAACCGCTAGGAGCAGATTCTGCACCAGTACTGTCACTACTAGGACTACTACAGTTGTTGGTGCTTTTTGATCTAGCGTGTTTGTTCACTTTCGCAGCTGCTGTGCAGGTGCTATTCGAATTGGACCCAGTCATCTCCAGACCATAAAGGAGTTCTTATTTTATGATGATTTATTAATTCTGGTATTTATATATTTATTATGTCCGTACAGTAATACATCCACTATAAACACAAGTAATAAACTAGCTAGTTAAAAATCCTTTCCCTTTTTTCAAAACTACAGATGCAGATTAATTAACTGTGATACCCGAAAAAAGTGTATTAAATGTTTTCCTAATACTTAAAAATATATAAAATACTTGTCTGTTAAAAAAATACTACCATAAATGCAGCATTTGTTTTGCTTTTAATTTATGCAAGTTATTGAACCCGCTCGTCTGAATATTGTGATCACCCCTGTTGTATTCCAAGCTTGTGCAGCAAGTGAGTCATTCAAAAAAACCTTGCAAATTTGCAGCGTCCAGTTTTGTTCAAATCCCATTCTACAATGCAGCTGCTGCTTGGCAGGACCGTTTTGTAAAATACAGTTCCAGTATGGGTTTGTATGGCAATTGTTATACATTTAACGGTTTTCTCTTCATATCGGAAGCAATGTGAGGTTCTTGGTTGTTGATACGTGAAGATATTTGCTCTTTTACTACATAAGATTAAATCCTTAAACTATTAATATGATTCTGTTACATTATAACCCAGCAGCCAGCACGTTCCGATTCATCTTATTGGCTGTTTCAACAAAGGGAGGCGGTATATCTTCGATTTCATTGGAGCCATCTATAATAAGGAATGTTTTTACAGATGTGATTGGTGATTTTTTGGGCTCGGGGCGGGTGGGGTTGAGAAACCTGATCAGTTTTGTTTGGGCACAAATGATACATATGATACATATGATACAAAAAATAGCCAGATAATGTTTTTTGAGGTTCAAAGACGTTCGTCTGTTAATATGCTAGTCTCTGTTTACCAAGTTGAATGTAGAAAAATGGTGGACTGGGTGGTAGGCCTTATTATATTTATATTATTTTCAAAATGTACATTCTTTAGATTTCAAATGGCATTTTACAGATTTTTTAAAGATGGCAGAAATAAATCATTACAATATTCATGAATGTTTGTTGAGTGACGTCACCAAAGTGTTCGGTGCAGTTTCCCGTGTGACATTTTGCACACACTTCAAATGAAAAAGTATTCTTTAATGATATTGCCGAAGTTAAGTTTCTTTAAATCGAACAATAATAATCACACATGGTAACAAGTATTAGAGAATGTGCAGCATATTCTGGCGTGATGTTACAGGATACAGGAGGGAAACGGTGACTGCAAAATTACTTCGTCCCAGGCGCATATATGCCAACAGTGGCGATATGATCGGGACAGTCCCGATTTCCTAGTAAATGTCCCGCATCCTGATGCGTAGGAAGAAAGTCCCGATATTTACACATAAAAAAATATATAATAATTTATTCTGCGCAGTAGAGTTAGTGAAAACCACACGCTGTGCTCTTCGTGCGGCTGACACATCTGCTGATCACTAACTTACACTAACTTACCGTATACAAAGGTAAGAACTTGTCTATGTTTACTGTCATGCTGGTCGTGCGGTGTTGAGTTGAGGAGATACGTCTTATATATGATAGTGTTTTTTGGTTATGACCCCCAGGACTGATGAATGGGACGTTTTGGTGCTGGGGGTAAGGTGTTGTAAATAGTTGTATGCTGTGTTCACTGTGTTCACTGTGAGTTTGTGTTTTGCGTCTGTCTGTCTGTCTGTAGCTCCTGCAGCCTAGTTCCAACCAGGTCCGCTCTTTCCCACCTGCTGACTCTATATAAGGTGTGGTCTGTTTGGAGAGTGTGTGCTGAGAGTGGCAGCGAGTAGAGCTATCTTCTATATATTTTATTACCTGCTTTTCAAACCAATGGCACTTTTAAGCGCCAGCCCTAGCCCACAGCTAGTGCAATAAACGACACTTAAAAGCGCCAAAGAAAATCTTTTGCAGTGTCTCCTTTCTTCCCGCTGAACCCACGGCAAGCCACCGTCACACTGGTGTCAGAAGAATACGGGATATGGAGACCTCAGAAGGAGATTGGAAGAGAAAGGTGAGGGAGCAATGGTGGCAGAGAATACGGAGAGAGAGCACGTTCTACAGCAAGTTCAAAAAGTGGGGACAGACCTGCAAGGAATTTGTATAGAACCTTGTGACGAAGGCCTACTATGCTTATGAGTACCTCGAGCTGGTCCGCCAACAATTCCTTATAGGAATAACTAAAAGACTGCCTCGCTAGAGATCCCTATACTGTATGTCCCTGGAAGAGGCCGCCAAAGAAGCATTCGTGTGGCAGCTGGACCAGCGGCCAAGCAATGGTGCTGAGTCTGCGCCAGTCCAGGCCTACGCTGAGGTGCAGTGACACTTGAGAGAGAGCCGCCGCCACTGCCCGAGAGAGAGCCGTGCTGCCTGAGAGAGAGACGCCGCCCTGCCTGAGAGAGAGTCGCGCAGCCCGAGAGAGACGCGCTGCCTGAGAGAGAGCCGTGCTGCCTGAGAGACGCCGTGCTGCCTGAGAGAGAGACACCGCTGCCTGAGAGACAGCTGCCTCTGCCGCTGGCTGAGAGAGACACTGTCGCTGCTCGAGAGAGAGCCGTGCTGCCTGAGAGAGAGCCGTGCTGCCTCAGAGAGAGACGCTGCCGCTGCCCGAGAGAGAGCCGCGCAGCTCGAGAGAGAGACGCTGCCGCTGCCTGAGAGAGAGCTGCGCAGCCCGAGAGAGACGCCGCCGCTGCCTGAGAGAGCTGTGCTGCCTGAGAGAGAGCCGTGCTGCCTGAGAGATGCCGCGCTGCCCGAGAGAGAGCCGTGCTGCCTGAGAGAGAGATGCCGCCGCTGCCTGAGAGAGAGACACCACCGCTGCCCGAGAGAGAGCCGCGCTGCCTGAGAGAGAGACGCCGTCGCTGCCCGAGAGAGAGCCGCGCTGCCTGAGAGAGAGCCGCGAGCCCGGAGAGAGAGCCGCCGCTGTCCGAGAGAAAGCCACGCTGCTCGAGAGAGAGCCGCCGCTGCCGAGAGAGCCGGGCTGCCTGAGAGAGAGGCGCACTGCTGCCCAAGAGAAAGCCGCGACTGCCCGAGAGAGAGACGCCGCTGCCCGAGAGAGAGCCGCCGCTGCCCAAGAGAGAGCCGTGCTGCCTGAGAGAGAGCCACGCTGCCCGAGAGAGAGACGCTGCTGCTGCCCGAGAGAGAGCCGCACTGCCCGCGAGAGAGCCACGCTGCCCGAGAGAGAGACGCCGCCGCTGCCCGAGAGAGAGCCGCGCTGCCTGAGAGAGAGCCGCAGCCGGAGAGAGACGCTGCTGCTGCCCGAGAGAGCAGCCGCTGCCTGAGAGAGAGACGCTGCTGCTGCCCGCGAGAGAGCCACGCTGCCCGAGAGAGAGACGCCGCCACTGCCCGAGAGAGAGCCGTGCTGCCTGAGAGAGAGGCGCTGCTGCTGCCCGAGAGAGAGACGCCGCCGCTGCCCGAGAGAGAGACGCCGCCGCTGCCCGAGAGAGAGCTGTGCAGCCTGAGAGAGAGCCACGCTGCCAGAGAGAGAGACGCTGCTGCTGCCCGAGAGAGAGCCGCTGCCCGTGAGAGAGCCACGCTGCCCGAGAGAGAGACGCCGCCGCTGCTCGAGAGAGAGCCGTGCTGCCTGAGAGAGAGACGCTGCTGCTGCCCGAGAGAGACTCGCCGCTGCCCGAGAGAGAGCCAGCTGCCTGAGAGAGAGACGCCGCCGCTGCCCGAGAGAGAGCCACGCTGCCTTAGAGAGAGACGCTGCTGCTGCCCAAGAGAGAGCCGCGCTGCCTGAGAGAGAGACGCTGCTGCTGCCCAGAGAGAGCCAGCTGCTGCTGCGAGAGAGCCGCTGCCCAGAGAGAGCCACGCTGCCCGCGAGAGAGACGCCGCTGCCGAGAGAGAGCCATGCTGCCTGAGAGAGCAGCTGCCCGCGAGAGAGCCAGCTGCCAGAGAGAGACTCCGCCGCTGCCTGAGAGAGAGCCGCGCAGCCCGAGAGAGAGACGTGCTGCCTGAGAGAGAGACGCTGCTGCTGCCCGAGAGAGCCGCTGCCAGAGAGAGCCACGCTGCCAGAGAGAGACGCCGCTGCCGAGAGAGAGCCATGCTGCCTGAGAGAGCCGAGCTGCCCGCGAGAGAGACTCCGCCGCTGCCTGAGAGAGAGCCGCGCAGCCCGAGAGAGAGACGTGCTGCCTGAGAGAGAGACGCTGCTGCTGCCCGAGAGAGAGCCGCTGCTCCCCGCGAGAGAGCCACGCTGCCCGCGAGAGAGACGCCGCCACTGCCCGAGAGAGAGCCATGCTGCCTGAGAGAGCCGCGCTGCCCGCGAGAGAGACTCCGCCGCTGCCTGAGAGAGAGCCGCGCAGCCCGAGAGAGAGACGTGCTGCCTGAGAGAGAGACGTCGCCGCCTGAGGGAGAGCAGCCTCCGCTGCTGGCTGAGAGAGAGCCCCACAGCCCAAGAGAGAGCCCCGCAGCCCAAGAGAGAGCCGCGCTGCCCGAGAGAGAGCCGTGCTGCCCGAGACAGAGACGCCGCCGCCTGAGGGAGAGCTGCCTCCGCCGCTGCCTGAGAGAGAGCCACCGCTCTCCCGTATACATACAGGTTTACTCCACTTATAACGGATCTTGTTAGAACAGAGTTCTGTTTACAATGTACTGAGGAGGCATGTCCCTGCCAAACAACATGGGCTTTAATGGGGAATCACTCTGGTGTTTTACTAGTTTAAGAAAGGTAATATTTAAAATAAAACTGCAAATCACAAACTATAATGTCATGTGCCTCTAAAATAAGGGCAGTGCATTTACAAAAATCGACGTAATAGCACACATAAATCATTTACTTAGAAATTAGGACCTCTGGTGTAATTTTTGTGTCATGACACTGATTTGTTTGGGACATTCATTATAACTTGAATTTACAAGAAGTAAAACTATATTATTCTTTTATTTAAAATATATCTTAGAAGTTATAAGAGAAACAGCACAATCTACCCTTGAAACGGGTCTTTTTGAAACTGAACCACAATCTTTTGAAGTCTCTGTAGACAGTTCACTTACAATAACTGGCATTGTTGCCCAAAGCACATGGATGAATGTGTTTGCACTGTCAAAAAAAGAGAACTGGAATTTTAAGTGAGTAATACATTTGTTCTTTGTTTGTTTGTTGTGTTGTATGCAGCAACTGAGTGTGAACCTAAAAAAGTCTCTTAAAATGAACAAATACTGAAAATGAAATATATCTTTCTGAGTTTAGTTAACTGAAAAAAAACAAAATAATAATTTAGAATGAAAACTAAATAGAAACACAAAAATAATCTAACTAAAAAATAAATAAATAAATAAAACTGAATTGAAATGCTGAAACTGAAAAACACTGCTTTGAACAAGGGACATATTTGTATAATTTCTAGAATGATTAGGCACTTGTCAGCAAGGATATACTTTTTCATTTATGTTTTGGACTCAGATTATATCTACTTAAATAATTTAATATATCTCAGCTGTTATGCACATGTGGTGTTACAGTTAGGAACTCTCCTTCCTGCTTTGTAATGTAGGCTGAAGACTTGGTGTTCACATATTTTTAGTTATATAGCCTAGGCTTCCTAAACAAACATTTTGTTGATTACAATTTTTAAAAACTCATAAGGAGTGATTTTGACATTTCCAGAGTCCTTAATGTTGTGTTACATTCAGAGCTAGTGATAAATATGACGGTGTTTGTATATATTAAGTTAAAAGGTTAAAAGTTAAAAGTTAGCAGGAATATATAATTAACAAACAAAACTCATGGAAAAGTGTTGAAGCTAACTAGGCCGTGGAAGTAAAAGTTATTATTATTATTATTATTATTATTATTATTATTATTATTATTATTATTATTTAGAAGACACCTTTATCCAAAGCAACTTACAGAAAATTAAACAAAATATAAAGTATATAAATTACAGGCAATAAAAATGCAAAAACAAACACATATACAGTGTCTACACCCCCTTTCAAAATATTCCCATTTTGTTGCCTTATAGCCTGGAATTAAAATGCATAAAAAATAGTTTGTTTTTTTCATTTATCTACTAACACCACCACCAACAACAAAATTATTAGTCAACATGGTCACAAAAATATTTTTGCATTAATGTGATCTTTTGATTTGTTGTTTGTGTGTGGCATTTCCCTCACATAGACAACAAAATGTATGTTTTCATTGCAACGTATACATAATGTTGCAGTTAAGCATTTCTTATGATGCCTCATAGACTACTCTTTTTTTATTAATTGGTGTTGTCTCTGGAAAGCTTCTGGTAAGGTGTTCCATGTATTTTAATGTTAACCATAGTTTTTGGCTGTAGATTGATCCTGTAAGTATTTAAATTGGTTTTGTTTGGGCAGAAACAGACCCCTTATTGGATTATTATTATTATTATAATTATTATAATTATTATTATTATTATTATTAATAATAATAATAATAATAATAATAATAATAATAATAATAATAATAATAATAATAAAGACTAGTCCTTGAAGATAAAATGTATGAAGATAAAGGCTATTTGGTTCATGGATAACACAAATATGTCACATAAAAAAGTACAGTATATGTCAGTAATACTGTTATTAGATAACCACTAGTTTCCAAGTGGTTCCAAAGTCACAAGGTAAGTCAGAACAATAAAGAGAAAATCAGGTGTCATGTTTTTATTTATTATTATTTATTTTTTAGCAGACACCCTTATCCAGGGCGACTTACAATTGTTACAAAATATCACATTATTTTTACATACAATTACCCATTTATACAGTTGTTTTTTTACTGGAGCAATCTAAGTACATTGCTCAAGGGTACAGCAACAGTGTCCCCCATCTGGGATTGAACCCACGACCCTCCGGTCAAGAGTCCAGAGCCCTAACCACTACTCCACACTACTTTAATTACAAGAATTCAAAAGAAATATTTGTTGTTTTTTGGTTTTATCCAACTCAGGTATTTTTTACAAGTAGTCAGAAACATAACAAGAGCTCAGAACCAGAGGTGCGTAAGTGACATTTTTGTCAAAAAGGCATATTATATTAAATGAAAGCTCTTAGAGATCTGTCTAGTGCTAGAAGGACCTAACTGAAATCACAAACTGCATTGAATAAAGTGAGAAAGTAATAAAGACACAACTGCAAAATCTAGGTAAACTTAGTGCCAGGAGGGCGTAACTAGCACACTTACACCCTCCTGGCACGGAGTGTTGCATTGTGGGATGGCTGAGTGACAGAGTCAAAATGGCTGAAAAAGCTGTAAAATAAAGCTTTGTGTAAAACAATATCTAACTTTTGTGGATATTTTACTCAGTTAAATTGAGGATTCAAGCAATTAATTCACTACAGAATAAGAACCAGCCCATGTCAATTGTAGAAAATCTTCTAAATTATATTTTACAGTAGTATTTTTTAAATATAATTTATGAAATACAACTGTAGATGTGAACAGTTTTATTTTAAAGATACATATTGTTTAATCAATTGTTATTAAATTGAAGAAAAACAAGTCTGGGATAGAACTAGTGAAGAAAACCACACTTCTCTGCACTGGGTATTCATTTCAGTGTTATTATGGAAAATCTAACTTTTAAATAACATTTCTGGTGTTATTCTTACTTTTTGAAGTTTCAAATTCAAAAATATTTTAAACTCTTTAATTTTCTTCAAAATTATATTGATACTGTGCATGTACTCGTAAATGGCAATTGAACACAAACAATCAAAATCTTATTTGTGCTCTCCTGTAAAATTATGAATTATGTCACTTACATCCCTCTGGTTAAATAAGTTTAAATTATTATCAAACAAAGCAACAAAAAACATGTTTTTTTTATGTGATTGGTCCATTTGTGATGCATATCTGTAATATATAAAAGCTGCATCTCCCTGTTACATAAAGATTAGTGAAAACTCATAAAGATTAGTGAAAACTCAATAGACAATTCTGGAGATCAGTTGAATCAACGAGGTCCTGGTTACCTATGGTGGAATTACAGCCAATCGATAGTGTTATGGCAAGTGTTCAAATTGTTTTGTCCAATCCCTGTGTACACCCAACACACATATTGTGTAAACTCAACTTAATTTTTCATCCACAAGAAAGAATAATCAGAAATACTGCTTCATGAATAAAACCTTGATGGTTGAATAATTTGCCCTTGGTATCAAGAGTGGACTCAGCAAGGGTCAACCCTTATGAAAGTTTACCACAGTAAAAGTATAGCAAAGTGTAATGAAGCACAGTGACAGCATGGTAAAGCACAGGTAAGCATTGTAAATCCCAGAGAGGTATGGTAAAGCCTATTAAAAAACACGGCAAGCCATAGAAAACGATGGTAAATGCATAGTATAAACATGGGAAAAGCAGGGGTAAATTGCAACATTACTGTGTAAATGTATCTGTGTAAAGTAAGCGATGACATCTTTCAACTCAATATGTTCTTGTCACAGACACTCTGTGAAATCAGTTACCAATAAAATATGACTTAATGACCAATATATAAAATCACACAAACAAGTGCCATTTTACACAAAGCAAAAGTAGTCTCAGTTGTAGTATAACAGATTAGACCAATAACCATGAACAAAGTCAGTTTGTAAACAGGTTACCGTGGCAGTGTTTCAAAACATTTCATCTCTATGTGTGAATGTAATGGGAACATCAGACAAGGAGCAGCCACTATTTTCAGCACATCATATCAGCAAAAGGAAAGTCAGATACTGTAGTATATCAGTGGTAGTTGTTACCAGTCAAAAGAAAATCATCTGGTAAAAGTTCCAGTCTAAAAAGTAATGGATTGTCAAAAGGTAAAGTCAAACTAGGCCAAGCAAGTACTCCACTTTGTGTAAGAAACCAATTTATTTACTTTGAAATGGAACCCTAAACAGGTTAGCTACATTATCTGCTGTGTGTTTTTATATATATACACTACAGTTCAAAAGTTTGGGGTCACTTAGAAATGTCCTTGTTTTCGAAAGAAAAGCAAATTTTTTGTCCATTAAAATAACAACAAATTGATCAGAAATACAGTGTAGACATTGTTAATTATGTAAATGACTATTGTAGCTGGAAACGGCTGATTTGTAAAGGAATATCTACATAGGCGTACAGAGGCCCATTATCAGCAACCATCAGTCCTGTGTTCCAATGGCACGTTGTGTTTGCTAATCCAAGTTTATCATTTTAAAAGGCTAATTGATCATTAGAAAACACTTCTGCAATTATGTTAGCACAGCTGAAAACTGTTGTGCTGATTAAAGAAGCAATAAAACTGGCCTTCTTTAGACTAGTTGAGTATCTGGAGCATCAGCAATTGTAGGTTCAATTACAGGCTCAAAATGGCCAGAAACAAAGAACTTTCTTCTGAAACTCGTCAGTCTATTCTTGTTCTGAGAAATGAAGGCTATTCCATGCGAGAAATTGCCAAGAAACTGAAGATCTCATACAACGCTGTGTACTATTCCCTTCACAGAACAGCGCAAACTGGCTGTAACCAGAATAGAAAGAGGAGTGGGAGGCCCCGGTGCACAACTGAGCAAGAGGACAAATACATTAGAGTGTCTAGTTTGAGAAACAGACGCCTCACAGGTCCTCAACTGGCAGCTTCATTAAATAGTACCCGCAAAACACCAGTCTCAACGTCAACAGTGAAGAGGCAACTCCGAGATGCTGGCCTTCTAGGCAGAGTTGCAAAGAAAAGCCATATCTCAGACTGGCCAATAAAAAGAAAAGATTAAGATGGGCAAAAGAACACAGACACTGGACAGAGGAAGATTGGAAAAAAAGTTATGGACAGACGAATCTAAGTTTGAGGTGTTCGGATCACAAAGAAGAACATTCGTGAGACGCAGACCAAATGAAAAGATGCTGGAGGAGTGCTTGACGCCATCTGTCAAGCATGGTGGAGGCAATGTGATGGTCTGGGGGTGCTTTGGTGGTGGTAAAGTGGGAGATTTGTACAGGGTAAAAGGGATCTTGAAGAAGGAAGGCTATCACTGCATTTTGCAACGCCATGCCATACCCTGTGGACGGCGCTTGATTGGAGCCAATTTCCTCCTACAACAGGACAATGACCCAAAGCACAGCTCCAAACTATGCAAGAACTATTTAGGGAAGAAACAGTCAGCTGGTATTCTGTCTATAATGGAGTGGCCAGCACAGTCACCGGATCTCAACCCTATTGAGCTGTTGTGGGAGCAGCTTGACCGTATGGTACGTGAAGAAGTGCCCATCAAGCCAATCCAACTTGTGGGAGGTGCTTCAGGAAGCATGGGGTGAAATCTTTTCAGATTACCTCAACAAATTGACAACTAGAATGCCAAAGGTCTGCAAGGCTGTAATTGCTGCAAATGGAGGATTCTTTGACTAAAGCAAAGTTTGAAGGACACAATTATTATTTCAATTAAAAATCATTATTTCTAACCTTGTCAATGACTATATTTCCTATTCATTTTGCTATATTTCCTATTCAAACTCATTTCATGTATGTTTTCATGGAAAACAAGGACATTTTTAAGTGACCTCAAACTTTTGAACGGTAGTGTATATAAAACACACAGCAGATAATGTAGCTAACCTGTTTAGGGTTCCATTTCAAAGTAAATAAATTGGTTTCTTGCACAAAGTGGAGTACTTGCTTGGCCTAGTTTGACTTTACCTCCTGTTATATTATATATATTACAGCCTCCTGTTATATATATATATATATATATAACAGGAGGCTGTGTGGTCCAGTGGTTAAAGAAAAGGGCTTGTAACCAGGAGGTCCCCGGTTCAAATCCCACCTCCGCCACTGACTCACTGTGTGACCCTGAGCAAGTCACTTCACCTCCTTGTGCTCTGTCTTTCGGGTGAGACGTAGCTGTAAGTGACTCTGCAGCTGATGCATAGTTCACACACCCTAGTCTCTGTAAGTCGCTAGGGTTAGGGTTAGTCGCCTTGGATAAAGGCATCTGCTAAATAAATATATATATAATGACCTCCTGGTTACAAATGTGTATATACAGTATATATATATACACACACATATTATTTGATTGACTGGGTGAACAGATGACTTGTAGCTTCCATTGCATGCTGTGTGATACTCCCTCTGCAAAGTGCTTTAAACCAGTTTGGAAGGAGCTATTAGATACTGGTAGTGCAAATCAGTTCTGAGTTTGCTTTTAGATCTTTCAATGAAGGTCTGTACCAAGTTTCCTCACAGTTGGGTAAATGGTTCTCTAAATACAGTGAAAAACACAGAATACTGTTACTGGTTACCTGGATCAAGCACGTATTGTAATAACTGTACAGTTAATGTGCTCATGTTTGTATATCTTCTTTTTGATCACATAAACCTGTTGATTCAATAAGGTTGTAGGTTTTATAATGGTTGAACAGAAATGGGAATGCAGTTTTTGATTACAATAGCCACTGATTCTATTAAGCGGTTTTCACTGTATGTTCAGGTGTCTCCGTTATATCACTGTACAGGGGATAACGTTATTTAGCAGACGCCTTTATCCAAGGCAACTTACAGAGACTAGGGTGTGTGAACTATGCATCAGCTGCAGAGTCACTTACAAATACTCTCACCCGAAAGACGGAGCTCAAGGAGGTTAAGTGACTTGCTCAGGGTCACACAATAAGTCAGTGGCTGAGGTGGGATTTGAACCGGGGACCTCCTGGTTACAAGCCCTTTTCTTTAACCACTGGACCATACAGCCTCCTAGAAATAGAAATGTAACCATTACCTAATGGGGATATATCTCTTATAGCCCAAATTACCTGAGCACTTATATCAAAGCTGCTCCTTTAAGAGCCCTGTATGCGTCAGACGTCGTCTCCGCCCCCAGGAGAAAAATACGAGTGACGCATAAGGATCAGCGCAATTTTCTCTTCAGGCCTGCTGCGTTGGAGAGAAAGCAGCGACCTTGAAGGGTAATGGTTACATTTCTGTTTCAGGAAACCAGGGTTATTATAAAAACCTAATGTTCACTTTCAAGTACGAAATGTAACTATTACCTAATGGGATACAATACCCAAGCCGTCGCAAGTGAAGGACTTTTAGCACCAGCAGATGTGCTAAAAAGGCATTTAACAACAAAAGTCCAAAAAGGGTGTATGGCCAACTACCCCAGGACTTAAAGTGGAACATAATAAAAATGTGTTAAAAAGCAGAATGAGTGGCTGCTCTTAACACTCTGGTCCCAAAACCAGGGTTCTGCTGATCTACGATATTCAGTTGGTAGAACCTGGTAAAAGTATGAGCAGTAGCCCATACTGCAGCGTTGCAAATATCTGTGACAGATGCGCCCTGGAATAACGCCCAGGAGGTTGCAAGGCTGACCAGTGACCTTTCTACCAGCTTGGTGGAGGTAATAGTAAGCAGTAAAGCCGTCTCTAAGGACAGGAATTTCACCTCTACTGAATGAAGGGGGTCTTTCTAGGGGTCTTAACCTCTGAGTACCTTTCAAAAGTGTGCTCCTGGGGAGACTGTCAATGGTGCTCTTTAAATATGGCAAGTCAAATAGCTGCCAGGTAGGCATTCAGTGCACGCGACTTACACCACCTCTAGGATACACCCCATTTGTAGCCCTACTGGCAGTATGTAGACGCTGCCCTGGTATTCTTAAGGATGAGAATTACCCTGTCGGATAACCCGAGGTGACTCAAATTCCCATGGCTGACCGTGACAGGAGCTGTGCCAGTACCAAGAACCTGATCATCCTGGGCTACTAAGAGCACCCGAAGTCTGGTATTGTCTGATCTTTTCCAAACACACTGTAAGCAGTGGCAACACTGGAAAAACATAGAGCAGACTCTTGGGCCATCTGTGGGCAAGTGCGTCTATGCTCAGAGCGTGACCACTCTCCATTAGAGAGTACCCCTGGCAGGTGAACTGTTCTTACTGAAAACAGGTGTTTGTGAGCACATAGCAAAAGCTTCTGGGCAACACGATTGAGACCAGGATACCGGAGACCGCCATGGTGGTTGATGAGCCACCAATGTGGTGTTGTCTGCTGATCAACACGCATTTCCCTGGAATATTCGTGCAGGGCCAGATGAACTGCCTGCAGCCAAAGCATTTAGTAGAGGCCCTCCCATGAGGGCTTCCATATGCCTGCACCCCTGGCTGTTCCAGACAGCCACAACCTGGGATGGAAGCTGCTCTGTGAGTTACCACCTCTCTCCTCGTTACACAGTTGTTTCCACCAGGAGAGAGCTTTCAAACAGTGACATAGGACACTGTGAGTAGGCGGTGCCGGTCCAAGACAGGGTGAAGGACGCATGTTGAGGGTGCATGTGTAGGAGCCCTAAAGGGAGAACTGCAGATGCTGCTACCATCAGGCCCAGAATCTCTGGAAGATCATTACCATCACCGCTGCATTGGGGTGAAAAGCTCCAAGGAGACAGTTAGCCTCTAGATCCTGTCGTCCAGCAGAGCGGCGATCATATTTATAGAATCGGGTCTCATGACAAGATAGAAAGCTTTTAGCTCTGGTACGGGCAGAGCGAGTCACTGGTACCGGCTGATACCATGACAAGTGGCATGCAGGTAAAGACCTGAAAAGCCACTGGCAAACTGCAAGCATGCACTGTAAAACAGACGGGCTACAGTTGCCTGCTAACTAGAAACAAATGTAGTAACCTTAGTTTTAAATGCAGCAAAGCAAACACATGCACGCTGGGTTTCTGAAAGAAAATCTGAAAATAATCAACTTATCTGTAGTTATGATTAAATCAAATGATGCAGCTTTGATTTAAGTGGCCAGTTAATTTGTGCTATAAGATCTATATCCCCATTAGGTTACATTTCAGTAGTTGAAAGGGAACCAAAGAGAGTAGGAAGCTTAATTGGGTAATCATGAACTAAGCTCACAAAACAAATCACAGTGAAAAGACAGCAAGAAATTCTTCATTCCTAAATATAATAGCCGCTCCTCAATATGTTCCTGTATGAACTTTCCATGTTCACGAGGATGGCTGGACAAGTGGGTAGTTTATCGTTTATGTAACAAGTACAATGTATGTACAAAAGTACAAACCTAAATGAAGCATCTTAATTCTTGGAAATCCCTATACCAAGGTCTATCTGCTCAGCGACACAGTGTCATTTGGATCAGAGCTATTCGGGCAGTCATTCTGATTTCAGATTTGAATGAATGAAGACAGATTTTAAAATGATATCCGTTAAAAAAATTAAAAATTCATGCTGTAAAAATGCATGAACAAGTACATAAACAAAAAAAAAAAACACATGTAGTGATCTGAGGGGGCAGTCTCCTGTCAGAGGTCTGGATCTGGTAGCAAAATGTTGTGCATTTCCAGTCAAAACTCTCTCTGTCTCTCCTCAGGTTTATATTGAGGTTTCATGGGAGACCTCCAGTGCTGATTGCAAGAGGATGCCATTGGTGGGTGGCTCAGAAGGGCTCTCAGTAGGAACCTGGAGGCAACAAGGAAGTTTAAAAAGTGTGGGTTAACAACCTTTACTGAATGACATGATTCCAACCCAAATATACAATAGGGTCTTTGACATACTGCAATGAAAAGCAGTTGGCTACCACTTTAACATAAACAGGTAATTATATAACCTGCTATGTGTTCATGGTAGAGTATTTCAATAGTATTAGTGAGCTAAATTGACTTAGTGCTGTCAGCGTGAGAGAACCATAAGAATAACTACATTTTTAGGAACACTGTGGTGCTGGTAAGCTAGCTACAGTAGTAGTAAAACTTGAAATCATGCTCCAAATAGGTCTTTTTCTGCAAATGTTTAGATTATTAATATAATAAAGCACATAAAATGACCATGTTCAAATGTAAGTGTTTTATCCTTCTGTACCACCAACAAAGTACATTAAAACAATATGTATTATGTTACTTACTGCTTGTACAGCTTTGTTTGTAATCCCCATATTAACATTGTGTCTTTTCAACTCCGATTTGATTAAAGCTGTAAATAAGAAACAAAAAAGTTAAAATGCATATTATGATATGAAGAAACTATAAAAGTATCTTTAAATGTAATTATTTTAAAATGTAAGTCAGAAGTATTTACTAACAATAAAGACCAGTACTTTCAGTTAGAAGGTTTACTAGCCCTTGCCATTAGATCACTCTGAGAGTCTTACACGACAGACATTCTTCTGCTATTTGTAGCAGTAAGAAGATACAAGTTCAGAGACAAAACATGAAAAGCTTTACAAATACAACTTTCAAGCTCTATTGTAGCTCAGGAAGTCTTTTAGTGTTTACAAGCTCAAAAAGTATCCTATGCCTTATCCCATAATATTGGACCACCCACCTGTTAAAATGACTCCTACAAAGATCCAGACACAGAGGAAAATATTTCCGGCAAGGGGGTTATAATCTGTTGTTAGTTTCCCTTGAATTAAGGTGAAAATAATTCCAAATACCTCAAAGAAGGAAAAAGCAAAAAGCAGAACATCATCATCAACATTTTACAGGTATGTGAGCGAACATAACTCACTGAAGACAGGCAAGGATTCTATTTAATTTAGCTTTATAGTAATGTATATACAGCCATACAGCCACCTGAAATGTCTTTGTATCAGATGGAAATTACATTGCACGAAGATGGGCTATACTGTTTATTTAATTATTGAAAGTAAGCATAACTATTTATTTAATATATAGTACAGGGTGCTGTGTAAGACAGAAGCTGATTTTCACCTAGTCAGGGTCAGAGCGGCCTCTGACCTCTTGCGGAGTAGAGATCAGCTTGTATCATACAGCAGCCTATACAATATTCTATACATATTATATAACATTAAACAGATTAATTGTGCTGGTTCTAAAGTGGCAATACAATTGACCAAAAACTTTTGCATGTTTGTGAAACTAAACTGTCTGCGTTTGTCACTGTGAGATGGCTAACATGAACTGGGAGCTGACGCTACAGACCAGCCTCAAGCCTGGACTACACTTCACGACTGTCACTATAATTGCCTTGCACCGCACCTGCACTAAGAGCACTCACTGTCAGGAGACGTGATCGTGTCTGTGTTGTGTGTTGTTCTTTGTATTATTATTTCAGGACTGAACCCTGTGGTTTATACGCTGGCAATACACATCGTTGTGTAGAGCCAGCATTATTATTTAACGGTCTCAAACAGACAGAGAGAAAATAAATAACTGTTTGAACAGTAAACTTTGTGTCTGTCATAGTTGGAGCACCTGCATCATCTGTACACCTGAGCACTACAAAACACTGTGTCAGAAACAGGATTCTGGACGTCACAGCACTGTCCATGCTGCTGGAAATACTGGACCAGAGACGAGAGGAGGCGAAGAGCAAGAGAGTGGAGAGGTATGCGGCACTGATTGAGAGGATCGGCATCAGAAACGCACCCCCACTACCAACAGGACCCGTGATGGCACCCCTTAAAGCATGGGCACAGAAGATGATCACGGAGGACAACACGGAGGGATACCTGGTCGCCTTTGAACGGCTGGCTACTGCCACGTCATGGCCTTGGGAATACTGGGCTAGCCAACTGGGCTCCTGCTTAATTTGGGAAGCCCAAGCAGCCTACCAGGCCATGACCAATGAAGAAGTCAGCCAGTATGACCTGGTCAAACAGGCCATCCTCCGGCGTCTTCATATCACAGGGGAAATGCATCGGGTGCATTTCAGGGAGTACCAGTAGACACCAGAGTCCCGCCCCAGGGTGGTTGCCCTGCGGTTGTGTGACCACATGATGCACCCCTGAAAAAACAAGGGTACAAATGGGCAAAGCTATCGCCTTGGAGCAGTTCTGCCATGTGGTCGGCACCGAGACCCAAACCTGAATACGGCACCACAATCCGACCACCCTAGAAGCAGCGATCCGACTGGCGGAGGATTTCGCGGCCTCCCTGATCTGGGGCGCTAGCATATCTGCACTTCATTACCATGGGGCAATTACTGTATAGGGTAAACCCTGCTCCAGGCACAGGATAGCCTGTAACACAATTGATGGTTCCATCTTGTCGGCCCGAAGTCATGAGGCTGGCGCATGATATCCCTTTGCGGTGCACCTCGGAGCTGATAAAACAAGGGAACGCATATTGCCTCGATTTTATTGGGTAGGGCTTCATAATGAAGTGTCGAAATATGTAGCCACGTGCCCAGACTGCCAGTGAGTAGCACCGGGTCGAGTCGCCCGTCCCTTTGGTCTCACTGCCAATAATTTCCACTCCTTTTGAGCGCATTGCAATGGACATAGTGGGCCCTTTGCTACCTTCTGATTCCGGGTATACGCATATATTAGTGGCGGTAGATTACGCAACGCGATACCCGGAGGCAGTTCTATTGAGGTCCACTAGTGCAGCTGCAATAGCCAAAGAACTAGTGCAGATTATGTCGAGAGCAGGGATCCCCAAAGAGATACTGACTGATCATGGGGCTAACTTTCTGCCTCAAACGCTACAGCAGGTGTATAAAATATAAAAAATACGTCCCATCCAGACATCTGTTTATCATCCAGTCGGACGGTTTGGCGTAATGTTTTAATCAAGCATTAAAGCAGATGCTGAGATGATTTGTGAACCAAGAGCAGAAACATCGGGCAACGCTCCTTCCCTACCTCCTTTTTGCAGTGAGAGAGGTGCTGCAGAGTTTGACAGGGTTCTCCCCCTTCGAGCTCTTGTACGGCCGACAGCCTCGCGGCACCCTAACAAGGATGGACATTTAGCAGGGCTCCCGAGTGGCGCATCTGGTAAAGGCACTCCGGGTGGAGTGCAGGATGCGCCCTATAGACTTGAGGTCACCAGTTCGAGTCCAGGCTATTCCACTGCCAACCGTGGACGGGAGTTCCCAGTGGGCAGCGCACAACTGGCCGAGCGCCGCCCGGGTGGGGAGGGCTTAGGTCGGCCAGGGTGTCCTCGGTTCACCACCTACCAGCGACCCCTGAAGACTGGACGGGCGCCTGTGGGCCTGCCTGTGAGTTGCCTAGAGCTGCGTGGTCCTGCGACGCTGTAGCTCTCAGATGGCTGCATGGTGGGCCTGCAGAGTCAAAAGAAGTGGATGGCTGACAGCATGCATAATGTTGTTCTCGAGCGGGGGCTGAGGAGGGTCCCGTGCCTTTGGTCCTAAAAGCAGGACCGGAGAGCTGGGGGTGGGGAGGGAAGTTGACTCTCCGCTCCTAAGGACCCCCTCAAGATACCTGACAGTCTAGGTGCAAGACTGCTTTGCATTCCCGGATCACGCAGCAGGCCATCCTGGTGGTCCACTGAGACTCTCTGGCGGCGAGCGTCTCGGGAGCTAGCCACACCGAGTGTTCGTGATCCAAGAGATCCCAGACTCAGACCATCTGCCTCTGCACCGCGGGAGATTCCAACACCTGCGCACGAAGATGGGTGTTCTGCAGCAGGGGCTCCAGAAAGAATGCTTCCCCCTCGGTCGGAAAAGAGTCTCAGCTCACGGCTTCAGGTCTTCAGCAGGTCCTGGTAGAAGACCGGCAGCTCGGGGAGACGAATCCCCCAGAGATCGATCCAGAACAGCTGCCGGTCATAGCCCATGTTGTACAGCACAGCCCTGCTCCTGAAGGAAAGCAATTTCAGCAGACCTGACCAGGACCTCAGTCCCGCAGCAACCTTGTACTCCCAACTCCAACCAGTTGGTTACGACCGAAATCTCTGCTGGGCTCAGGTGGACTCCCAGGTATTTGATGCTATCCGTGCTCCACCGGAAGTGTTGGAGCGTGACAGGAAGGAAGTCCACCTGCCAAGAACCCACCAGTAACCCGGAGCATTTGTTCCAGTTGATTGTTCCAGTAAAACAAAACTGCAGACGATTATACAATATAGTCTTCTTATTTATTTACTGGAGCACATCAAAAAGGTGTGTTAAACTTTGAAGATGCACATATAACCCCCTGCACGCTACTCCCACAGGAGTGACAAATTTGGACTCGCTTGCACTCCATGTGGAAATCGCGGGAAAAGCAGCTGGGTGGTTAAAGTGCCAGTAGGCAGCGGCGCGCCTAAAAGTCTTAGACATGTTGCATTTTTCTACTCTGATGCATTATGAGCATCAATAATTTACTCAAAGCCTCCACTTGTGTTTTCTACTATTATAACAACCTTGACTTGCATAAAACATTGAAATAGCTTGCATCACTCAATTTTCAAGGTGTGGTATCCAAAGCATAATCAACAAGTACAGAGAAACGTCATCTGCAATTGACACCCAAGGACTGGAACACCCAAAAAGCTGTCTAACAAGGCCTTCTGCCAGTTTTATATCATTAACCTCAAGTGCTTGATTTTCGCTCAGTTCGTAGACTATAAGAATCAGAATTGCTGAAGCTACGGTTCTGTAGGGAAACTTGTATATATTATATAATATGTTTATAATAAATATATATATGCAGTCAAAAAATGTTTTGCAAATAATACAAGGATAGTACACAGCACTTTCTTATGGAATGGGTTTTTTCTTTTTTTGTATTTGTGTAACGCTATCTTGGCATTTGTTTTGTTTTCCATAGTTTCATTACATTTTTTGGTAGCCAAATGAGGCAGGCTACACTTACAGTACTTCAACACAACCTAAAAACAATTTTAGGTTGCGCAAGGCCAAATTGGAACTCACACAGAAACATTTAAATATACCATCCCATATTTTAATATTAATTGGGTTATTTTGCATTTGGAACGATCATTTCTTTGGCTAAAAGAAAACGACATGGAAATATACACTACCCGAAGGTACTACCAAAATAGAGTGAGAAAAAGGTTAAACTTGTTTCTCTTTTTCCATGGTAACTGCCCCAGTGTTATGATGGGTGTTTTGGTCCTTTACATTTACCCACAGTAGTTAAAATTCACTTCCTCAAGACCACTGTACTTTGTAAAGTAATGTGTATTTCTTATATGAATGCAGAACCTCATTGGGTATTTATACAGTTTTAAAATTAGGTGAATACAAAAAATAGAACTACTCTGCAAAATCAGCAAACTTTCATATCCTTGACCTTCTTTACTGCAGGACTTTTTTCTGACGGCTTCTATAGGTACCTGTGCAAAAGCGTTCAGGAGACCAGAAGATGTTCCTTCTGACTCAGGATATGTAATTTCAACTCCAAATTCGAATCCCAGTGGCAGGTATCCTGTCATAAAGAAACTAAAAATACAGTGGGAGAGTTTAGGAAAAACCAGCATTCTCCTGTGGAGCAAACTGGAGATTTGTAAAACTTTTAGACCTCTATGAAGAAGTACTGTAGCATGCTCATGACGTGCACATTTCTCTACTTGACAAACCAAAGAAGCCAAAAGCCAGCCACATTTATTTACATCTAGGTTAAAGTGAGTAGCTTGAAATGTCACTTCAATTGTTTGTAATTATCTGAGTAGTTATGGGTTCTGTGGCTCCAATCTTCACCTAGCTTCGAGTTTTGAAAGGTCATACTGTCACTTGATCTGTAATGATATAAAGAAGGCTGTTCGGTGATGGTGTCACAGGAACTAGGTAGACTGTGAAAAAATCAGACGTTGCCTACACTGCACACACACGAATTTCTGAATTAAAGGGAGGGTTCGCTGGAAATTCAATGAAGATAACAGGACTTAAATACCATTAGTTATTTTTCAGATGCAAAAACAAAGGTACACACAGTGTTTTTTTTTTGTTTTTGTTTTTTAAATGTGACATTTGTCATATTATCCATCTAGGTATAAAGTAAATGAATTAAGTTTAAGGCTCCCTTAAACCAAGTTAGAAATATAACTTTGCCACCCTTTATAAAAAACAGTGTGGTACAGCAAAGTTAACCACTATTATTAAATGATAATAGATAATTAAATGGTATGTCATATTAATTAATTTAACAGTATGTCATATTAAAAAGTGTTATTATTAAAACAATGTGATTTAGCATACATTAGCTAAATATTTTTTCATGTAAAATGTAGCTTTTAATAAAGATTCAGACATTTTTTTTAAGTTTGCTATATTTTACAATTGTATGGTAACAAATATAAAACAAAGAAAGTGATCAGCCACAGACCGATATATACAGGGTGTTAAACGATTAAAGTTCACAGATAGAAAAAGCCAACTGATGTGAACCCTCCGTTTAATTTCACAAATTCGCACATGTGCAGTAAAGGATTTTTAGGGGGAAAAAAATGATAGCTCCCAATTAAATACAGGCAGAACCAGTTGTTCTACATAGTTACCTCAACGGTAACTCAACAACAGTGAGCAGTTGAAAAAAAAAAAAGTACTTATCCTCCCAGTTAATTTTCCTTTAGTAACCAGTAATCTCTTGCTATGCGAAAAGCCCTTAAGAAAGAACTTTCGTTTCAATGTTGATTAAAGGACAGTCATCCTTGGGTCCACTATCAGAAAGGTGACTTCTCCGCTTACTATTTTGAAGCTCTCTATAGATAATAATAATAATAATAATAATAATAATAATAATAATAATAATAATAATAATAGAGCAGCCCTCTCCTTCCTGGACTACACCTATTACTGTCCCTCCTGCTTTCTTTTCTTTCCACTAAACACACGCTGCTCCATCATGCTTTACTGGAACTGTGTTCCAAGTGAAAGGCACAAGTTTAAATTTGAGACAAAAGTCTTTCTTCTGAACTCAACAAGGTGGTGAGGGATGCTTTATTATGCTGACGTTCCAAACTTAAGAAAAAAAATGAAATTAAAGTTAAACTGAAGGGGCAGTAAAAAGAGTAACTTGGTTTTAATTAAACAGCAACTTGGTAAGAGTCTATCATCGTCTCTTCAGTCTGTTTCAGTTTCACATCCTGGAGACTTTTTAAAAGCACGCCTGTGATAACTGAAATATAAAACGATATACAAAATGAATCCAAACAAAAAAAAGAACACGCTGGTTAAGATAACTGTAATATTTTATAACTACACAAAGTTGTGCTCGAAAGTTAGTATGCTTGATTTTGTTTTAAAGGGTACATATGGAGCTTTCATATGCAACTGAGATGGATTTACCAGTGAGCAGGAGGATGATGTTGTTCTGAGAGGTCCATTCGGGTACATGGGAAGCCATCTTGAGGCAGGGAATGCAATTTAAAAGTTTAAAAAAGTGGTCAAAATGTAAAAAAAAAAAAATTGAAAACACACACCTTACGTAAACAGTTGTAGCAACGCATGGGAACATGCAACACAATAAAATAAAAAGGTCCTTATGTACCCTTTAAGGTTACTATTATAAATGAAGTATTCTGGAATTAATCACTGTGGCAAGGAGAGCCCTGTCACTGGTTCCTGCGCAAGTGTGTGCAGCTGAGACGCGTTGCTGGGCAACCAATTGGGCAGTTAGGCTCGCCCAGCTCTGAGCGGATCGGGAGGTCCGGATTGGCTGGGGGTGTGCCCGGAGATGTTGCACAGAGCTCAAAAAGTGCCTGCGCCACAGTTCAAGACTGCTGCATGGCCACTGCTACACAGACAGGCACTGAGCAAAAGTGTGTGCTTGTTTACATCAAAGAGGAGAGCGTCCTCGCTGCAGGAACTACAACACGAAACCCTTCCACTCAAAGACGGTGCTCATGAAGGCATTGCCCAGCCAAGGCCATTTGAAAATGTCATGTGAAGAGGCAGGAGTCTCTGTGAGAAAGCCAGGACTCCAGGAGCCCAGAAGTAGGTCAGTTTAGCGGATGTTGATCTCAAACAGCAAAGGAGGATTTGCGTAGGTTCCTGGAGCGGGACATTCCTTTTAATGGGACGAGTGCTCACCATTTTGTGTGGCAAACTTATTTTTTAGCTTTGTTTTGTCTTGTTTTCTTTATTAAATGTGACACTAGGGCTACCATTGCTGGTACCCTAGTGTCAGCACTTGCATTGATAATAAATCTGCACACCTGTGCAGCGTGTCAACACTCAATGCGCTGTGTCTGCCTCATGATTATTCAGTGACGAGCCACACACGTAACAAATCCCCCCATTACAATCACAAGTAAATTACTTCAAAAGAGACAGTTTTGTACACTTATGAACAATTTATCAGAAACACTCAATTAAATTATAAATATCTTACCCAAGTATTCCTGCTGTAAAAAATACAACAATGAGGTAGCCAAGATTGAGTGTAAAGGTGAAAATAATCATTCCAATAAAGGACAGGAGATAAACAATCAAGGTGGTCTGTCTGGAAAAGGGGAGAGATTAAAACACATCAGTAAGAAGAATATTAGGAAACAAATTAGATTCCTTATATTATCACACACTAGCTTTGTTCTGTTGGAATTTGTATTTCTACCATATACATTTCACACAGGATCCTTGTTAAAAAAAAAAAAAAAAGTAGACCCTTATTCATGTCTGTCTGTCGAACTTTCTGTCGCACTCTAAATGATGAATATATTAAATCTGGCCAAACTGCTCTTGCAACCCTGCAGAACATGTAAAATCAAATCAGTATGCTTCAAAACTGTATTTTTCTAAATTTAACTTGAACAGTGCTTGTGATTTTGTTTGACAAGTGTCTGCGCATTTACACACACACATGCAAAACATATTTCCAAATCAGATTAGTTGCTCTGTTATTGAGTTATTCTTCAAAGGAAACGAATTATCACTAATACAACATATAGGATGTTTAAGTGTTTCAGAGCTTGGGAAAGCATTGTTCACCTGTTTGAACCTGAAATCTAAGGTTTCAGCAATTTTAGCCAGAAGATAAGAATTGATTGCTACCAGTTGAAAATAAACCACCTTGACCTACTCCCTGAGCATTTACAAATGCATCTCAGTAAAATAGTTTAACCAGTACTGGACAGCTGGCTTTTTTTTTTTTGCTGTGAACATAGTATTCCAGCGACAATCCTCTGCAACCGAGCTGTAGAGAATTCCTGGGGAGAACCCTTTAGCCAAATCAACCCCACTGACCGTTTTAGCACCATACTGTGGAGAGCTCAAACCAATCAATCGAATAATCCGTTTGTGGTGGTCTACATTTCATACTATGAATCGATACACCAGAACTTTCTACATAATCGCGGTTGCATTTTTTTAAGTAGGCCACTGAGATTTTGGCTTTTTAAGTTATTTTTATTGTATTTAATATTTAAACTCTAAATAGCAAACAAACATAATTGAATAAGATTCCTAGTGTTAGGTCTTTTGGCTGTTTCTGCACAGAAGACATTTTATTTGTGAACGTTTTAATATAATAGTTATTTGCTGCTGGTTTAAAAAAAAACAGAAATACTGTTCTGTAACACCTATATTGTGTACTTGAGTCAATTAAATGTCCTGTGTTGAATATTTTGTGGAACAGTAATGTACAACTTACTTGTCTGACATTTGAATAGAATTGCACATACTTGTATGCTTTAGTGTGATCAAGCCAGAGGCCACAGATAATAGAGCCCATCATCCCAGCAACCACTGGAGTAAGTCCAATACGTCCAGCATTTACCTCTTCACCCTACGTACATTAGGGAAAGCAAGTGAACACAAAAAGGTTTAATGTCAGCTTCAAAAATAGAACAAAACATCTTGGCCTGCTATCAAAAAAACAAAATGTATCTGTACATTTTATTTTGGGAGGTAAAAATGTGTAAAAATTTTAAAAAAAAATCCCCATGGGAAAGTTAAAACCAACATTTAAAAGCAATACATTTTTTTACAGTAAATACCTATCTGTAACAGATATTTAAAGTAGATTTTTTTATTTTGTTTTATTTATTAAGCTTTAACCATATTTTTGAGAATAATTTAAAATTAATCACGATGTTTATATTCCTGGGTCATTATTCACTTCTTACTGTAGGTCAGTGACTGGCAAACCATGCATAATTATACTCTTAGGGCTAAATTTATGAAGCTTACAGCTGAAGGAATGGCTTCAGGCCACTGCATGGCACACCAGGGAAACTCTGTCTCCCAGCCTCTTGGAACCAGTTTTCAAGATATTGTTCCTGAAACACTGGCTTTATGTTCTCTCAGCTTAACAATTCCTAGCACCCTGAAGAAAGACACCAAGCTCCAATTTGATGTCAATTCCTGTATTAATCCCCAGGTAGCATTCAGACACTACCCATATGTAGATACTCAGAGAACATATTTGCATACAGCTAACACACACTCAAAAGAAGGCTATATGCTACAGTTAAGTTATAAATTAACCATTTTAAATCAATGCCATCAACAGTGTTTAAAAATAAACAGGTATAAACTTACAACTAAAATTTCTCTCAACACAATAAATGACAATATTCCATATTTGTTGTTTGTCATTAAATGAGGATGCATTAATATGCACACATTCAGTACCATATACACATATAATATATATATATATACACACATTTGTGACTCGTTAGCAAGATTGATACCTTCTGATTGAGATTATGGAATTGGCTTTTGTTAGTGTTTGCATTTTGAACAATAGGCTAGAATGTGTGCTGTGAATGTTACAGTTCATATTTTATAATTATACTACATCTATTAGGCATCTGTTCAAAATATAAATGGCCAGTTTTAGGTATGGACCACCGATATGCAACGTCTATACACAAACAATATTTTGTTAATACTCTGTAGCCTGACAGTTTCCATTCAGTGTGTGTGTTTTCAAATGTATTATATGTATTATTATTATTATTATTATTATTATTATTATTATTATTATTTAGAAGACACCTTTATCCAAAGCAACTTACAGAAAATTAAACAAAATATAAAGTATATAAATTACAGGCAATAAAAATGCAAAAACAAACACATATACAGTGCCTATAGAAGTCTACACTCCCTTTCAAAATGTTCACATTTTGTTGCCTTATAGCCTGGAATTAAAATGCATAAAAACAGTTTTTTTTTCATTTATCTACACACCCTACTCCACAACTTCCAAGTGAAAATGATATTGTAGAAATCTGTAGAAAATTAATTAAAAATAAAAACTGAAATAGCTTGGTTGGATAAGTATCCACCCCCCTTGTAATAGCAATCCTAAATTAGCTCAGGTGTAACCAATCGCCTTCAAAATCACACACCAAGGTAAGTGGCCTCCACCTGTGTTAAAATGTAGTGATTCACATGATTTCAGGATAAATTCAGTAGTTCTTGTAGAAGAACTCCGGGACAAAGTTGTTGAAAGGCACTGATCAGGGGATGGTTATAAAAAATATCAAAGGCCTTGAATATCCTTTGGAGCACGGTCAAGATGATTATTAAGAAGTGGAAGGTGTATGGCACCACCAAGACCCTGCCTAGATCAGGCCGTCCCTCCAAACTGGATGACCGAGCAAGGAGGAGACTGATCAGAGAGGCTACCAAGAGGCCAATGGTAACTTTGCAAGAGCTACAGGTTTTTATGGCCAAGACTGGTCAAAGTATGCATGTGACAACAATATCCCAAGCACTCCACAAATCTGGCCTGTATGGTAGGGTGGCAAGAAGGAAGCCATTACTCAAGAAAACCCACCTTGAATCCCGTTTGAAGTATGCAAAAAAACACTCAGGAGATTCTATAGCCATGTGGCAAAAAGTTTTGTGGTCTGACAAAACTAAAATTGAACTTTTTGGCCTAAATGCAAAGCGTTATGTTTGGCGCAAACCCAACACAGTGCATCACCCAAAGGACACCACCCCTACTGTGAAGCATGGTGGTGGCAGCATCATGTTATGGGGATGTTTCTCATCAGCAGGGACTGGGGTACTTGTCAGGATAGAAGGGAAAATGAATGGAGCAAAGTACAGAGAAGTCCTTGAGGAAAACCTGCTGCCCTCTGCAAGAAAGCTGAAACTGGGATGGAAGTTCACCTTTCAGCATGACAACGACCCAAAGCACACAGCCAAAGCTACACTGGAGTGTCTAAGGAACAAAAAGGTAAATGTCCTTGAGTGGCCCATATATATTTTTTTCTCAATAAATACTTTTTTCCCCTTAACAGTGTGGAGTATGGTGTGTAGATAAGTGGAAAAAAATCCTCATTTAAATGCATGAAACTCTGAGGCACTGGCAACAAAATGTGAAAAAAGTTCAAGGGGATGCAGACTTTCTATAGGCACTGTATGCAATATATACACAAAAAATATAAATAAAGGAAACAAATACAAAAGGATATATAAATAGGAATTTACAAATAAAGATTGAATAAGTGAGTTTTGAAAAGATGATGCAAAGCAGTAAAAGACTGAACAGTCCTGAGGATAACTGGTAGCTGGTTCCACCACAGGGGGACAAGGGAAGAGAAGGAGCAAGCACGGGAGGAAGGAGTGAAAAGAAGGCATAACAAGTCGGCCAGTAGATGATGAGTGGAGGATAGCAAAGGCGAGGGAATATAAGGAGACACGAGGGATTGGAGATAGGAAGGGGCAGTATGATGAATGGAGTGATACAGCAAAGTTACGTCTTTGTTGGTCCTCACCACTATTATCTAATTTTGGGAATTTGCTGTAGCGGGATGTACGACTGGCGCCTTAGTTTTTTACCGACTCCAAAATGTCCCAAACCTGGGATGCCGTGATGAGCCTGGAGCACCGGCGCTGTTAGACGTCATCCCTGATGGCTATGCTGCTCCACTGCGACCACAGTCATTTTGTAGCTGCCGACTGCAGGGCGATAGCTTACTGCAGGTCACAGTAGTCATCTGTTCCTCCCACTCTGGCTGGTGCCAAAGTGGCAGAAAGTTATACCAAGTCCCTTTGGATCATTTTTATGATGGCTCTAATATAACGTTTATCATTGTTAGTTATTATGGTTTTATCTTGAGGTTAATGTTTTTGATGTTGTAAACATCTTAAATGGAACACAATTATGCTGAGATGGGAAGTAAATGGTAACGTGATAAACATTTACAGTGCAGACTATTTTGCATTATTTTAACTTTGCCGAATAGAAAGTGAATGTGTGTTTCCGAAGAACTGAAACCTCCACACAGAAGGGGTACAGTTTTTTTTTTTTTAAGGTTGAATTATGGACACATTTAGTAAAGACTTGGCAAGACATAATGTGCCAATATACCTTCCCCAAAAACTAACACCACCACCAACAACAAAATTATTAGTCAACATGGTCACAAAAATATTTTTGCATTAATGTGATCTTTTGATTTGTTGTTTGTGTGTGGCATTTCCCTCACATAGACAACAAAATGTATGTTTTCATTGCAACGTATACATAATGTTGCAGTTAAGCATTTCTTATGATGCCTCATAGACTACTCTTTTTTTCTGTAATTGGTGTTGTCTCTGGAAAGCTTCTGGTAAGGTGTTCCATGTTTTTTAATGTTAACCATAGTTTTTGACTGTAGATTGATCCTGTAAGTATTTAAATTGGTTTTGTTTGGGCAGAAACAGACCCCTTATTGGATTATTATTATTATTATTATTATTATTATTATTATTAATAATAATAATAATAATAATAATAATAATAATAATAATAATAATAATAAAGACTAGTCCTTGAAGATAAAATGTATGAAGATAAAGGCTATTTGGTTCATGGATAACACAAATATGTCACATAAAAAGTACAGTATATGTCAGTAATACTGTTATTAGATAACCACTAGTTTCCAAGTGGTTCCAAAGTCACAAGGTAAGTCAGAACAATAAAGAGAAAATCAGGTGTCATATTTTTATTTATTATTATTTATTTTTTAGCAGACACCCTTATCCAGGGCGACTTACAATTGTTACAAAATATCACATTATTTTTACATACAATTACCCATTTATACAGTTGTTTTTTTACTGGAGCAATCTAAGTAAAGTACCTTGCTCAAGGGTACAGCAACAGTGTCCCCCATCTGGGATTGAACCCACAACCCTCCGGTCAAGAGTCCAGAGCCCTAACCACTACTCCACACTACTTTAATTACAAGGATTCAAAAGAAATATTTGTTGTTTTTTGGTTTTATCCAACTCAGGTATTTTTTACAAGTAGTCAGAAACATAACAAGAGCTCAGAACCAGAGGTGCGTAAGTGACATTTTTGTCAAAAAGGCATATTATATTAAATGAAAGCTCTTAGAGATCTGTCTAGTGCTAGAAGGACCTAACTGAAATCACAAACTGCATTGAATAAAGTGAGAAAGTAATAAAGACACAACTGCAAAATCTAGGTAAACTTAGTGCCAGGAGGGCGTAACTAGCACACTTACACCCTCCTGGCACGGAGTGTTGCATTGTGGGATGGCTGAGTGACAGAGTCAAAATGGCTGAAAAAAGCTGTAAAATAAAGCTTTGTGTAAAACAATATCTAACTTTTGTGGATATTTTACTCAGTTAAATTGAGGATTCAAGCAATTAATTCACTACAGAATAAGAACCAGCCCATGTCAATTGTAGAAAATCTTCTAAATTATATTTTACAGTAGTATTTTTTTAAATATAATTTATGAAATACAACTGTAGATGTGAACAGTTTTATTTTAAAGATACATATTGTTTAATCAATTGTTATTAAATTGAAGAAAAACAAGTCTGGGATAGAACTAGTGAAGAAAACCACACTTCTCTGCACTGGGTATTCATTTCAGTGTTATTATGGAAAATCTAACTTTTAAATAACATTTCTGGTGTTATTCTTACTTTTTGAAGTTTCAAATTCAAAAATATTTTAAACTCTTTAATTTTCTTCAAAATTATATTGATACTGTGCATGTACTCGTAAATGGCAATTGAACACAAACAATCAAAATCTTATTTGTGCTCTCCTGTAAAATTATGAATTATGTCACTTACATCCCTCTGGTTAAATAAGTTTAAATTATTATCCAACAAAGCAACAAAAAACATGTTTTTTTTTATGTGATTGGTCCATTTGTGATGCATATCTGTAATATATAAAAGCTGCATCTCCCTGTTACATAAAGATTAGTGAAAACTCATAAAGATTAGTGAAAACTCAATAGACAATTCTGGAGATCAGTTGAATCAACGAGGTCCTGGTTACCTATGGTGGAATTACAGCCAATCGATAGTGTTATGGCAAGTGTTCAAATTGTTTTGTCCAATCCCTGTGTACACCCAACACACATATTGTGTAAACTCAACTTAATTTTTCATCCACAAGAAAGAATAATCAGAAATACTGCTTCATGAATAAAACCTTGATGGTTGAATAATTTGCCCTTGGTATCAAGAGTGGACTCAGCAAGGGTCAACCCTTATGAAAGTTTACCACAGTAAAAGTATAGCAAAGTGTAATGAAGCACAGTGACAGCATGGTAAAGCACAGGTAAGCATTGTAAATCCCAGAGAGGTATGGTAAAGCCTATTAAAAAACACGGCAAGCCATAGAAAACGATGGTAAATGCATAGTATAAACATGGGAAAAGCAGGGGTAAATTGCAACATTACTGTGTAAATGTATCTGTGTAAAGTAAGTGATGACATCTTTCAACTCAATATGTTCTTGTCACAGACACTCTGTGAAATCAGTTACCAATAAAATATGACTTAATGACCAATATATAAAATCACACAAACAAGTGCCATTTTACACAAAGCAAAAGTAGTCTCAGTTGTAGTATAACAGATTAGACCAATAACCATGAACAAAGTCAGTTTGTAAACAGGTTACCGTGGCAGTGTTTCAAAACATTTCATCTCTATGTGTGAATGTAAGGGGAACATCAGACAAGGAGCAGCCACTATTTTCAGCACATCATATCAGCAAAAGGAAAGTCAGATACTGTAGTATATCAGTGGTAGCTGTTACCAGTCAAAAGAAAATCATCTGGTAAAAGTTCCAGTCTAAAAAGTAATGGATTGTCAAAAGGTAAAGTCAAACTAGGCCAAGCAAGTACTCCACTTTGTGTAAGAAACCAATTTATTTACTTTGAAATGGAACCCTAAACAGGTTAGCTACATTATCTGCTGTGTGTTTTTATATATATACACTACAGTTCAAAAGTTTGGGGTCACTTAGAAATGTCCTTGTTTTCGAAAGAAAAGCAAATTTTTTGTCCATTAAAATAACAACAAATTGATCAGAAATACAGTGTAGACATTGTTAATTATGTAAATGACTATTGTAGCTGGAAACGGCTGATTTGTAAAGGAATATCTACATAGGCGTACAGAGGCCCATTATCAGCAACCATCAGTCCTGTGTTCCAATGGCACGTTGTGTTTGCTAATCCAAGTTTATCATTTTAAAAGGCTAATTGATCATTAGAAAACACTTTTGCAATTATGTTAGCACAGCTGAAAACTGTTGTGCTGATTAAAGAAGCAATAAAACTGGCCTTCTTTAGACTAGTTGAGTATCTGGAGCATCAGCAATTGTAGGTTCGATTACAGGCTCAAAATGGCCAGAAACAAAGAACTTTCTTCTGAAACTCGTCAGTCTATTCTTGTTCTGAGAAATGAAGGCTATTCCATGCGAGAAATTGCCAAGAAACTGAAGATCTCATACAACGCTGTGTACTATTCCCTTCACAGAACAGCGCAAACTGGCTGTAACCAGAATAGAAAGAGGAGTGGGAGGCCCCGGTGCACAACTGAGCAAGAGGACAAATACATTAGAGTGTCTAGTTTGAGAAACAGACGCCTCACAGGTCCTCAACTGGCAGCTTCATTAAATAGTACCCGCAAAACACCAGTCTCAACGTCAACAGTGAAGAGGCAACTCCGAGATGCTGGCCTTCTAGGCAGAGTTGCAAAGAAAAAGCCATATCTCAGACTGGCCAATAAAAAGAAAAGATTAAGATGGGCAAAAGAACACAGACACTGGACAGAGGAAGATTGGAAAAAAAGTTATGGACAGACGAATCTAAGTTTGAGGTGTTCGGATCACAAAGAAGAACATTCGTGAGACGCAGACCAAATGAAAAGATGCTGGAGGAGTGCTTGACGCCATCTGTCAAGCATGGTGGAGGCAATGTGATGGTCTGGGGGTGCTTTGGTGGTGGTAAAGTGGGAGATTTGTACAGGGTAAAAGGGATCTTGAAGAAGGAAGGCTATCACTGCATTTTGCAACGCCATGCCATACCCTGTGGACGGCGCTTGATTGGAGCCAATTTCCTCCTACAACAGGACAATGACCCAAAGCACAGCTCCAAACTATGCAAGAACTATTTAGGGAAGAAACAGTCAGCTGGTATTCTGTCTATAATGGAGTGGCCAGCACAGTCACCGGATCTCAACCCTATTGAGCTGTTGTGGGAGCAGCTTGACCGTATGGTACGTGAAGAAGTGCCCATCAAGCCAATCCAACTTGTGGGAGGTGCTTCAGGAAGCATGGGGTGAAATCTTTTCAGATTACCTCAACAAATTGACAACTAGAATGCCAAAGGTCTGCAAGGCTGTAATTGCTGCAAATGGAGGATTCTTTGACGAAAGCAAAGTTTGAAGGACACAATTATTATTTCAATTAAAAATCATTATTTCTAACCTTGTCAATGACTATATTTCCTATTCATTTTGCTATATTTCCTATTCAAACTCATTTCATGTATGTTTTCATGGAAAACAAGGACATTTTTAAGTGACCTCAAACTTTTGAACGGTAGTGTATATAAAAACACACAGCAGATAATGTAGCTAACCTGTTTAGGGTTCCATTTCAAAGTAAATAAATTGGTTTCTTGCACAAAGTGGAGTACTTGCTTGGCCTAGTTTGACTTTACCTCCTGTTATATTATATATATTACAGCCTCCTGTTATATATATATATATATATATATATAACAGGAGGCTGTGTGGTCCAGTGGTTAAAGAAAAGGGCTTGTAACCAGGAGGTCCCCGGTTCAAATCCCACCTCCGCCACTGACTCACTGTGTGACCCTGAGCAAGTCACTTCACCTCCTTGTGCTCTGTCTTCGGGTGAGACGTAGCTGTAAGTGACTCTGCAGCTGATGCATAGTTCACACACCCTAGTCTCTGTAAGTCGCTAGGGTTAGGGTTAGTCGCCTTGGATAAAGGCATCTGCTAAATAAATATATATATAATGACCTCCTGGTTACAAATGTGTATATACAGTATATATATATACACACACATATTATTTGATTGACTGGGTGAACAGATGACTTGTAGCTTCCATTGCATGCTGTGTGATACTCCCTCTGCAAAGTGCTTTAAACCAGTTTGGAAGGAGCTATTAGATACTGGTAGTGCAAATCAGTTCTGAGTTTGCTTTTAGATCTTTCAATGAAGGTCTGTACCAAGTTTCCTCACAGTTGGGTAAATGGTTCTCTAAATACAGTGAAAACACAGAATACTGTTACTGGTTACCTGGATCAAGCACGTATTGTAATAACTGTACAGTTAATGTGCTCATGTTTGTATATCTTCTTTTGATCACATAAACCTGTTGATTCAATAAGGTTGTAGGTTTTATAATGGTTGAACAGAAATGGGAATGCAGTTTTTGATTACAATAGCCACTGATTCTATTAAGCGGTTTTCACTGTATGTTCAGGTGTCTCCGTTATATCACTGTACAGGGATAACGTTATTTAGCAGACGCCTTTATCCAAGGCAACTTACAGAGACTAGGGTGTGTGAACTATGCATCAGCTGCAGAGTCACTTACAAATACTCTCACCCGAAAGACGGAGCTCAAGGAGGTTAAGTGACTTGCTCAGGGTCACACAATAAGTCAGTGGCTGAGGTGGGATTTGAACCGGGGACCTCCTGGTTACAAGCCCTTTCTTTAACCACTGGACCATACAGCCTCCTAGAAATAGAAATGTAACCATTACCTAATGGGGATATATCTCTTATAGCCCAAATTACCTGAGCACTTATATCAAAGCTGCTCCTTTAAGAGCCCTGTATGCGTCAGACGTCGTCTCCGCCCCCAGGAGAAAAAATACGAGTGACGATAAGGATCAGCGCAATTTTCTCTTCAGGCCTGCTGCGTTGGAGAGAAAGCAGCGACCTTGAAGGGTAATGGTTACATTTCTGTTTCAGGAAACCAGGGTTATTATAAAACCTAATGTTCACTTTCAAGTACGAAATGTAACTATTACCTAATGGGATACAATACCCAAGCCGTCGCAAGTGAAGGACTTTTAGCACCAGCAGATGTGCTAAAAGGCATTTAACAACAAAAGTCCAAAAAGGGTGTATGGCCAACTACCCCAGGACTTAAAGTGGAACATAATAAAAATGTGTTAAAAAGCAGAATGAGTGGCTGCTCTTAACACTCTGGTCCCAAAACCAGGGTTCTGCTGATCTACGATATTCAGTTGGTAGAACCTGGTAAAAGTATGAGCAGTAGCCCATACTGCAGCGTTGCAAATATCTGTGACAGATGCGCCCTGGAATAACGCCCAGGAGGTTGCAAGGCTGACCAGTGACCTTTCTACCAGCTTGGTGGAGGTAATAGTAAGCAGTAAAGCCGTCTCTAAGGACAGGAATTTCACCTCTACTGAATGAAGGGGGTCTTTCTAGGGGGTCTTAACCTCTGAGTACCTTTCAAAAGTGTGCTCCTGGGGAGACTGTCAATGGTGCTCTTTAAATATGGCAAGCCGAAATAGCTGCCAGGTAGGCATTCAGTGCACGCGACTTACACCACCTCTAGGATACACCCCATTTGTAGCCCTACTGGCAGTATGTAGACGCTGCCCTGGTATTCTTAAGGATGAGAATTACCCTGTCGGATAACCCGAGGTGACTCAAATTCCCATGGCTGACCGTACAGGAGCTGTGCCAGTACCAAGAACCTGATCATCCTGGGCTACTAAGAGCACCCGAGTCTGGTATTGTCTGATCTTTTCCAAACACACTGTAAGCAGTGGCAACACTGGAAAAACATAGAGCAGACTCTTGGGCCATCTGTGGGCAAGTGCGTCTATGCTCAGAGCGTGACCACTCTCCATTAGAGAGTACCCCTGGCAGGTGAACTGTTCTTACTGAAAACAGGTGTTTGTGAGCACATAGCAAAAGCTTCTGGGCAACACGATTGAGACCAGGATACCGGAGACCGCCATGGTGGTTGATGAGCCACCAATGTGGTGTTGTCTGCTGATCAACACGCATTTCCCTGGAATATTCGTGCAGGGCCAGATGAACTGCCTGCAGCGCCAAAGCATTTAGTAGAGGCCCTCCCATGAGGGCTTCCATATGCCTGCACCCCCTGGCTGTTCCAGACAGCGCCACAACCTGGGATGGAAGCTGCTCTGTGAGTTACCACCTCTCTCCTCGTTACACAGTTGTTTCCACCAGGAGAGAGCTTTCAAACAGTGACATAGGACACTGTGAGTAGGCGGTGCCGGTCCAAGACAGGGTGAAGGACGCATGTTGAGGGTGCATGTGTAGGAGCCCTAAAGGGAGAACTGCAGATGCTGCTACCATCAGGCCCAGAATCTCTGGAAGATCATTACCATCACCGCTGCATTGGGGTGAAAAGCTCCAAGGAGACAGTTAGCCTCTAGATCCTGTCGTCCAGCAGAGCGGCGATCATATTTATAGAATCGGGTCTCATGACAAGATAGAAAGCTTTTAGCTCTGGTACGGGCAGAGCGAGTCACTGGTACCGGCTGATACCATGACAAGTGGCATGCAGGTAAAGACCTGAAAAGCCACTGGCAAACTGCAAGCATGCACTGTAAAACAGACGGGCTACAGTTGCCTGCTAACTAGAAACAAATGTAGTAACCTTAGTTTTAAATGCAGCAAAGCAAACACATGCACGCTGGGTTTCTGAAAGAAAATCTGAAAATAATCAACTTATCTGTAGTTATGATTAAATCAAATGATGCAGCTTTGATTTAAGTGGCCAGTTAATTTGTGCTATAAGATCTATATCCCCATTAGGTTACATTTCAGTAGTTGAAAGGGAACCAAAGAGAGTAGGAAGCTTAATTGGGTAATCATGAACTAAGCTCACAAAACAAATCACAGTGAAAAGACAGCAAGAAATTCTTCATTCCTAAATATAATAGCCGCTCCTCAATATGTTCCTGTATGAACTTTCCATGTTCACGAGGATGGCTGGACAAGTGGGTAGTTTATCGTTTATGTAACAAGTACAATGTATGTACAAAAGTACAAACCTAAATGAAGCATCTTAATTCTTGGAAATCCCTATACCAAGGTCTATCTGCTCAGCGACACAGTGTCATTTGGATCAGAGCTATTCGGGCAGTCATTCTGATTTCAGATTTGAATGAATGAAGACAGATTTTAAAATGATATCCGTTAAAAATTAAAAATTCATGCTGTAAAAATGCATGAACAAGTACATAAACAAAAAAAAACACATGTAGTGATCTGAGGGGCAGTCTCCTGTCAGAGGTCTGGATCTGGTAGCAAAATGTTGTGCATTTCCAGTCAAAACTCTCTGTCTCTCCTCAGGTTTATATTGAGGTTTCATGGGAGACCTCCAGTGCTGATTGCAAGAGGATGCCATTGGTGGGTGGCTCAGAAGGGCTCTCAGTAGGAACCTGGAGGCAACAAGGAAGTTTAAAAAGTGTGGGTTAACAACCTTTACTGAATGACATGATTCCAACCCAAATATACAATAGGGTCTTTGACATACTGCAATGAAAAGCAGTTGGCTACCACTTTAACATAAACAGGTAATTATATAACCTGCTATGTGTTCATGGTAGAGTATTTCAATAGTATTAGTGAGCTAAATTGACTTAGTGCTGTCAGCGTGAGAGAACCATAAGAATAACTACATTTTTTAGGAACACTGTGGTGCTGGTAAGCTAGCTACAGTAGTAGTAAAACTTGAAATCATGCTCCAAATAGGTCTTTTTCTGCAAATGTTTAGATTATTAATATAATAAAGCACATAAAAATGACCATGTTCAAATGTAAGTGTTTTATCCTTCTGTACCACCAACAAAGTACATTAAAACAATATGTATTATGTTACTTACTGCTTGTACAGCTTTGTTTGTAATCCCCATATTAACATTGTGTCTTTTCAACTCCGATTTGATTAAAGCTGTAAATAAGAAACAAAAAAGTTAAAATGCATATTATGATATGAAGAAACTATAAAAGTATCTTTAAATGTAATTATTTTAAAATGTAAGTCAGAAGTATTTACGAACAATAAAGACCAGTACTTTCAGTTAGAAGGTTTACTAGCCCTTGCCATTAGATCACTCTGAGAGTCTTACACGACAGACATTCTTCTGCTATTTGTAGCAGTAAGAAGATACAAGTTCAGAGACAAAACATGAAAAGCTTTACAAATACAACTTTCAAGCTCTATTGTAGCTCAGGAAGTCTTTTAGTGTTTACAAGCTCAAAAAGTATCCTATGCCTTATCCCATAATATTGGACCACCCACCTGTTAAAATGACTCCTACAAAGATCCAGACACAGAGGAAAATATTTCCGGCAAGGGGGTTATAATCTGTTGTTAGTTTCCCTTGAATTAAGGTGAAAATAATTCCAAATACCTCAAAGAAGGAAAAAGCAAAAAGCAGAACATCATCATCAACATTTTACAGGTATGTGAGCGAACATAACTCACTGAAGACAGGCAAGGATTCTATTTAATTTAGCTTTATAGTAATGTATATACAGCCATACAGCCACCTGAAATGTCTTTGTATCAGATGGAAATTACATTGCACTAAGATGGGCTATACTGTTTATTTAATTATTGAAAGTAAGCATAACTATTTATTTAATATATAGTACAGGGTGCTGTGTAAGACAGAAGCTGATTTTCACCTAGTCAGGGTCAGAGCGCCTCTGACCTCTTCTGGAGTAGAGATCAGCTTGTATCATACAGCAGCCTATACAATATTCTATACATATTATATAACATTAAACAGATTAATTGTGCTGGTTCTAAAGTGGCAATACAATTGACCAAAAACTTTTGCATGTTTGTGAAACTAAACTGTCTGCGCTTGTCACTGTGAGATGGCTAACATGAACTGGGAGCTGACGCTACAGACCAGCCTCAAGCCTGGACTACACTTCACGACTGTCACTATAATTGCCTTGCACCGCACCTGCACTAAGAGCACTCACTGTCAGGAGACGTGATCGTGTCTGTGTTGTGTGTTGTTCTTTGTATTATTATTTCAGGACTGAACCCTGTGGTTTATACGCTGGCAATACACATCGCTGTGTAGAGCCAGCATTATTATTTAACGGTCTCAAACAGACAGAGAGAAAATAAATAACTGTTTGAACAGTAAACTTTGTGTCTGTCATAGTTGGAGCACCTGCATCATCTGTACACCTGAGCACTACAAAACACTGTGTCAGAAACAGGATTCTGGACGTCACAGCACTGTCCATGCTGCTGGAAATACTGGACCAGAGACGAGAGGAGGCGAAGAGCAAGAGAGTGGAGAGGTATGCGGCACTGATTGAGAGGATCGGCATCAGAAACGCACCCCCACTACCAACAGGACCCGTGATGGCACCCCTTAAAGCATGGGCACAGAAGATGATCACGGAGGACAACACGGAGGGATACCTGGTCGCCTTTGAACGGCTGGCTACTGCCACGCCATGGCCTTGGGAATACTGGGCTAGCCAACTGGGCTCCTGCTTAATTTGGGAAGCCCAAGCAGCCTACCAGGCCATGACCAATGAAGAAGTCAGCCAGTATGACCTGGTCAAACAGGCCATCCTCCGGCGCCTTCATATCACAGGGGAAATGCATCGGGTGCATTTCAGGGAGTACCAGTAGACACCAGAGTCCCGCCCCAGGGTGGTTGCCCTGCGGTTGTGTGACCACATGATGCACCCCTGAAAAACAAGGGTACAAATGGGCAAAGCTATCGCCTTGGAGCAGTTCTGCCATGTGGTCGGCACCGAGACCCAAACCTGAATACGGCACCACAATCCGACCACCCTAGAAGCAGCGATCCGACTGGCGGAGGATTTCGCGGCCTCCCTGATCTGGGGCGCTAGCATATCTGCACTTCATTACCATGGGGCAATTACTGTATAGGGTAAACCCTGCTCCAGGCACAGGATAGCCTGTAACACAATTGATGGTTCCATCTTGTCGGCCCGAAGTCATGAGGCTGGCGATGATATCCCTTTGCGGTGCACCTCGAGCTGATAAAACAAGGGAACGATATTGCCTCGATTTTATTGGGTAGGGCTTCATAATGAAGTGTCGAAATATGTAGCCACGTGCCCAGACTGCCAGTGAGTAGCACCGGTCGAGTCGCCCGTCCCTTTGGTCTCACTGCCAATAATTTCCACTCCTTTTGAGCGCATTGCAATGGACATAGTGGGCCCTTTGCTACCTTCTGATTCCGGTATACGCATATATTAGTGGCGGTAGATTACGCAACGCGATACCCGGAGGCAGTTCTATTGAGGTCCACTAGTGCAGCTGCAATAGCCAAAGAACTAGTGCAGATTATGTCGAGAGCAGGGATCCCCAAAGAGATACTGACTGATCATGGGGCTAACTTTCTGCCTCAAACGCTACAGCAGGTGTATAAAATATAAAAAATACGTCCCATCCAGACATCTGTTTATCATCCAGTCGGACGGTTTGGCGTAATGTTTTAATCAAGCATTAAAGCAGATGCTGAGATGATTTGTGAACCAAGAGCAGAAACATCGGGCAACGCTCCTTCCCTACCTCCTTTTTGCAGTGAGAGAGGTGCTGCAGAGTTTGACAGGGTTCTCCCCCTTCGAGCTCTTGTACGGCCGACAGCCTCGCGGCACCCTAACAAGGATGGACATTTAGCAGGGCTCCCGAGTGGCGCATCTGGTAAAGGCACTCCGGTGGAGTGCAGGATGCCCTATAGACTTGAGGTCACCAGTTCGAGTCCAGGCTATTCCACTGCCAACCGTGGACGGGAGTTCCCAGTGGGCAGCGCACACTGGCGGCGCCGCCGGGTGGGGAGGGCTTAGGTCGGCCAGGGTGTCCTCGGTTCACCACCTACCAGCGCACCCCTGAAGACTGGACGGGCCTGTGGGCCTGCCTGTGAGTTGCCTAGAGCTGCGTGGTCCCGCGACGCTGTAGCTCTCAGATGGCTGCATGGTGGGCCTGCAGAGTCAAAAGAAGTGGATGGCTGACAGCATGCATAATGTTGTTCTCGAGCGGGGCTGAGGAGGGTCCGTGCCTTTGGTCCTAAAAGCAGGACCGAGAGCTGGGGTGGGGAGGGAAGTTGACTCTCCGCTCCTAAGGACCCCTCAAGATACCTGACAGTCTAGGTGCAAGACTGCTTTGCATTCCCGGATCACGCAGCAGGCCATCCTGGTGGTCCACTGAGACTCTCTGGCGGCGAGCGCCTCGAGCTAGCCACACCGAAAGTGTTCGTGATCCAAGAGATCCCAGACTCAGACCATCTGCCTCTGCACCGCTGGAGATTCCAACACCTGCGACGAAGATGGGTGTTCTGCAGCAGGGGCTCCAGAAAGAATGCTTCCCCTCGGTCGGAAAAGAGTCTCAGCTCACGGCTTCAGGTCTTCAGCAGGTCCTGGTAGAAGACCGGCAGCTCGGGAGACGAATCCCCAGAGATCGATCCAGAACAGCTGCCGGTCATAGCCCATGTTGTACAGCACAGCCCTGCTCCTGAAGGAAAGCAATTTCAGCAGACCTGACCAGGACCTCAGTCCCAGCAGCAACCTTGTACTCCCAACTCCAACCAGTTGGTTACGACCGAAATCTCTGCTGGGCTCAGGTGGACTCCCAGGTATTTGATGCTATCCGTGCTCCACCGGAAGTGTTGGAGCGTGACAGGAAGGAAGTCCACCTGCCAAGAACCCACCAGTAACCCGGAGCATTTGTTCCAGTTGATTGTTCCAGTAAAACAAAACTGCAGACGATTATACAATATAGTCTTCTTATTTATTTACTGGAGCACATCAAAAGGTGTGTTAAACTTTGAAGATGCACATATAACCCCTGCACGCTACTCCCACAGGAGTGACAAATTTGGACTCGCTTGCACTCCATGTGGAAATCAAGGGAAAAGCAGCTGGGTGGTTAAAGTGCCAGTAGGCAGCGGCGCCTAAAAGTCTTAGACATGTTGCATTTTTCTACTCTGATGCATTATGAGCATCAATAATTTACTCAAAGCCTCCACTTGTGTTTTCTACTATTATAACAACCTTGACTTGCATAAAACATTGAAATAGCTTGCATCACTCAATTTTCAAGGTGTGGTATCCAAAGCATAATCAACAAGTACAGAGAAACGTCATCTGCAATTGACACCCAAGGACTGGAACACCCAAAAAGCTGTCTAACAAGGCCTTCTGCCAGTTTTATATCATTAACCTCAAGTGCTTGATTTTCGCTCAGTTCGTAGACTATAAGAATCAGAATTGCTGAAGCTACGGTTCTGTAGGGAAACTTGTATATATTATATAATATGTTTATAATAAATATATATATGCAGTCAAAAAATGTTTTGCAAATAATACAAGGATAGTACACAGCACTTTCTTATGGAATGGGTTTTTTCTTTTTTTTTTGTATTTGTGTAACGCTATCTTGGCATTTGTTTTGTTTTCCATAGTTTCATTACATTTTTTTGGTAGCCAAATGAGGCAGGCTACACTTACAGTACTTCAACACAACCTAAAAACAATTTTAGGTTGCGCAAGGCCAAATTGGAACTCACACAGAAACATTTAAATATACCATCCCATATTTTAATATTAATTGGGTTATTTTGCATTTGGAACGATCATTTCTTTGGCTAAAAGAAAACGACATGGAAATATACACTACCCGAAAGGTACTACCAAAATAGAGTGAGAAAAAGGTTAAACTTGTTTCTCTTTTTCCATGGTAACTGCCCCAGTGTTATGATGGGTGTTTTGGTCCTTTACATTTACCCACAGTAGTTAAAATTCACTTCCTGCGACCACTGTACTTTGTAAAGTAATGTGTATTTCTTATATGAATGCAGAACCTCATTGGGTATTTATACAGTTTTAAAATTAGGTGAATACAAAAAATAGAACTACTCTGCAAAATCAGCAAACTTTCATATCCTTGACCTTCTTTACTGCAGGACTTTTTTCTGACGGCTTCTATAGGTACCTGTGCAAAAGCGTTCAGGAGACCAGAAGATGTTCCTTCTGACTCAGGATATGTAATTTCAACTCCAAATTCGAATCCCAGTGGCAGGTATCCTGTCATAAAGAAACTAAAAATACAGTGGGAGAGTTTAGGAAAAACCAGCATTCTCCTGTGGAGCAAACTGGAGATTTGTAAAACTTTTAGACCTCTATGAAGAAGTACTGTAGCATGCTCATGACGTGCACATTTCTCTACTTGACAAACCAAAGAAGCCAAAAGCCAGCCACATTTATTTACATCTAGGTTAAAGTGAGTAGCTTGAAATGTCACTTCAATTGTTTGTAATTATCTGAGTAGTTATGGGTTCTGTGGCTCCAATCTTCACCTAGCTTCGAGTTTTGAAAGGTCATACTGTCACTTGATCTGTAATGATATAAAGAAGGCTGTTCGGTGATGGTGTCACAGGAACTAGGTAGACTGTGAAAAATCAGACGTTGCCTACACTGCACACAACACGAATTTCTGAATTAAAGGGAGGGTTCGCTGGAAATTCAATGAAGATAACAGGACTTAAATACCATTAGTTATTTTTCAGATGCAAAAACAAAGGTACACACAGTGTTTTTTTTGTTTTTGTTTTTAAATGTGACATTTGTCATATTATCCATCTAGGTATAAAGTAAATGAATTAAGTTTAAGGCTCCCTTAAACCAAGTTAGAAATATAACTTTGTCACCCTTTATAAAAAACAGTGTGGTACAGCAAAGTTAACCACTATTATTAAATGATAATAGATAATTAAATGGTATGTCATATTAATTAATTTAACAGTATGTCATATTAAAAAGTGTTATTATTAAAACAATGTGATTTATGTCTGTAGCATACATTAGTTAAATATGTTTTCATGTAAAATGTAGCTTTTAATAAAGATTCAGACATTTTTTTTAAGTTTGCTATATTTTACAATTGTATGGTAACAAATATAAAACAGAGAAAGAAAGTGATCAGCCACAGACCGATATATACAGGGTGTTAAACGATTAAAGTTCACAGATAGAAAAAGCCAACTGATGTGAACCCTCCGTTTAATTTCACAAATTCGCACATGTGCAGTAAAGGCTTTTTAGGGGGAAAAAAATGATAGCTCCCCATTAAATACAGGCAGAACCAGTTGTTCCACATAGTTACCTCAACGGTAACTCAACAACAGTGAGCAGTTGAAAAAAAAAAAAAGTACTTATCCTCCCAGTTAATTTTCCTTTAGAAACCAGTAATCTCTTGCTATGCGAAAAGCCCTTAAGAAAGAACTTTCGTTTCAATGTTGATTAAAGGACAGTCATCCTTGGGTCCACTATCAGAAAGGTGACTTCTCCGCTTACTATTTTGAAGCTCTCTATAGATAATAATAATAATAATAATAATAATAATAATAATAATAATAATAATAGAGCAGCCCTCTCCTTCCTGGACTACACCTATTACTGTCCCTCCTGCTTTCTTTTCTTTCCACTAAACACACGCTGCTCCATCATGCTTTACTGGAACTGCGTTCCAAGTGAAAGGCACAAGTTTAAATTTGAGACAAAAGTCTTTCTTCTGAACTCAACAAGGTGGTGAGGGATGCTTTATTATGCTGACGTTCCAAACTTAAGAAAAAAAAATGAAATTAAAGTTAAACTGAAGGGGCAGTAAAAAGAGTAACTTGGTTTTAATTAAACAGCAACTTGCTAAGGGTCTATCATCGTCTCTTCAGTCTGTTTCAGTTTCACATCCTGGAGACTTTTTAAAAGCACGCCTGTGATAACTGAAATATAAAACGATATACAAAATGAATCCAAACAAAAAAAAGAACACGCTGGTTAAGATAACTGTAATATTTTATAACTACACAAAGTTGTGCTCGAAAGTTAGTATGCTTGATTTTGTTTTAAAGGGTACATATGGAGCTTTCATATGCAACTGAGATGGATTTACCAGTGAGCAGGAGGATGATGTTGTTCTGAGAGGTCCATTCGGGTACATGGGAAGCCATCTTGAGGCAGGGAATGCAATTTAAAAGTTTAAAAAAGTGGTCAAAATGTTTAAAAAAAAAAAAAATTGAAAACACACACCTTACGTAAAAAGTTGTAGCAAAGCATGGGAACATGCAACACAATAAAATAAAAAGGTCCTTATGTACCCTTTAAGGTTACTATTATAAATGAAGTATTCTGGAATTAATCACTGTGGCAAGGAGAGCCCTGTCACTGGTTCCTGCGCAAGTGTGTGCAGCTGAGACGCGTTGCTGGGCAACCAATTGGGCAGTTAGGCTCGCCCAGCTCTGAGCGGATCGGGAGGTCCGGATTGGCTGGGGGTGTGCCCGGAGATGTTGCACAGAGCTCAAAAAGTGCCTGCGCCACAGTTCAAGACTGCTGCATGGCCACTGCTACACAGACAGGCACTGAGCAAAAGTGTGTGTTTGTTTACATCAAAGAGGAGAGCGTCCTCGCTGCAGGAACTACAACACGAAACCCTTCCACTCCAAGACGGTGCTCATGAAGGCATTGCCCAGCCGAGGCCATTTGAAAAGGTCATGTGAAGAGCCAGGAGTCTCTGTGAGAAAGCCAGGACTCCAGGAGCCCAGAAGTAGGTCAGTTTAGGGGATGATGATCTCAAACAGCAAAGGAGGGTTTGCGTAGGTTCCTGGAGCGGGACATTCCTTTTAATGGGACGAGTGCTCACCATTTTGTGTGACAAACTTATTTTTTAGCTTTGTTTTGTCTTGTTTTCTTTATTAAATGTGACACTAGGGCTACCATTGCTGGTACCCTAGTGTCAGCACTTGCATTGATAATAAATCTGCACGCCTGTGCAGCGTGTCAACACCCAATGCGCTGTGTCTGCCTCATGATTATTCAGTGACGAGCCAAATCCCACCGTTACAATCACAAGTAAATTACTTCAAAAGAGACAGTTTTGTACACTTATGAACAATTTATCAGAAACACTCAATTAAATTATAAATATCTTACCCAAGTATTCCTGCTGTAAAAAATACAACAATGAGGTAGCCAAGATTGAGTGTAAAGGTGAAAATAATCATTCCAATAAAGGACAGGAGATAAACAATCAAGGTGGTCTGTCTGGAAAAGGGGAGAGATTAAAACACATCAGTAAGAAGAATATTAGGAAACAAATTAGATTCCTTATATTATCACACACTAGCTTTGTTCTGTTGGAATTTGTATTTCTACCATATACATTTCACACAGGACCCTAAAAAAAAAAAAAAGTTGACCCTTATTCATGTCTGTCTGTCGAACTTTCTGTCGCACTCTAAATGATGAATATATTAAATCTGGCCAAACTGCTCTTGCAACCCTGCAGAACATGTAAAATCAAATCAGTATGCTTCAAAACTGTATTTTTCTAAATTTAACTTGAACAGTGCTTGTGATTTTGTTTGACAAGTGTCTGCGCATTTACACGCACACATGCAAAACATATTTCCAAATCAGATTAGTTGCTCTGTTATTGAGTTATTCTTCAAAGGAAACGAATTATCACTAATACAACATATAGGATGTTTAAGTGTTTCAGAGCTTGGGAAAGCATTGTTCACCTGTTTGAACCTGAAATCTAAGGTTTCAGCAATTTTAGCCAGAAGATAAGAATTGATTGCTACCAGTTGAAAATAAACCACCTTGACCTACTCCCTGAGCATTTACAAATGCATCTCAGTAAAATAGTTTAACCAGTACTGGACAGCTGGCTTTTTTTTTTTTGCTGTGAACATAGTATTCCAGCGACAATCCTCTGCAACCGAGCTGTAGAGAATTCCTGGGGAGAACCCTTTAGCCAAATCAACCCCACTGACCGTTTTAGCACCATACTGTGGAGAGCTCAAACCAATCAATCGAATAATCCGTTTGTGGTGGTCTACATTTCATACTATGAATCGATACACCAGAACTTTCTACATAATCGCGGTTGCATTTTTTTAAGTAGGCCACTGAGATTTTGGCTTTTTAAGTTATTTTTATTTTATTTAATATTTAAACTCTAAATAGCAAACAAACATAATTGAATAAGATTCCTAGTGTTATGTCTTTTGGCTGTTTCTGCACAGAAGACATTTTATTTGTGAACGTTTTAATATAATAGTTATTTGCTGCTGGTTTTAAAAAAAACAGAAATACTGTTCTGTAACACCTATATTGTGTACTTGAGTCAATTAAATGTCCTGTGTCGAATATTTTGTGGAACAGTAATGTACAACTTACTTAACTGACATTTGAATAGAATTGCACATACTTGTATGTTTTAGTGTGATCAAGCCAGAGGCCACAGATAATAGAGCCCATCATCCCAGCAACCACTAGAGTAAGTCCAATACGTCCAGCATTTACCTCTTCACCCTACATACATTAGGGAAAGCAAGTGAACACAAAAAGGTTTAAATGTCAGCTTCAAAAATAGAACAAAACATCTTGGCCTGCTATCAAAAAAACAAAATGTATCTGTACATTTTATTTTGGGAGGTAAAAATGTGTAAAAATTTTAAAAAAAAATCCCCATGGGAAAGTTTAAACCAACATATAAAAGCAATACATTTTTTACAGTAAATACCTATCTGTAACAGATATTTAAAGTAGATTTTTTTTTATTTTGTTTTATTTATTAAGCTTTAACCATATTTGAGAATAATTTAAAATTAATCACGATGTTTATATTCCTGGGTCATTATTCACTTCTTACTGTAGGTCAGTGACTGGCAAACCATGCATAATTATACTCTTAGGGCTAAATTTATGAAGCTTACAGCTGAAGGAATGGCTTCAGGCCACTGCATGGCACACCAGGGAAACTCTGTCTCCCAGCCTCTTGGAACCAGTTTTCAAGATATTGTTCCTGAAACACTGGCTTTATGTTCTCTCAGCTTAACAATTCCTAGCACCCTGAAGAAAGACACCAAGCTCCGATTTGATGTCAATTCCTGTATTAATCCCCAGGTAACGCATTCAGACACTACCCATATGTAGATACTCAGAGAACATATTTGCATACAGCTAACACACACTCAAAAGAAGGCTATATGCTACAGTTAAGTTATAAATTAACCATTTTAAATCAATGCCATCAACAGTGTTTAAAAATAAACAGGTATAAACTTACAACTAAAATTTCTCTCAACACAATAAATGACAATATTCCATATTTGTTGTTTGTCATTAAATGAGGATGCATTAATATGCACACATTCAGTACCATATACACATATAATTACCTTGGTCTAGAAAGTCCTGCAATCATATTGTTCTGTTTCATTTCTGATCATCACATATACGGTAGACTACAGTACTGTATAAGGTAGACATTGTACTGTATTGTCACGGCAGTTTTCATTGTGTATGAAGCGCATATATATATATACAGTACTGTGCAAAAGTTTTAGGCAGGTGTCAAAAAATGCTGTAAAGTAAGAATGCTTTCAAAAATAGACATGTTAATAGATTATATTTATCAATTAACTAAATGCAAAGTGAGTGAACAGAAGAAAAATCTAAATCAAATCCATATTTGGTGTGACCACCCTTTGCCTTCAAAACAGCATCAAGCATCAATTCTTCTAGGTACACTTGCACACGGTTTTTGAAGGAACTCGGCAGGTAGGTTGGCCCAAACATCTTGGAGAACTAACCACAGTTCTTCTGTGGATTTAGGCAGCCTCAGTTGCTTCTCTCTCTTCATGTAATCCCAGACAGACTCGATGATGTCGAGATCAGGGCTCTGTGGGGCCATACCATCACTTCCAGGACTCCTTGTTCTTCTTTACGCTGAAGATAGTTCTTAATGACTTTCGCTGTATGTTTGGGGTCGTTGTCATGTTGCAGAATAAATTTGGGACCAATCAAATGCCTCCCTGATGGTATTGCATGATGGATAAGTATCTGCCTGTACTTCTCAGCATTGAGGAGACCATTAATTCTGACCAAATCCCCAACTCCATTTGCAGAAATGCAGCCCCAAACTTGCAAGGAACCTCCACCATGCTTCACTGTTGCCTGCAGACACTCATTCGTATCGCTCTCCAGCCCTTCGCGAACAAACTGCCTTCTGCTACAGCCAAATATTTCAAATTTTGACTCATCAGTCCAGAGCACCTGCTGCCATTTTTCTGCACCCCAGTTCCTGTGTTTTCGCGGCATAGTTGAGTCGCTTGGCCTTGTTTCCACGCCGGAGGTATGGCTTTTGGCGCAAGTCTTCCATGAAGGCCACTTCTGACCAGACTTCTCCGGACAGTAGATGGGTGTACCAGGGTCCCACTGTTTTCTGCCAGTTCTGAGCTGATGGCACTGCTGGACATCTTCCGATTGCGAAGGGAAGTAAGCATGATGTGTCTTTCATCTGCTGCAGTAAGTTTCCTTGGCCGACCACTGCGCTCACGGTCCTCAACGCTGCCCGTTTCTTTGTGCTTCTTCAAAAGAGCTTGGACAGCACATCTGGAAACCCCTGTCTGCCTTGAAATTTCTGCCTGGGAGAGACCTTGCTGATGCAGTATAACTACCTTGTGTCTTGTTGCTGTGCTCAGTCTTGACATGGTGTATGACTTTTGACTGTAAACTGTCTTCAGCAACCTCACCTTGTTAGCTGAGTTTGGCTGTTCCTCACCCAGTTTTATTCCTCCTACATAGCTGTTTCTGTTTCAGTTAATGATTGTGTTTCAACCTACATATTGAATTGATGATCATTAGCACCTGTTTGGTATAATTGTTTAATCATACACCTGACTATATGCCTACAAAATCCCTGACTTTGTGCAAGTGTACCTAGAAGAATTGATGCTGTTTTGAAGGCAAAGGGTGGTCACACCAAATATGGATTTGATTTAGATTTTTCTTCTGTTCACTCACTTTGCATTTAGTTAATTGATAAATATAATCTATTAACATGTCTATTTTTGAAAGCATTCTTACTTTACAGCATTTTTTCACACCTGCCTAAAACTTTTGCACAGTACTGTATATATATATATATATATATATATATATATATATATATATATATATATATATATATATATATATATATATATATACACACACATTTGTGACTCGTTAGCAAGATTGATACCTTCTGATTGAGATTATGGAATTGGCTTTTGTTAGTGTTTGCATTTTGAACAATAGGCTAGAATGTGTGCTGTGAATGTTACAGTTCATATTTTATAATTATACTACATCTATTAGGCATCTGTTCAAAATATAAATGGCCAGTTTTAGGTATGGACCACCGATATGCAACGTCTATACACAAACAATATTTTGTTAATACTCTGTAGCCTGACAGTTTCCATTCAGTGTGTGTGTTTTCAAATGTATTATATGTATTATTATTATTATTATTATTATCATCACACTGTGTTGTCTATTACAAAGCATTTTTTGTTTGGTACATTTCTTACTTTATTGTAGCATATTTTAAAACATATAGTAACTAACGCAAAACAAAAACGCTGTAAAAAACAATTAAATACATACATAAATAAATAAATAAATCAACTGAAAAAAGGGCACTAGAACCTAGGGTAATATCTGCGGCACCAAGCTGCTAGGTGAATTGAGTTGACCTTAAAAAGGTACGTTTTCCTTGCTGTTGTTTTTTCATTTAGTCAACTTTAAATGAATCAAATTATATTTTTAAATAATATAATGTCTGTTTGTTTCTGACGTTGCCAGTTGATACCCATTCACAAGCCTTTTGAGATGCCTGTGTTAAACATACCTCATAGTGCACTATGATCATCTGATTCAGCAGTGTTGACACAGAGTAAAACGACCCAGTCAGTATACCTACAAAGAATGAAAGGAAAGCAGAGTAACAAAAAATAATTGAAACATTTTTTGGAAGAGGTGTTCAGGTGTCAGACTTAAAATGGAAACATCTTTCATTTGTCCTTTGAACAACAGATTACAAAAATGCAAATGGCATCCATGATATGTATTCTATAATATAGGAAAGTGGCATGGGTGAGGCATGATGGACAAGACAGAAGATCAAACTTCTGATGTTTCCTAAGAACAACCACTGAGGAATCAGATGTGGTAACCATTGAGAAACAGTCACTTCCAGTATAACATCTAGAACCACTTGTTTTGCATCAGCACACGCTGGTTTTTAAATATGAACACTCAAAATGAAAACAACAATAAATGGACAGTTGTGTAACAGAGGCCAGTAATGTGGATCACTCTCTAATGGACAGCGCAGGCAAACACATCTCCTTCTATTTTACAGCTGTAACAGATAAGAACAGAAGGAAATGTACATGCGAGAGGAGGCCATTGAGCCTCTAGGCTTGTCTGTTTCTTAGAAGGTGATTAACTTCAGAAGTTTGTCAAGTTGGTTCTTAAAGGATCCAAGTGATTCTGTCTCAATAAAATGACTTGATTGCCCATTCCATACTCCCACTCCTCTCTGTGTGAAAAAGCGACTCCTTCCCTCTGTCCTACCACCACGTAGTTTCCAACTGTTTCCTATGGTCCTGCTTTTTTACACCACTTAAATTATTTGTATGGGTTAACTATGTCAGTTCCTTTTAAGATTTTAAATAGTTCAACCCTGATACTGATAACACCTGAGGGTAACCTGATCTGCAATCTTTTTTAATAAATGTTTCAAATTTTCTGCATCAAATGTATCAAAATTGTGATTTAGAAAAAACATGTGCAAATGAGGTGACGTGTATGATTACTTTAGAGTGGTAGTGTCTATGGCAGTGATATTCAATTACATTCACTGGAGGGCCAGATAAGGCAATGTCCAAATCTTGGGGGGCCACAGGGCACTCATTTTAAATAAAAAATGGACATCAAATTTCCTTTCCTTTTGTCTACAATTTTGACACTTGCTCGCACCGTCTTTGTAATGAAAGCATGTCAACCTGAGGCGGTGTCATGGCACATTTCCCATGACAGTGGCGAAGGACTTTCCCTGATGAGTGGGAAAGAACAAAAAATTGAGGGGGCTACACCCCACTTTGTGCGGGCACGCATAAAATACATTCAAATACTGCATGCAAACGAAGGTGCAACATTTTAAGAAGCAATTAATCTATAATTTATAAAAAGAATGAATGCAGGACACACTTTATTACAATCACAATTCATAACTGTATTAACATTTATATAGACTAGTCACTTCTTAAAATGATGCGCTCTGGTTTTAGCGTTCTTCATTCTGCATTTAATGAGAAAGTAAAGACTTGGATGATTTAAAAGCCCATTTAGTTGTTTCACAATAAAACCCTGTAAATTAAAGTGATTTTACTATTATTATTACAACATACATTTTTTTATGATGGTCTGGTCTCACTAGTAATGTCTTATAACAGTGCTTTTAATCTGCGATCATAATATATCTGCTTACATGTATTAAAACTTAGTTAACTTTGTTTATAGGCACTTTTACGTTATGTAATAAATAACATATTGCTAGTTAGGTTTGCCTATACTAAATGCAGATAAACTGGCCAAAGGTCAAAAGACACTGCAAGCCTCACATATTATAAACAGTGCAGACTGGCGTCTCACATATAGACAGTGGCGTTGAAACACCCAAAAACAAAACCTATCCGACTGTCTACGGTTCGGGCCAAAAGGATCGTATCTTGTGATGCAAACAGATTAAATAAGCTTTAAACAAATCTCTTTTGAAATGTAGGGTTTTTTTTGTTTTTTGTTTTTTTTTGTTTTATTGTAACAATGACTGAGATACATACATTAAAGCCAGGATGCAACTGGCATGTGTTAGTACAGGTACACTCCACTTAACGATCCTGTTAGAACGGAGTTCCATTTACAATGTATTGAAGAGGCATGTCCCTGCCAAACAACATGGGTTTTAATGGGGAATTACTCTATTTAAAACTGAGTCTTTTTTAACGTATATACCGTTTAATACGTACAGTTTTTCTGTTCCACAGGTAGGACTTTTGCGTTTAATATGGAAGGCTCTTTTTTAATGCCTACCCCATTAACATTAAAGATTGTACAGTATTTATCGTGATTACTCATGACTTCAAGGTAATGTTTCATTTTACTCCCTGAAAATACATTTTACTCTCTCATTGTTAAAATTAGTGAAGTTACCCCCAGACTCAAACTGACTTGACAACAGCACACAAACTGGCAATTCATGAAAATGATGTCCACATTTCAAAATGTTACTAATGAAAACAGAGACGTATTTGTTTTGAAAATCAGGAAAATACTGCCACAAGAAAAAAAAATGTTGGTGTGGCTCAATTGTGCGTACCATGGGAAAGATTTCTGGGGGCGTGTCTGTGTGTGTGTGTGAGTGTGTGTGTGTGTGTGTGTGTGTGTGTGTGTGTGTGTGTGTGTGTGCGTGTGTGTGTGTGTGCGTGCGTGCGTGTGTGTGTGTGCGTTGCTCTTACTCCGATTCTGATTCGATGTGTTGTGTCAATCATGGCAGAGATACATTTAAAAAAACCTGTAGCGTGAACATCAACGGGCTGCCCTTCATTCTCACTGTCAAGCCAATCTTTTCACACTCTGAATTTAAGCAATAGATGTTACTAAACCCTGGAGGCAAGGACCTAGACTGGGAAGTCTTTGTTGGGTCTCGCTGGACACCTGGCACGATGAAGCAACATACCCCCAGATGATTTTACAACCAGCCAATGCAGTCACCCTTGTATGTTCTCACAATTGGAAACAGGGACTTGAAACAACTGTATGGCTCACCCAGCACACCGAGCAGCAGTGTGTTTACTGTGTGAGCCACTGGGGGACCTTTATTTATGTATTACTCACCATAACTGACTAGCAGAAGCAGGAAGGGAAAGTTCTTGAAGAGGTTGATTATTGATTGCTTGTAGGAGTAATCTTTGGGAGAGCTCTCTGGCAGCACAGCCTGAGCTTGGCTTGGTGGGAGTGGAGGCTTTTCTTTAAATACTACAGCAAAATAAAGCAGGATCATTAGTAACGTTAAATAACTAGACATACATAAAACTGTACATTGACGTACGTTGAGGGGACTAAAAATACAATTTTAAGTTACATGCCTTTACAAAATAATAATTTCACATAGGGAACATTTCTTAGTTGTGTTATTTTCAAGCCTGAACCCACTATGCATATAATCTCACAAATGCAGTTACTTGTAATAATTTACCTCCACTATCACAATGTTCCTACCCATTGCCAAATCTTATTTCAAAGTCCATCATATAAATCACAGGGTTGCTTAATTATGAAATGTGGAACACCACTGTGTTATAGATGAAAGAATTACAAGCAGGTGGTGTACAGGGATTATTTCTGGAAATTACAAATTTCACCATTCAGCCTCATAGTGTACATGTATCTCATGTAATTCCTCAGAACCTGGCTTATTAAGCAGAATCACAATGCCCAGGATATTGTTAAATTAAGAAACTGGGGGCCCTCTGCTTAAAATCATTCAGAAGTTATAACCATTTAAACTTGCCTTTTTGTATTTGCATGGTTTCATACTCCATGTCTTTAAATTATACTGTTAGGAAACTGTGATACAGAATAATGAACAAATTGACAAACGCTGGTCATTTCTTCCGATTCTGAGATGTGGAGCCAGCTTCTGATTTGGCATGGAATTTACTCATTTTTTGATTTACAAGTTTAAAACGGTTTTGCTTACCAATGACTGCTAAAACTAATAGCAAAGTAGACACCACAGCTGTACCGTAGAACATGATGCTGATGTTGCTGCCAATTAGATCTATATTGTTTTTGGTGTAGGGTACCAGAACTGGAGGCAGCAGGAAACCAATAGCTGTACCAAGCTGAGGAGCAAACAAGGAAAAATGGCACATTACTACAAATCACTGATTGACACGTTCGTTTGTGTCCTAACATCAAATACTTGCCCTAAGGGGTTACATATGTCATCCTCTTATGGCTCTCAAATGAAACAGGTATTGTGAAAACGATGTTTTTAAACAATAAACGTATTACTTGGTAGCCTATTTTAATTACATCTGCGTTATGGGACACGTGTACAATGCAATCTATAAGTTATAACGTATACGATATAAAGACTAACATTTTGTCATTCAGTTATCAAAACACCCACCTGGTTTCCCAAAACTGCGGTGGCACAGGCAGTTGACACTTCCTTGGGCCCAAACCACACCGATGCAATTCTTGAAGGTAGACCCAAAATGAACACCTGGGCCACTGAACATATAGTTTGTGCAAACACCGTCACCCCAAACAGGTCGGGTCTCACACTGGCACATTTTACCCAAGCCCCGATGCAATTCAAACCTGCGCCCAAGAGAGCCGTGATCTTAAGTCCCTTTTTATCCAGTAACCAGGTTGCGGGGAATATCAGAGGCACATAGACGATCATGTAGACAACTGACAGCCAGTCGATCTTGTTGCTTGTCACATTGTAGTAGTCCATGAAGATATTAGTGATGATGCTGTACTGGATCCATTGGAAGGCGTTGACTAGTGAATAAAGGCTAAAGACTATCAAAACTGCAAATCTTCGCATGTAAAGTTTGGTTTCAAGCGGTTTCCGTTGCCCAAGCAGCATGGTCTGGTTCTCGTCGGGGGATATCGAATCTTCAAAAGTGACCTGCACTAGTCCAGGAGTCATGTTCATATACTGGTTTCCATTTGGAGCGATTACATTCTTCCCCTCTGGTGTAGCCGTGCAGTTTTCGTCAGGAGTGCAACCATGCGGCTGATGCTCCTGTAAATCGCTTGCCAACATGATGCAGCTTAAATAGTAATACCACTATGTCTTCTGTCTAACGAAACAGGAAATCCTCCTCGCCGTGGAACGTGTTTGTTAGTACTGAATTGAAAACATATATAAAAAGTAACGTCAGTAGGGGTAAATACCGGTAAACGGTTTGGGTTTTTTTAAAGCCATGCAATATTATATGAGCACTGGCTATATTAGCAATTCTATGGAAATACATTGATCCATACTGACAAAGGTCGAGTATCGTTATCCAAAACTCCCCCACATAAAACTAAAATGCTGATAACACTTCCGCCACCACGCGACCCTATAAGCAGAGCAAGTAATTGTATATATGAACCAGTCTCTGTTGCATCAGCACAGCTATAGGCTACCTCACCGACAAGCAAAAAGCCTGCCAGCCATGCCAGCCAATCGGCAACAGACAGGGGGGTGTACTTTCTGTGCACACGTAACGGAGCGGAAAGAGTCGTACAACATACTGTACAAACTACTTGTATAATCAAAGACCAATTTATTATTTATTTTCCTCGGTATTTGTCTCGAGGTTCTTTACGATTGTGTTTTAACTATAACATAGATAACTAGCAGTTTTGATAGTAAATGCTAGCACTCTTATACTATTTGTTCATTAGATGTAGTTTACATATCTAATTATTGAAATCAAGAAAACCCTGTTTCAAATATAACAATGCAGACACTACAATTTACACTGGCTTTAAGAGACAGATACCCATAGTATTATTTTGTTAAATACATCTTTAATGATAGCGTTAAAACAGTATATAATTCAGTTTCTCTACTGCAGTATGAATGCAGTAAGTACCACTGAAGTATGCATACTTCGATATGTGTGTAATATCCACGTATGTCAGCAGTATTAAAAAATGAAAAACGGTATTTGTTTTTAAATTACAGAATAAAATGGTTTTTAAATTATGTTTTTAATTATAATTATAATAATAAATTACAATTGTTCTTAAATTATGGAATGAAATGGTGAAACCCTGTAAGGAGATTATGTGCATAATGATAACGAACAAGTCAATACTTTTACCACACGTTTTTTATATTTCTGCACTACCTTTTATCAGAGTGCGATTTGAGTCCCTCCCGCCTACCCCCCGCCCCCGCCCCCGCCCCCGCCCCCGCCCCCGCCCTCCCAAAACATTTTAAATTAACAATTATTTCTTTATAATTATAAATGAATGCTGCATCTTTTTTACGCAAACTGACTTCAAAAAAATCTCGGTTTTAGCACTTCAGACCATAAAATCAGTAGCACATTGTACTAACATGATTTTAAAAAAATAAAAATAAAAAATAGAGGAATGGAGTTTAGTTTCACTGGAGCCGGATCGTGAAGTGCGGCTGTATAGTGGATCAGGCTCGGATTCCACTCACCCGTTATTGTCATCCAACATTAGTGTATACTCGTAGCAAGGTAAATTAAACCATACCAATCAAGTACGTCAACGTCATTCAGTTGGTGTATTTCAAACTGAAGACAAGACACTAAAAATCCATAGTAGCTTTTTAAAAACAGCCCCAGAGCCGAAGACTGGAACTTTTACCCGCCCAGTCACACAGAGCAGAGTGGGAAAAAGGCCAAGATTAACAACAATTAACTTGCAGATTAAGCTGTTAAATACGTATGTTGTAGTATGTTCCATTTATTGTTGGTACACTTTGTGCAGTTATCAATGAGGTTATGTGCAGCAATGCAAGTACGTTATTAGTTGCTTTAACGTAGGTAGTTTCTGTTATTGCATTTTTATACCGTTGTGACGTTGATTTTGGTACCCACCCCACATGCACCCCATGAAATTCAGTATCCCCTGTAATTTCACCCCTGCGCAGATGCGTTTTGTATTTTTTTCGAAAGACACCTGAATTGGAAAGTCAAATATACCTGTGTATTCGCGCCACACTATTTTCTCACAAGAAAACCGTGACTTCTTGTTTTACTTAGTTACCGTGATGTACTCAGGCTTATTGTTTTACTTAGTTTGAGGCACGAAAGCGTCACATTTTTAGCAATTCTATATATTCTTTTTGACATGTGAAATTGTGTATCTGAAATGTAAACTAATCAATGAAGTATCGCTGCACAGAAAGACTTCGATAATATTCGAGAATAAGCAATGAATAGAAGTCAGACCAAGTAAAACATAACACAAATACTGGGCAGTGTGTCTTTTTTTTATTTGGTTAAAGCTCTCTTTATCCCTCAGTGTAGACTGCAAATAAATCTTTGGCTGCGTTCACATTACTCTAAGTCTGCGTTGCAGTCGGGAGTCATATGTTTTTTTGGGGACAGACTAAAACGAATGACAAAACGGAATGCCCATTGACTACAAATGGGAGTGGAATGCCCATTGACTACAATGGTATGACAGCCTATATCTCAAAATCTCTAACAGGAATCCTAAAATCCCGAATATCGTTTCTTCAAAATAAAGTACTGAACAAAATAAAAGTCGAATGACAGGGAATGACAGCTGCTTTCTATGGAATGACAGGCCTGGAGTACCGAAAACACACTAAAAACATAGCACAAATAGGTATGACAGCCTATATCTCAAAATCTCTAACAGGAATCCTAAAATCCCGAATATAGTTTCTTCAAAATAAAGTACTGAACAAAATAAAAGTCGAATGAAAGGGAATGACAGCTGCTTTCTATGGAATGACAGGCCTGGAGTACCGAAAACACACTCAAAACATAGCAGAAATTGGAATGACAGCCTATATCTCAAAATCTCTAACAGGAATCCTAAAATCCCGAATACCGTTTCTTCAAAATAAACTAATACACAAAATAAAAGTGGAATGAAATGGAATGACAGCTGCTTTCTATGGAATGACAGGCCTGGAGTACCGAAAACACACTAAAAACATAGCAGAAATTGGAATGACAGCCTATATCTCAAAATCTCTAACAGGAATCCTAAAATCCCGAATACCATTTCTTCAAAATAAACTAATACACAAAATAAAAGTGGAATGAAATGGAATGACAGCTGCTTTCTATGGAATGACAGGCCTGGAATACCGAAAACACACTAAAAACAAAGCACAAATAGGAATGGCAGCCTATATCTCAAAATCTCTAACAGGAATCCTAAAATCCTGAATATCGTTTCTTCAAAATAAAGTACTGAACAAAATAAAAGTCGAATGAAAGGGAATGACAGCTGCTTTCTATGGAATGACAGGCCTGGAATACCGAAAACACATTAAAACATTGCAGAAATTGGAATGGCAGCCTATATCTCAAAATCTCTAACAGGAATCCTAAAATCCTGAATATCGTTTCTTCAAAATAAAGTACTGAACAAAATAAAAGTCGAATGACAGGGAATGACAGCTGCTTTCTATGGAATGACAGGCCTGGAGTACCGAAAACACACTAAAAACATAACAGAAATAGGTATGACTGCCTATATCTCAAAATCTCTAACAGGAATCCTAAAATCCTGAATACCGTTTCTTCAAAATAAAGTAATACACAAAAAAAAAGCACTGAGGGTGTTTTTCACTTAATCAGCTGAACAATAAAGGGCTGTACCCCCTAGGTGTAAACTGTTATATCTCAGAAACTATTCAGAGTTGAATGTTGATATTTCAATTTTCCATCACTTCATTCACTTTTACTAACTTTGTGTCGATTTTCACAAAACAGAAATATTTTGATTTACATGCAGGTCTCACAAATGAAATACTTTGGAAGTTTTATGGTGTTTGTTGAAAGGCAAGCTCCATGATACCACTTCCTGCACTGACAACAAAGAACCATGCAGTCGTCAGTTGAAAAGTTGCCAGAACACAAGCTATCTGCACAGGTAGACCATCTGCTGTTGTCATGGTTAGTAAGTGCAGATAAGTAGTGTATTAGTGGTTTTTCTGTTAGAGGCATGCACATATCTTTTGCCACAAGGGTTTTGTGCAGTTTTGAATAGGAACGTGGAGCTATCCTATCCTGCCTTCTGCACTTGCAGTGTTTGTGATCTGAAATAATCACTGCAACCCATTTACGTACAGATGTACTCTCAATATATCCATACGTTTTACCTGTGATTATTGTAAATGCATTTAAAATTGTGTACAACCCACAGTCATCTGAATTGTTTTGCTGCACAGCATCGAACACAGGATCACATTCCACTCATCTTTATTGAAAGTTGCATCGGCTATCTGGTAGCAGGCAGCAACAATACGCAGCAACACTTCACCATGTGCTTTGGATCTTGATTTGCTTTTCATAGAATCAAGAATGACTAGTTCATGTGTAGAAAAGATTACCACACCAAAACACCAGTGAAATCCAGTCCCCCAGACATCAGTGTTGAATGGAATTAACAAAATGTCTTTGTTGAGAGCTGCAGTGCTTTCCAGAAAAGGATAGAAAACGTCAGGTGTATCAGCTTTCACACACTGATATATGTATGTTGGGCATGCTAAAACGTTGCTGTTTTGCTTTGTATTGCAAACAAGAGCAGAATTTGCATCTTCAATCACCTAAGAATTGAGCCAATTTCCAGGCTGTAATGCTTGCATGTCATTAATTTGCGGAATTCCCTGATATTTAATTTCGATTTCAGGCATGTCCCATGGAAAGCTATTCATTTTGTTGCTTGGCTTTGGTGTGGAATGTTTAACTGGATTTTCATCTTCATCACTGAAGTCAAACTGCCCAGTTTCTTCTCCAAATAAGCTTGTATGTGTGTCACAAAGACAGCCGGAGTGGGTGGTGACGTCAGACCAGAGACTGGGAGCAACACAGAACAGACAGAGACTTGGGGTTTTGGTGAAGCTGAGCGCGTGATCGCGCCCAGCATTTAATAATCAACAGGACAGAAAATAAAAGGTTTAAACACAAAAACACAGGACACGGCACTTGCGCCAAAATAAATAGACAAACAAAACGGACTACACAGACAAACACGGCGAGTATAAACACTTATTTACGTTCTTTTACTTTCTCCTCTCCACACCCGTTCTCCACTCACCCAACACCAACCCCGAAAGTGAGTGAATCGTGCATCTATATATACTGTTGTGCTGGGATTCAATTACTAATTAATTATTTACTTGAATCCCAGCACGTGAATTAATTAAGTGCAACCTCGCGCCTAACTACAATTATACAATTTTAAACACACGTGAAACACAGACCCGCTTATATCCCGTGTACCAATCGCTATACACCAACATTAACACATGCAACATGCAACATATAACACAGAAATGCACACAGGGCGGGGCACATTGCCACATATACCCCCTTGTGCAGCACACATGGCCTCAACGGCCACCTCCCCTTAAAAACCCAGCAGTCCAGGACAAAGTCTCGGGCTGGGAAGGGAGGCTTCAGTGGGCCCATGGCTGGCAATGTTGCCAGTAGCCAGGCTGCTACTGGCCATGCTGTCAGCAGACGTGCTGACAGCCCCAGACTGACTCCTTCAGCGGGGCAGTCCTGGCAGCGGAAAGGCTGCTTGGGTGGTCTCCTGACCTCCCCTTCTCCGCAGCTGAAACTGCTGCTGGGGTTGGTGGTCTCCGGACCTCCTCCCCTTCTTCAAAGCCGCAGCTCCCCTTGCGGGGCTCCGCCACAGTACCTCCTGCTGCGATCACGGAGCGGCTGGCAACCCAGGCGATGCGGAGCGGCTGGCAACCCCAGGCGACGCGGAGCGGCTGGCAACCCCAGGCGATGCGGAGCGGCTGGCAACCCCAGGCGATGCGGGCGGCTGGCAACCCCAGGTGATGCGGCGCGACAGGCAGCCCCAGGCGATGCCAGACAGGCATCCTTGGGCGGCGTGCAGGCATCCTTGGGCTGGCGAGGCAGGCATCCTTGGGCTAAGCGAGGCAGGCATCCTTGGGCGGCGAGGCAGGCATCCTTGGGCGGCGAGGCAGGCATCCTTGGGCGGCGAGGCAGGCATCCTTGGGCTGCGAGGCAGGCATCCTTGGGCGGCGAGGCAGGCATCCTTGGGCGGCGAGGCAGGCATCCTTGGGCGAGCAGGCAGGCAGTCAGGACAAGCTGGGGTGTGGGTGTTGGCCCTCTTCTCGGCCTCTGCGGCCGGGCTGTTCTTCCCAGTGCCTCCCTCAGCAGCCTATGCAAGGGCTGCTGAGGACCGCAGCATCTAGTCCTGGTCCTTCTGGTGAAGGGAGAGGCAGCTCCTGCTCCTCTCCCCTGATGGTGATGGAGACAGAGACAGCTCCTGCTGCTCTGCTCCTGGCGGTGGAGGTGGGAGCAGCGAGTAGTCTCCTGGCGACGGAGGTGGGAGCAGCGTGTAGTCTCCTGGCGGCGGAGGTGGGAGCAGCGTGTAGTCTCCTGGCGGCGGAGGTGGGAGCAGCGTGTAGTCTCCCCCTTTGCCGGGATTGGTGCTGCTCTGCCTCTCTTGCAGGGGACTGGTGCAGCTCTGCCTCTCTTGCAGGGGACTGGTGCAGCTCTGTCTTTCTTGCAGGGGACTGGTGCGGCTCTGCCTCTGAAGGGGAAACCAGCAGGCATTCTTCCTCTGCTGGTGGAGATGGGGACAGCAGGCATTTTCCTCTGCTGGTGGACATGGGGACAGCAGGCATTCTTCCTCTGCTGGTGGAGGTGGAACCAGCAGGCATTCTCCCTCTGCTGGCAGCTTGGGTCCTAGGGCTGTGGAAGCCCCGACTTCCCTCTCTTTGGGCTGTGGACGCACCGACTCCTCCCTTTTGGGCTGTGGACGCACCGACTCCTCCCCTTTGGGCTGTGGACGCACCGACTCCTCCCTTGTGGGCTGTGGATGCACCGACTCCTCCCTTGTGGGCTGTGGACGTTCGGGCTCCTCCCACTCAGGCGTAGGGATGTTCGGGCTCCTCCCCGCTGGCTGTGGGACGCCGGGCTCCTCCCGCTCGGGCTGTAGACGCCGGGCTCCTTCCGCTGGGCTGTAGACGCTCAGGCTCCTCCCGCTTGGGCTGTGGAGGTGGCGGAGGCAGAGGCAGCTCCTGCTGCTCTTCTCCTTGTGATGGTGGGGAAGTGATACCAGCAGGCATTCATCCTCTGCTGGTGGGGAAGTGTTACCAGCAGGCATTCTTCCTCTGCTGGTGGTGATGGTGGAGGCAGAGGCAGCCGCTCCTCTCCTCGTGATGGTGGGGAAGTGATACCAGCAGGCATTCATCCTCTGCTGGTGGAAGTGGGGACAGCAGGTATTCTCCCTCTGCTGGTGGAAGTGGGGACAGCAGGCATTCTTGCTCTGCTGGTGAAGGTGGGAACAGCTGCCGCTCAGGCTTTGGATTCCCGCGGTCCCCGTCTGGGCGCTGGACGCCGGGTCCCCCGCCTGGGCGCTAGTTCCTCCTCTTCATACTGCATGGGGCATATGGCTAACGTGTGCCCATAAGCCCCACAGCCAGGGCATACCTCTGCCGCGAGGTTCTTTAAAAACCTCCCAGCCATCATCCCCACCTCCTCCTGCTGTTGCTGCTGTTGTTGCTGTTGCAGCTTTCCTTTCCTCCTCTTCCTACTCCTCCCTACCTTCCTCTCCTGGGCGGTTCCACCCCTATTGCAGGGGATTGGTGCAGCGCTCCTCTAGCTCGAAGGCGAACCCAGCAATGGCTCCTCTCCCGGTATTGGAAGCTCGTGCTCCCCAGTCTGGGCACTGGCGAGCTGGCATAGGGGCATCCCGACCAGTCGTGTCCCCTTCCTCACATCGCCGCACCAGCTCGGTGGCACCTCGGAGCAGTCCCTCCAGCGGTGATCCACCTCCCGCACCAGGTGCACCAGGGGAACAGGTTCTCTGGCTCCTCTGGCCGCTGTTGCAGTTGTTGTTGGGGCGGCGGAGCAGCAGTCTACCTCCCCTGCTGGTGGTGTAGACTGAGGCGACCCTGCTCCTCCCTCTCCTGATGGACAGGGCAGCGGGCCACATAGTGCTCACCTCCGCAGATGGGGCATAGTTGGGGTAGCTGTCCGAGGGGGTACCAGGGGCAGTTGGTGCTGGAATGCCCAGGCTCAGCGCAGCAGTAACACCGGGCTGCTGTTCCTCCGGCTGGTGTTGTGGCTGCTGCCTTCTGCCGTTCTTTCCCATCTTTTTTTTATTTTATTTATTTTAAACAAACAGTACTCCTCCTGGCCTGAGTCTTGGAGGCGCTGTGATCCCGGTTCTGACACCACGTGTCACAAAGACAGCCGGAGTGGGTGGTGACGTCAGACCAGAGACTGGGAGCAACTCAGAACAGACAGAGACTTGGGGTTTTGGTGAAGCTGAGCGCGTGATCGCGCCCAGCATTTAATAATCAACAGGACAGAAAATAAAAGGTTTAAACACAAAAACACAGGACACGGCACTTGCGCCAAAATAAATAGACAAACAAAACGGACTACACAGACAAACACGGCGAGTATAAACACTTATTTACGTTCTTTTACTTTCTCCTCTCCACACCCGTTCTCCACTCACCGTACACCAACCCCGAGTGAGTGAATCGTGCATCTATATATACTGTTGTGCTGGGATTCAATTACTAATTAATTATTTACTTGAATCCCAGCACGTGAATTAATTAAGTGCAACCTCGTGCCTAACTACAATTATACAATTTTAAACACACGTGAAACACAGACCCGCTTATATCCCCGTGTACCAATCGCTATACACCAACATTAACACATGCAACATGCAACATATAACACAGAAATGCACACAGGGGCGGGGCACATTGCCACAATGTGATTCACATTCAGCTATTTCACTGAAATTTAGTGTTTCACATTGTACTTGCTTAATTTCCGGTATGGGAGTTAAGCAAGCAGAATGTAGTGCATTTCCTATGCTGTGCTTTGACTCAGTTCTATTCTGCTTGGGTTTAGGATTTTGCATTGCGTCTTCACATTGTTTTCTCTTCATTGCACCCTTTGAAGAGTCTGGCGCTGGTTCCACATCATAATCATAGTCATCTTTCCTGGGCTTTTTTTTCCCAGACTGGTTTGCTCTTCCACGTTTACTTTTGCGCAGCACTGAGAGTGAATATGTGCGCTTATCTTCAGCTTCTCTGTAACCAATTGCCATCTGAGCAGCAAAAATGTGGTAGCATTTACCAGTACTTGGACAAGAGCAAGTAGAAGGCTCAGGTAGAAGCTTTACTGCATGAAAATATGTTCCATCTATGCTTTTACTACAAAAGTGCTACTTTGTGCACAGAGTGAAACATTTCCAGAATCTACACAGTATCTGGCCATAGATGTTTGTGACATCCGGTACTGTTGTCTTTTCTCCACACATGCCACTTGTGTTGCAGTACTACCTTTAATCTGTTCAATGATTGTTTCCAGAGGATAAAACACTGGAAGTGACACGTGAATAGGACTCTCGGCCAGGTGTTGAAACTTCTTCTTGAGTTCATAGTTTCCAAGCCCAATGTGTGCACGTCTGAACTCATGGATGTAATACATCTGCATGTAGAACATTGCCAGTACCATGCTGTCGACAGGCATGGTTTTCCAATCAGTTTGCTGCTTTATCACTTTATGCATGCTTTCACTGATATTGTTTGTCGCAGTCATGTTATTCTGGAAGGCAGCAAAACTCTCTGTAACAAGTTTTGCAGCATGCTGTGCAATAGGATCCTTGATTTGTTGGTCAAAATACTCTTGAAATGGAATGCTCCATTCCAGACAAAAATGGTCATACAGCTCCTGAAAAGAATCCAATGAAGAGCTATTGATGAGTTGTTTTACATGATCTTTTAAAACTTTTGTGTCATCCTTTAACCCTCCATGCTGTTTGATCCAATTGTCTACATCTGAAATGATGTGATTAGAACAGAAGATGTGTGGGAGGTTTGGGTAACCTTGCTGAATGGAATCCACAATTCCTCTTTCTCTGTCACTCACAAAAGGAATGGCATATATTTTGTCACCATTCAGCAGGTTCAAAATATACCTCAGAAAGTTCTGATGATAGGTTTTAAACTTCCTTTCATGTAACAGGAAGGCAACTGGAAACACTGGATCCCCAATCAAAGATACATTGCGAATTACAAAGGGTGATATGTAGAAATCACCAAGATTAAATGTTGTATCATATGACATCAGCTGAGGAAGAGCAAGATCATTGCTGCAGATGTCAATGAGGACCTGAGCATCGTTTATGAGAGTAGGGTGCCCAAATGAAACCAAAAGATCTGGGTAGAGTGTTATGTTCCACACATAATCTTTCAGATGCACTGCAAGTTCAAACAAGCTGAATATTTCGTCATTGGAAATTCGCTGTTTTTGTTTCTTGGTAAATAACATTTTTCACTTGATTCAAGTTACGTGGGCGATCCACATCTATGTGCTTGTCAGAGCCTGTGTTGGACTGTGTACTGAGAACTTTTTGATATATTTTAAGAGGCTCCCCCTGTGACTTTGCTGCATCCTTAATATGCGTCAGGGTAGACTTCATGGTAGAGATGAATGGTTTTTCAGAATGTTTTTGTAAACCGTGTGGTGATGGTTTGTACAAAGCTTCATTTCCCAAGTAATGTATGACATACATTTGTCTGTTTTGTGGCTCTCGTAAACAGTAAATATGACGGCGAAAACCAAAAATTGAATCTTTTCCTTTTCCTTTGCTGTCTTTTAAATAATAGTACTGTTTCAACACAGCGGGAGCATTCAGTCGTCTAGGATGATAGTTTGATCCTTTGGATACCCATCTATACTGGTCAAAACGGACATCAAATGCATTCTCAGTAGAAGAGGATACTGAACAATACACATACACTTCTCCTCCCTTTGGTTGCACGGGAGGCAGATTTATGATTCTAGCATCATTAAAATCTGTTGTTGAAAGAATGCCATGCACCTGTTCCATAGACAGATCCCTGTCTTGGTTGAACATATATGGAGTATTAAAATACGTCATTTTGTATATTTTTCTCCAGTGCTTCAATCTTTATACCATACAAATGCACCAATAAAATACCACTAAATTGAGCAGGTTAACTTAAATGTGTTTATTTACTTTTATCTGTGAGAAAATAATATTACAATGTTTTACATACAATATAATGCGGAGAAAAGTACACTATAAAATGTAAATAATTCTGTCAAGGGATTTTTTTAATGTGATGTATAACTTTGTATTATTTTGTGGTGGGGGTTTTTCTACTAACATTTTAAGCCAGTAATTCTTAGGCTTAAAACTTAATAAAACAAAAATATATTCACTTCTTTTTCTATGAACAAACTATTCCAAATTAACCAGGAATCTGTTATAGTTCTTAAAGACAGCTACTTGCTTTGCTGAATACAATATAAAGAATGTTCAGAAGAAATAGCTTGAAGCAAAAAACAGCTCAAACAGATAAATGTTAGCAGAAAACAAACTAGATGAGGATAAAAGAAATCCTTGCATTTAAACTATTTCCCCCCAAAACAAGCCTATTTTTTTTTTATCTAAGACTGCACAATGCAAAAAAATAAATTAACAGTTTTATATTAAAACTAGCAACAGAATTTTTTTTTTAACAAAATGTGTTGATGCATCTAAGCACTTTTTTTTTTACAGTGTACACAATAACCTGTAGATATTGTGTAAAATTTGAGAATTTGAATTGTTAAAAAAAATATGTATAACAATTTATCAAAAAAAAACAACAAAAAAAAACAGAAAGTCTTAATGTGCCTAAGCACAGGTCCACAATAACCTGTGGGATATTAAGTAAAATAAAAAAAATAGAAGAAAAAAAAATTGTTTAATATTAATATTTTAATAACCAAATTTTTGTAAGAAAATTAGTTGTTTGAAAATGAAATCACAGCAGAATCTCTTTGAATCTCTGTCTCTGAATGCTTCCTTCACGAAGAGTAGTGTCATGCACTATAACTGTCACTAGCTGCAACTGAACATTTGGTACCTCCCCTTTCTCGTTTGATTGGTTCATTTACTTTCAAAACTAAACAAGCCTTATCTACAGCAAAAAAAAAAAGCACAATACTTGATATTTGATTTAATAAAACCAAATGCTTTATTTAATATTAAAATAGAATAAAATAGAAATTACTTAATGATAGACAATTACTGTGAAGAAATGGATTAACAATTTAATTTTCTGAAGTATGCAAAGCTAATGAAAAGAGAGTTAATCAGTTAATTATCGTAATGCTGTCCATCTCTTTATTGCTGTTAATTTCTTCTTATTTTTTATTATATTTCTAAACAGACACTTAGATTTAGACACTTTATTAAGGGTGAATTACAATTGTTTCAAGATACAGCATTATTTTACATACAATTGCCCATTTACACAGTTTATTTTTTCAGATAAGGTTGAACTGCAGTGTACATAAATGTAGATGACAGAATAAAAATAAAAAAGTTTGTTGATGTACTCAAAGTAATTAAATTATTAAAAAAATAATTTATTGCTGGACATTTAAAAAAAGAAAACAGGACCTTTGTGCCAATTTCTATGCCGATCAGCATGACGGTTTGAAACAAAAAGATCTCTGCAGATTTTTTGGCCAATCCAACATGGACCTGGTTTTAACAAATCTCACTCTATAGTGGAGCAGATAATAGCATTTTTTCACAGGAATTGTTCAAATTGTGATACAAATATGAAACTTGCAAGAGATATTCACAAAGGTGTATCTTTTCAGAAACAAACGTTAGCCACTTGAAAATCCAAGTTGGCAGATATTTTTCAAGATGGCCGCCAATTATCTCTATTCTTGCTAAGAAATCAACCTAGATAGTCCAGCAGAGAAACTGAATTTTTCTCTAACATTGAAAATGTTTTTTTTTTTTATTTTATTATTGTTGGTTTTGTTTAAGGATATATTCTAGAACTTACATCTACAGGATGACAGGATTTCAACTTATTGCATGTTAAAGAAGGTGCGTTCTTAGTAAAGAAATCGATTTTGGTGATTTTTTTTTAGTTTATAATATTTCTTAATAGATTTCTGTAGAATGATAATACATACAAATAGTGTTGCATCTTTAAATAAAAAGAGGTACATTCCTTCCATTTGATAGTCAAAAACTGAGGTCCAAATATTAAAACGTGTTGGTAACAACTGTGGAATCAACTGTTTGATTACAGCTATGTGGTACTTTAGCCTCACCAAAGTGGCAGAATGCAACTTCAAAAATCCAAAACCCCAGATACCAAAATGTTTTGCTTGATTCTTGTAGAGCTCATCAAAATCTATTACAGCAATACTAACATTTTATTATTAACATTACCTGCAGGGTTGAGCTAAATTTGAAATAAAAATGGTCACTTACATCTGACAACTTGCTAAAAGTGAGTTAAGTGTTTGTGGTATTTTTTCTTTAACGCTCTATTCATTACGAGTCACTCAAGGTGCTACACATGATGGTAGCGTATAAGTTAAGCCCAGGGTGATTTTTTGGTCTAGGACCCTTTTCCTTTTGGTTGACCTTTGCAAGGCAACAGGTCAAAGGGGACATTTTAAAAAATAATGACCATCATTTCTGAACTCAGCATATCAGAAAACCTCCAGGGGAACCTGAATATAATTTTTAAAAAACAGTTGACACTTGATATTGATGAAATGCAGTTTATTCATCACCAGTTCAAAGAAAATAAAATTAGCTGGACAAAAACTGTTGCAAGAGGATATAGCGCGTTTAGTGAGAATTTAAAATAAATATTTTGTATTATTTAAATCAACTCTACAGCTCAGAGACTTAGACTCAGCTTTAGTGTTCATTCTTTGGAATGGTGGTGTAGCTGATGTGTTATTTGGTCCAGATTTAACGTGAACAGTTCCTTCCATAATAATTGCTGTCTGCCACCCTCCCATATCTCACAAGGTCAAAGTTGTTTTTACCACGGGTAGCTCAACCTGAAATGCTAGGTGATGGGATAGAGAACACACCCAACCTTATGAAAAGGAATGATACCCAACCTGACAATGGAACCAGGTGGAGGAGAAGGGGAACTTGAAGGACTAATGTCTATGGGACACCAGGACCATCAACTGCACTGGGGCTCACACACCTGTGGCAGCAGGTCACTTTCCTACTTGCAGAATCATTGTAAAACTTTTAAATTGTACCTAACTAGAAACAAACAGGGAGGAGGAAAAGGAGGAGAGGAGAAGAGAAGATAGTGTTGAGCTGAAATCTTTAGAACTAACTCATTTGTTGTTGTTTTTTTTGCCCTGCTGAGCTGACGGGGAAAAGGGTTTGTTGGTTTAGTTTGGATCCCCAGGGAATGTCTGTGGTCTACACAGCACTAAGTTTCTCCACAATAGCCTGCCAAATAAACATTTTCTGACCTTTTTTTTATTTTTTAAGTCTTTATTTTGTAGAACTTTTATTATTATTATTTTCCTCAGTATTAGCCCCCCCCCCTTGATTAAATAATTTTGTCAAAACTTAAATTCTTATGTACACCTGATTGAGTTGCAGCATTTCATACCCTATATCCTGTGTTAATGCATGATCATTTATTAATTTTCACATCACTGTGATATTTGCAGTTTTTCCAGTTTTTTAAGATTACATTGACTTGCTATTTTACTTCAAACATTCAAAATGGCCATTCCTGCTAACTTTCAATCTAAATGTAAGACTGACTGGAGCAAATGTTGCCTTTGTCAACTGGACAAAACAGAAGAGCTCAAGTCACCACCAAGTTCCTACAGTGCAGAACAAAATGGTTATCGAAATAATTCAATAAATGTTCCTTTGTTTCATGCTGTCAATGCTTTACCCATGATCCTGGATCCAGCCAGATTAGATGAAGGTGCTGTGTGGCGGAGTGTCCCGCCCCTATTTATTATTATTTGTATTTGTTTGCGGCGCGGATAAAAGCGCCGCGTCGTTTGTTATTGTTTTTTATATTTATATTTAAAAACCTCGTGAGGATGCATGACTGATCAGCTACTGATTATTTAACTAGCTGACAGTCATGCATCCTTACCAAACGCTGCAGACTGTGGCCGAGGGGTAATAAGATAATTAACAACTAGTTAACCCCTCGGCCAGAGTATAAGAACCAGCAGCTGTTCGGGTTGGTGGTTGAGTGTACAGAGGAGAGTACGGAGAGCGGAGAGAGAGCCAGAGAGTACAAAACAATTGCTAAAACGTGCTGGTTTAGCCAGCACGCCACTTACTTGTTTGCTGTTTATTCGTTTGGCCCTTGTGCCTTTTTGTTTTGTGTTTTGTTTAAATCATTTGTTTTGTTTAATTATTAATAAATCGCTGAATGCCATAGCATTCAGCTTCACCCGCCCATCCACTGTTTTGGTTTCAGTTACTTCCTGGTCCGTGACGTCATCACACTCACCACTGCAAGCCAGCCTGTCACATATGGTGTCCTCGTGGGACAAACAACGCCTCCAACAGCCGGACCAGGAAAAGGACGTTTTTTGTTTTTTCAAAAGTGTTTTTTTTTGTGAAGGAAAAAAAAAAAAATGGGAAGAAGAAGGGAGGAGAGAGGAATGGCCAGCCCCACAACAGAGGGACAGTGGAAGCCAAAGGATGGATCCTGAGCTCCGCCATGGGATCTCGCATGGTGGGTACACAGGGAGGACTCCACGGAGGAGTGGTGTACATACTGCCATCGATATGGGCATGAGGAGGAAAGCTGCCCAGAGGTCGACCGGGACACAGATGAGGAAAGGGATGAGCCCAAGTCCCGCTGTGCCCAGCGCCCAGAAGGGGGAGCGCGAGCATCCAGCGCCCAGAAGGGGGAGCGCGAGCATCCAGCGCCCAGAAGGGGGAGCGAGCATCCAGCGCCCAGAAGGGGGAGCGAGCATCCAGCGCCAGAAGGGGGAGCGAGCATCCAGCCCAGAAGGGGAGCGCGAGCATCCAGCGCCCAGAAGGGGGAGCGTGCATCCAGCGCCAGAAGGGGGAGCCCTTGCATCCAGCGCCCAGAAGGGGGGAGCCCTTGCATCCAGCGCCCAGAAGGGGGGAGCCCGTGCATCCAGCGCCCAGAAGGGGGGAGCCCGTACATCCAGCGCCCAGGGGGGGGAAGCCCACAGGTCCAGAACCTAGGTCTCCAGCAGCAGAGGAAGAATACCTGCTGCCTCTGCCTCCGCCACCGCCCGGAGCAGAGGAGCAGGAGCTGCCTCTGCCTCCGCCACTTTCAGGAGCAGAGCAGCAGGAGCTGCCTCTGCCTCCACCACCACCAGGAGCAGAGCAGCAGGAGCTGCCTCTGCCTCCACCACCGCCAGGAGCAGAGCAGCAAGAGCTGCCTCTGCCTCCACCACCTCAACCGCTTCCGCCACTAGGAGCAGAGCAGCAGGAGCTGCCTCTGCCTCCACCACCGCCAGGAGCAGAGCAGCAAGAGCTGCCTCTGTCTCCGCCACCTCCATCGCTTCCACCACCAGGAGCAGAGCAGCAGGAGCTGCCTCTGTCTCCACAGCTAGGAGCAGAGCAGCAGGAGCTGCCTCTGTCTCCACCACCACTAGGAGCAGAGCAGCAGGAGCTGCCTCTGTCTCCACCTCTGCCTCAATCGCCGTGGGAGGACTGCTTGCCCCTCCCACCTCCACCAGCAGAGGGTGAATGCCTGCTGGTTCCGTCTCAAGCGCCGTGGGAGGACTGTTTACGCTCCCAGCTCCACCAGCAGAGGGTGAATTCCTGCTGGTTACGCCTCAACCGCTGTGGGAGGATTGCTTGCCCCTCCCACCTCCACCAGCAGAGGGTGAATACCTGCTGGTTCCGCCTCAACCGCCGTGGGAGGACTGCTTGCCGCTCCCAGCTCCACCAGCAGAGGGTGAATACCTGCTGGTTCCGCCCAACCACCGTGGGAGGACTGCTTGCCCCTCCCACCTCCACCAGCAGAGGGTGAATACCTGCTGGTTCCATCTCCACCTCCACCAGCAGAGGGTGAATACCTGCTGGTTCCACATCCACCATCATGGGAAGGACTGCTCCTGCCCTGCTTCGCACCGCCCAAGGATGCCTGTTGCTTCGCACGCCTAAGGATGCCTGTTGCTCCGCATCGCCCAAGGATGCCTGTTGCTTCGCACCGCCCAAGGATGCCTGTTGCTTCGCACCGCCCAAGGATGCCTGTTGCTTCGCACCGCCCAAGGATGCCTGTTGCTTCGCACCGCCCAAGGATGCCTGTTGCTCCGCGACGCCCAAGGATGCCTGTTGCTCCGCGATCGCCTGGGCTGCCTGTTGCTCCGCACGCCTGGAGAGCCACCAGTTACAGGGTACAAGGGAGAAGTGGAGCTCCCGCTGCCGCCTCCATGGCCAGGGGCTCCCTTCCCGAGTTCGCCTCCCGAGGGTCCGCTGCTGCCGCCGCCTCCCGAGGGTCCGCTGCTGCTGCCGCCGCCTCCCGAGGGTCCGCTGCTGCTGCCGCCGCCTCCCGAGGGTCCGCTGCTGCTGCCGCCGCCCCGAGGGTCCGCTGCTGCTGCCGCCGCCTCGAGGGTCCGCTGCGGCTGCCGCCGCCCCGAGGGTCCGCTGCTGCTGCCGTTGCCTGCCGAAGGTCTGCAGCTGCTACCTTCGCCTCCCGAGGGTCCTGTTTTGCCTGGAGTCGCTACCAGTCCTGCCATGCGGCAGGAAATACTGTGGCTGGAGCACCATGAAGGGGAGCTGCCGGCCACGGAAAAGGGGGAGGTCAGGAGACCAGCTCCCCAGCCGCACTTTCGCGGCAGGAAATACTATGGCTGGAAG